>OY755244.1:70959898-71355696 GCA_963576725.1 Azorinus chamasolen | reverse complement strand
ATTGACTTGACGTGAATTTTTGTATCCGGATATGCAAGCGGCAGCACGATGTAAATACTATATTAACATATCTCACATAATTATCTACTAAGTGGAAAGTGGGATAATTTCCTGAAAACGGGATAATATCTTATCGTGTCAAAATGAAGTGTTAGTGTCGTAAAACAGATATATTTTGTATCCATTATATATTCCCATCGGCTGAGTGAGTATATATGCTTTTCAGTACATGGTCTCAACAGAGATATCTGCTTTTTAGCCTCTCGCCACATTATATATATCTGCATATCAGCAACTCTCCTCATCTGGTTTGTTTAATTTTCAGCCCCTCGTCTCGGTGTTTATATTTTCTTGTAACCATTTCCTTCATATAAACGCATTTTCGCGCACTTGCAATACCCAGATCAGACAGTTCCTATAGGAATTTGTTCTGTTTGCCAATGGAATTGGATAATTCTGTTTCTTTACTTTCTAAAATAGCTACAATGTTCCACCTTCCATATTTCATTATAACATGTTTTGTCCATGAATATCCAGTAGGTGTTTATATTTCAAACAAACATAGAACAGGGAAAAGGGAAAGGGTTAAGTTCCTCGCCTCAGTGGATATATATGCATTTCAGCCCCTCGCCTCAGTGGATACATCTACTTGTCAACCCCTCCCTCCTCTCAGTGGATACATCAGAATTTTAACACATACGCCCCAACGTCTCAGTAGATATATATCAGATGTGTTGCCCATCGTCCCAGTGGATGCATCTACTTGTTAAGCCCTCCTTCCTCTCAGAGGATATATCAGCTTGCTTTTTAACCCCACGTCTCAACGTATCAGTAGATATAAGGTAAACCCCTCTAATGCGACCACCAAAAAGGGGCATAATTCAAAGAAGCAAAGGCATGTGGTAGCTTAATGCAGTACGAAAGTTATGCAGAAAGTTCTTCGTCCTGCATTAAGCAACCATCTGCTTATGGAGCCAGTCATGTTTGTTCATTAAGTGGTCGCATTAGAGGGGTTTTACTATAGAAATATTTAATTAACCATTTACTGTATGAATATTGAAGAAATAATGACATTATGAGTATTATATCTTAACCATTTACTCTAAACATACGCCTTTAGGGCGCCTTTGCAAACAAAGTAGAACCATTTCAAAAGGCTTCTACAGAAGCTGTCTAATCAGGGTCTGCTCTGTTTGCTTTTGAAATAATATAGATATGATTCTATAGTTTCTGCAATGACCAAAATTTCCTTTGTTTAGGTGTCAATATAAAAATTAAACTCATTAAATCGTGATGTCATGTTTCATACATAAATATTCATGGAATCAAGCAGCAACTCTGATTAGAAGGATTCTGCTTGTAAAGGTGTATTAACCCTTCGCTTGCTATTCATGTCAATATACCTACCTGTAAATAGTGAAGACCCAGATGAGACAGCTCCTGCAGGAGCTGTCTCATCAGGGTCTGCACTATTTACAAGTTGATTGTGTAACCAGTGCACTCCACAGCAGTGATTGCATAGCGAAACACTTGTACACATTGAAGATGCGTGTAATTATACAACAGGGCATGGGTAAAGACGGATAAATTTATTTTAAAAGTCAGCAAGAGAAAGGTTAATAGAGTGAAGAGTTAATCTAGATGTATTTTCTAAAGTCTCTGAGTTATAGCTATTGTAGTTTTGTTGTGTGTCTATACAGGTTGTGGTTATAGTGGACAAACACTGACACGTTATGTAGACTAACAAGAGCAGTTTATGAATGATCTGAACCTGTATATTTTATTTTTAGAGGAATGTGTTACAAAGAAGGTCATTTAGTACCCAAAGTCAGTTTAAAACATATTCCATTTGTTTATTGTTCTTCTGAACAACTTAACAATTTTCATATGATACATGAAGACTAAAGTAAACAAATATATTCTTTTTGTAGTTCATGACCCCTCAGTCAAAGTAAAATGTGTTAGACTGAAATAAGTATTGTAGTAAGGGAAATATGCACTTAATAAAACAAAACAAAAACAAACAAGCAAAACTTCTCAAATCTTACAAAGGCTGTGTATTTATTGCGTAAAAAGGTTAAATATAACGTATTGTATAGATACATGTATGTATATGTATACTCAATCATTTAACCCTTTCCCTCACCCTGGTCTATATTTAGACCAAATTTCCATACCTACTGAATAATCATGAACAAAATAGTCTTTTTTGAAACTATAGAAACATCTGTCAAATTCCATAAGCAAACAGAGCAGACCCTGATCAGACGGCTCCTATAGAAGCTGTCTGATCTTGGTCTACTCAGTATTTCAAATGCGTAAAACACGTTTATATGAAGGAAAGGGTTAAGTCACGACTGCGGTTCAGCCAATTGGAATGCTAGGTTATTGCTCAAGAAGTGGCGAGACAAAATTCAATATGTTACATACAGCATTCAATAGCCTTAGAAAAGCTGTTAATTCGCTGTCAATTGTTTTACCTTTTTGATTAAAAAATAGACCTAGAAACTGGAGTATACAAACCATCATTTTTAACTTGTATAAATTCGCATATTTTAACAAAAGATGTATTTCGCTGTGAGCAGCAGACCAAATCTAATAGCTTTTACCCCGGTTTAGATCAAACCGTTATCTGCTTGGAGAATTCTGCGGTTATTCGGCCTTCAACCAGCAATAGTTTTCCAGTTTGGGTATATTAAATCGTTTACGATATGGTGATATCGGCTACTGCACAAGCTACGCAAAGTGATTACCATTATTTCAATAACCTTACTGTTTTACTGTACCTTAAAGGTGAATGGACTCCGAAATCTGACTCGTTGTGTACCTATCCAACACGGGTATCTTTGTTGGTGTCTAATAGAGCCAAACTCCGGCGGCATATTTGAAAACTTTGAAAGGTTGTCTGCTATAAAAGTTGAGGATGGCAATATGTTTGTGAGATCGTCTGACATGAAGATCATCCATATCTCGGATGGGATCGCTCCTTTCTAGGACGAGGTCGCCCAAGGTCACCCCGATCGAGGTCAAGGTTAAGGTCAGAGGACTTGGGACCAAGAAAGGCGTTGATTGGTAGTAACATTCTACTTAAGAATTAACAAATGTGTAGCTGTGCTTTATCGCACATTAGATCACAGTTAGTTGTTGAGATCTGGTGTCATTAGATCACGAGGCTATTAGGCCGAGTGGTCTAATTACACTCATCTTACCAACTGACTGTGATCTAATGCGCGATAATGCACAGCTACACATTTGTTATTTCGATTTTAACACTTTAAAAAAAATCCTGGAGAATCCGGCAAAACCGGAAGTGTTGTCAAATGGAAATGCAACGCGCGCAGTTAATTATCGCGGATTAAAACACGTTTCTCGGTATTCTTTGTTTATATGCCGTAGGTTCAGACAGAGTCCTGTTATAAATATATATATACTTATATTTACATATGCATATTCATGTATATAATGACAAGCAAACAAACAATTAAACAAAAACAGGTAGATCCATATATGCACATGGCATATATTATATGTAGGTAGTTGTAAATACATTGGAAAAAACTCCTGTCAGTATCTACGATTTATCACATAACATTGCGTCTTGTCTCCCTCTTAATATAACCATTACGGTTTTTTTATATCGAAGTTGAACGAATAGGTTATGTGATAAAAATAATATGACACTCGTTGTTATTTGAGATAAAGTTTTCCTAATTTCGTCCAGACAAAAAGTTATTAAACTCGCCAAAGGTTCGCTTAAAACTTGTTTTCTGGACTCGTTTAAGAAAAGTTTATTTCAAATGACTACTCGTGACAGATGCTATATTTCTGTAACGTTGACAAAGTTTAGTCCAGTTCAGGTATTCGCCTAGCGACTAACCCGATCTTTACACAGCATATTGACGCTTCTAGACAATGTAAGTCATATACAGTGGTAGGTTTAAGAAATTTAACCCTTTCCCTCGTATAAACGAATTTTCACGCATTTGCAAACATAGTAGATCCAGCTCAGACGGCTTCTATAGGAGGAGCCGTCTGAACAGGGTCTGCTATGTTTGCTTAAGGACTTACATAGACCAGTTTTTGTTGGGGGGGGGGGGTAAAGAAGTCCCGTGTTAAGAATGCTATAAAAACTTGCTTTTGGCATATTCATCATTACTTGCATGAGTACTAAACAAAGACTTTCGGCTTAGTAATAATTATGAATTACAAGATGCACATACACATATAAACATATTTATGAATGAGTAACTTTATTTACATATTTGCATATTTATGTATACCAATGTGTTTACACACATGCACAGGTCTAACGTGTTACAGTATGCATGTAAGGAAACCCGTCTAAGCCGGAATTTTGATGAAGAACAATTCAGGTCATTTTAGGCAGGTGACTGCTTAATGCATGGCGAAAGTCATACAGGCAGTTCCTTTTGTTCTGCATGACTCTCAATCTGCATTAACCCTTTACCTGATAGAAGCGGCTTTGAGCGAGTTTAATATATTCCTCCGCTGAAGTTCCAATTTTTAAAATAATGAACATATAGCATCATAAATAGTTTCTATATTCTAGGAGGTGGTAGCTTAAAGCAGGCTGAAAGTAAAGCAGAATGCGCATTAAGGCGCATTCTGCTTTACTTTCAACCTGCTTTAAGTGGTCACCTGTCTTCAAAACTAGAAATAGGCTATTGGGTAAAGGGTTAAGCTGTCATCTTTCTGACTGACCGACACTGATTCTAATTTAATCGTCTGGTTTAGATGGGGTGTATGGTAGAATACAATTTAATCATCGTTAGCAAGCAATGCAGACCCGGTGGAACCAGAAAATCCCAATGTTTTAGTTAACTCTTTTGCTGCTAATATCGCACATGTGATTAGCTATGCAAACAGTTTGGATCCAGATGAGACGCCGAGTAACTCTGCGTTTCATCAGGATCCAAACGGTTTGTTTCTGTGTCCATATTTTTAAGACAAACATTCACCTGTAAATAGACAATCAGTTGTTAAAGATGTACAGTAAAACCTCTCTATAAAGGCCACTAAATTGTTATTTAATTGGTATTTAGGGTAGGTGGCTGCTTAAAACAAGGTGAAAGTAAAACAGAACGATCCTATAGGAGCGTTCTGTTTTACTTTCACCTTGCTTTAAGCAGTTACCTGCCTTTAACGCAAAATACTGGATGTAATTTAGTGGCCGTTATAGAGAGGTTTTACTGTACTCTGCTGATAGTTTCGTCCATTGTTCGTAACAACATAACTTCGGAATTGGAATGTGTGACTTAATGAGTGCGGTCTGAAAATAAGCTGTGAGCATAATTTAAATGGTATGAATGTGTGTACAACTTTTGGTGTTGATTGATTCATACAAAAATGGACAAAATCTTAACTTTACCAACGGGAGCAACAAGTGTTGGCTGTATCCTGAGTACTGTGAACGCTATGCAGGTGGTTATAGAGATATGTCATACTACAGTGCTCCCTCTCTACAACGACACCCTTTGGGATACGAACATTGTATGTGTTGTTCAGAGGGAGTTGTTATAGGGAAGGAAAATCAAACATAATTAGCTTATTCGCAGATCCCCATATAAGGTGTATTTCGAGAACTAAACCCGGTATGTCTCCATCAAACCCTATGTTGTGACCACTCTTTAGAATCGTCACAAAGTGACGATTCTAAAGAGTGGTCACAACATAGGGTTTGATGGAGGCGTAAAGAAAATACGATAGAAAAAGTTGTTTCTGGAGCCTTGTTGTTTCGGAAACAGTGACATGCGTTGTTGTAAGGAGGGAATCGTTATTGAGAGGGTCGTTGTAGGGAGGGAGCACTGTACATCTTTATCACATCTAACCAACAAGATGCTGAATGTGATATTCACGGGGGTCTTTAACTAATTACTCCATAAATACGCAAGTAAACGAACTTGCAAACAGAGGAGGCCCAGATCAGACGGCTGCTATAGGAATCATATAATAAGGGTTGTCGCACTGCTTGCTTTAGGAATTACATGTACAATAACTCGAACTTAAAGGGGCCATGCAAATTAGTTCGAGATAATAGAAGTTCGAGTCATCCGATTTCTAATCTGGATACTTTCTCAAGGTCACAGCTTAATACAGGTCTAAAGTAATGCTGACAGTTCCTGTAGGAGCTTTCAGCATTACTTTAGATCTGTATTAAGCTACCACATGTGTTTCCATACATCTGTAGCGATATATTTTAGAGCAATTATGTATTGTAAGTTTTGGAAGGACTGAACTTTTTGTTCGAGTTATCCCGAAGTCCGAGTTATCCGAGTTCGAGATATCGAAGTTCAACTGTATGTATATAGTTCCCCCAGTTTCTACCATAGCAATTATTCCTGTATCCATATGCCATTATAAAAGTTCATATATGTCATTGTTTCTGATATGATTATCCATCGTGTAAAAAACATACAGCAAATGCTTTATAAAGAAAGAAATTATTGTAGTAGATTGGTGACATTTTAACCAATTCCTTCAGGCTAATTTTAGACCCAACCTTTTTAAATAAAACTACCGAAAAGGAGTACAAATGTATTTACATGAGAAAAGGAAACTTTTAGAAATGGGTACATGTAGTTATATAATACCATTGTGATAAATAGAGGAACAAATGCTCTATTTATCACAATGGTTTCACTGCAAAAAAGTGACTTTTACAGAAGCGTCAAAGGGGTCACTATGAGGAAATGGGTTTAGATTGTTCAGTGTTTAACTTCCACCTGTCTCAAAGACCAAAGATAAATGCTCTGTTGAAGAGTTATTATTGTAAATAGTGAGATCCATTCTAAAGACACTCTACCTTTAAGCTTCGCATATAATGTAGAACCAGACTAAGCGCAATGTTAAAAACGCATTGCCTGATCAGGTTATACTATGTACACAATTTGTCATCCAGGCTTCAAGGTTAAAACACTTTTTGCTTGAGTCTGAGATCATTCTCAAGCATCTGATTGGTCAGATTCCCGAGCTTGATCAGAATCTGACCAATCAAATACTTGAGAATGATCTCAGACTCAGACTCAGAGTTTTAAAACATTGGAGTCAGGTCTGAAAAACAGAGTAGACTATGGTGGGTGGCCTACAGTGCATAACTGGATCATGCGTCAGGTTATAATCGCAGCGACTGCTGTTGTTCTACATTGTGTGCAAGACTTAAAGTTTTGTTTCCCTATAGCTTCACGAATGTACAAAATTGGAACCTTAACAAAACCAAGATTTGCATATGCCTTAGCAAGATGAAAAGTAACCGACAATGTAGACCCTTAGTAGAAGGTTCTCCCGGGATAAGGATCTACACAATGTCTGTATCTGGGTCTTCACTATTTACAGGTAGGTATATTGACGCGAATAGCAAGCGAAGAGTTAACGTCCTTTCCCTGTTGAATATTCACATAAAAAATAATGACATCATACATATCAACCCTTTCCTCCATAAATACGCCTTTCTACGCCTCTTTAAAAATCACTTTAGTGAAACCATTGTGATAAATAGAGCATTTGCTCCTATAGGAGCAAATGCTCTATTTATCTCAATGGTTTCAAACTACAAAATTCTAATTTTTTTCCTTTTCTCTAGTTAATGCTCCTTTTTCGGTAGATTTATTCAAAGTGGATAGATCTAAAAATAGCCTATGGAGGAAAGGAGTTAAACCCTTACTCCATGAATAGTCATGAAAGAAATAATGCAATCATGAATATTAATTAGACTAATTGGTACAATAGCACATAGACACAGGAATGTTTGGAGTATGGCAGAAACTGTAGGATCATATCTATATACTGGTATACAGTAAAACCTCACTATAACGGCCACTAAATTACATCAAGAAGTTTGTATTAAAGACAGGCGGCTGCTTAAAGCAAGGTGACAGTAAAACAGAAAGCTCCTATAGGAGCGTTCTGTTTTACTTTCACCTTGCTTTAAGCAGCCACCTGCCCTAAATACCAACTAATTAACACGATTTATAGAAGGGGTTTACTGTATTTATCATAAGCAAACAAACAGAACAGACCGTGGCAAAGCAGCTCCTGCAGGACAGGAGCAATCTGCTATAATTTTACTCTGTTTGCAAAGGCATAGAAATGTGTATTTAAGGAGTAATTGGTTAAATAACATTGTTTTTGTATATAATAGTTTTACCTTCACGAGTTAAATATAGTTTGGAAATATTTAGATTGGACCGCATGAAAAAGGCCAAACATATCAGTAAAAGTAAAACGTAATAAACTCTGACACAGTTTTTCAGCCTAGCATCTGATTCTTTCGTTGTCTGACTACATGCTTGGCACGTAAAATCTTGTCGATATATGTAATCGTCCACGTCTTCATAAATCTTAGTATAGACCTTCTTATTATTCAACATGCCACAAAGTTTGCAGTAGCTGTAGGCCATGTGTCCTGTAGGTTCGTTAGGACTTAGGTATTGGTCCTTCGACGTCAGATAATGTGTATAGAGTGTTTCGCTCGAATTCACTGACATCAGGTAATACGCCAAAGCATGCGTAGATTTGAAATCCGACGCGTCAATAAAAGAATAATTTGGTAACAGGCGCCGATAGGAAGTTCCACCGCGGACAATCAGCACAACATCGAGGTTAAAGTTCGAGAAAAACTTTTCCGTGATGTAATCTGGACAGAGACTGTTTTCAAAAGCAAAGAAAAACTTGTAGTCAGTGTTCAATCGGTCGATCAGGTATGACCGGTTTTGAACTCCCATTTCACCACACATACCGTATATGTCCACAGGAATGCCGTGTTTTCTGAGGTCTTGAACAAACTCGTCTCGGTTGCTATCGGCATTGCAATGACTAACAAAATATGCTGCGAATTTCGATTTACTTTCGTATATCTTATGGTAATCGCGAATGAGTTTCTGCTGTCTAGTTTTTAATGCACCGTAAGGAATCACGATATCAGAATCTAAGCGATATGTCATTGACCAATTCATGGTGCTTCGCCAGGAATCCGGGATGAATCCTCTGTTTCGCCATACACTCAATGTCGACTCCATGTAGAAAAATACCCATACCTGGTCACGTGGTCTTTCGAGTGGATGTAAAGGAGGGTGTTTACCAATATCTTCTGTTAATGCAAATATCACGGCAGAGTGTTTCTTCAAGTGTCCACTGTCGTTACTTATTAAGCAGTTACTGTATTCGCAATCCTGTTGCAAAGTCTTATTGACATCTACTGGAGATATCCAATCTGGCAAACGGTAGAAGGAAATGGAATGAAGTCTTTCATTACTGGATTTTTTTGACTCCCCTTGTTTCTGTCTTATTTTCGGAAAGTCGACCAGAGATGTTATCGCTGGCGTTGACCGCTGATTTACACGCAACGACTCTCTTGGTGTCCGTATTGGGCACTTCGTTTCTCGCAGCATCGTATTGTAAATCACATATGGAACTAACACAAGAACAATTATGCTAATTGCCACGTGTCGGATGGTATTGAACTTGACATGCATTGGGTGACCTGGAAACGAACAATAAAATTGTTCATCAGACTTTCACTAGTTAAAATGATATGTACTCAACAATAAACGCATATTTTCATAACCTCGTAAAACATGGTATTTGTAATGTACATTGATTTCATTTTGATGAAGATTGTCAATTTGAACTTATATCGAACAAGATGTGTTTGTGAAACCCTATTCCCCCGATATAGCTTTTGACCTTGCTGTATGACCTTTGTCTTAATGAGTCATCCCTACAAATGTTCGCCTCCATTTGTTGCACGTGCATGCCGACTTTGAAGTATGTACGTGCAGTGGCAACAAAATAAACGCCAACGGTAAATTTGAGGGCAAACAGGCAAACCAACCAAGAGACAGAGCAAAACCAATAATATTTTGTTGTACAACAAATCTATCAGTTTCGCAACTAAAACATGACCCGAATAAACACTAATACATCGGCGAATGTTCGATATGAAACACATGAAAGGTGTGTCCGAACGAGGTAAATAATGTAGCAGTGTATAGTTTCAATGTTGTAGCAGTGTATAGTTTCAAGTTTGTAGCAGTGGATAGTTTCAAGGTTGTGGATAGTTTCAAGGTTGTAGCAGTGGGTAGTTTCAAGGTTGTAGCTGTGTATAGTTTCGCCACATGTAAACATGATTGGTCCCAGTTTCGGAGTAAGATGTGTACAGAGATCATCGAATAGTATGCATATTAATTTATTATTAACCCTTTACTCCATAAAAACGCATTTCTACGCTTCCGTAAACAGAGTGGACCTAGATCAGACTGCACCTGTAGGAGCCGTCTGATGATCAGGGTCTGCTCTGTTTGCTTCTGATATAATATAGACATGATTCTACAGTTTCTGCTATATCCAAATATTCCTGTTTCCATGTGCAGTTGTTAAAAAATAATCTAATTAATATTCATGATTATTTCTAACATGAACATTCATGGAGTAAACGGTTAGAACAAATAGTGACCAGCCGAGCAACTAGTGACCAGCCGAGCAACTAGTGACCAGCCGAGCAACTAGTGACCAGCCGAGCAATAGTGTTTACAACTGACGAAACTAAACACTGCTAAACACTAAACTCTGCAACTTCACGAAAGTCAACCACCCGTACCCGAGTTAGCTTTTTATTCACTATTATGAATCATATATATAAATCTTCAAGTGTGTTTCTGATACAAACTTGGTTCAAGTCCTTTAAAAGTGATGCTTTGAGAATGTGCTGAGATATAGTTTATCGCGATCGGTAGAGAAGTATGCATGCTACATGATAGAAAATGAGTCCACTTATAGATCTTGTTATATACTTAACCCTTTCCTTCATATAAACGCCTTTTCACGTATTTGCAAAAGAGTAGACCCAGATCAGACGGCTCCTAGAGGAGCCGTCTGATTAGGGTCTACTCTGTTTGCTAATGGAATTTGAAAGATATACCTTTTTCCTTTCTAAAATGGCTGCAATGTTCCATCTTCCATAATTCGGTGTAACTATTTTTTACATGAATATTCAGTAGGTATTGAAATTTTGAATAAACATAGAACAGGGAAAGGGTTCGTCATGCGGCAGCTTTGACTGTGTACAATTACAATGATACATGTATATGATAGTAAATGCAATAGTTTAACAGTTGCCCTGTTCTATATTTATTTCAAATTTCAATACCTACTGAATATTCATGGCCAAAATAGTTATAATGAAATATGAAAGGTGGAATATTGCCGCCATTTTAAGAACTAAAGAAACAGATTTATCAACTTCCTTTAGCAAACAGAGCAGACCCTGATCAGACAGCTCCTGTAGAAGCCGTCTGATCTGGGTCTACTCTTTTGCAAATGCGTGAAAACACGTTTATATGAAGGAAAGGGTTAACAGCATACCAGAGTATATTCATTATGTATATACGTATGGCATTATAGACATATACAGGTAGGGTTAACACTATTTTCCAATTAATCTGGTGTTTAGTCATTGTTTGTACAAGGCAGGCATCTGCATGTAAATTAAACAAAGAAAAATATGCACTAACCTTTCTGTATTACAGTGGAAAAAATGCACACGTGAGATATATGTATACCCGACTTGGATGCGACACAGATATAGTGAACACCTTTCCAGTTGGTAGGCTTACGTGTAGTATGTTTATACTACCCTATGTATTTGGACACCCGATCTCCTCCTCCCCACCAGTTTGTAAAGCTGAAACGTCACCATTTTGATAACTTTAAATAAGATTGACACGGTAACAAATAGAGTAGACCCTGATCAAACGCTCCTGCATGAGCCGTTTGATCTGGGTCTGCACTATTTGCCTAAGTGCGTATGTTCGAATGTTTAGGGTAATCACGGTACCTTACTACCAGCCTCAACGCACACATGATTGAATTTGTTTATTCACTCCCTGCTGTAAAACCTATGTCTGCTTTAAAAAAGCAGGTTTACATACTGACTTGTTCTTGCTTTTGTAACAAAAACAAAATCAAACCCTTAGCCAAGTGTCAAACAGCTTTTATCCTTATGACACGCGGTGGCTCATCTGGATCCAGTATGGTGTACATATAGAGGTTACTTACACATGTGAAGTCAATTCAGTACTGCATCTTCTAACGCATATAATATGCGAGATGTCACTTGTACTATTGTAACAGTAACCTTTTTCAATACACGGATGGGTGACTATCAGTATTTATGTTACCTTTTCATCCGCGTGTCAAAACATACATATAGGATATATTGCTCGTTGTCATTTTATACAAACTTATATTAAACTCGTCTTGGAAAATGTTATTAAGCGAGCCTCTCTGGTGCGCTTAATAAAACAATTCTAGACGAGTTTAATATCAGTTTGTACAAAATGATTACATACATCATATTACAATGAAGTAAATATTCCAAAATAGGGAATTAATATAATACATAAATACTTAAACTGCTCTGATCTAATATTTCGACCACTAAGGGCCTTTGTCAAAGATTATCATGTCAAAATACACGTCACATTTTTGTTACATGCATTCAGCCATAAAATCAAAGAGAATAATGTTGATCCAGCGTCGTCATGGTGACATTGGGTTGTTTTTTAAAATGTCATGACGTCATCAAAATGACGTCATCAAATGACGTCATGGGTGCAACGATGTCATGCATGCATTAGCGCATTATCCTCTTTGATGTTACAGCCAAATGGTCTGTAGGTTCTCAGCCTCCATATCCAATCAGTTTCATGGATCTGTCTTTCAGTTCTACATGCATGGAACATCCGTTTCAAAACTACAAATCTCACATCATCACTGCTATGACCACCGATTCCAAAATGTCTATTTATTGGCTTCTCTCTCTCATGCCTCACATCACTCAAATGTTCTTTCATTCTCTCCCGAATTTCTCTCTCAGTTTCACCAACATACACCATTATATCGCATTTACTGCATTTAATTGCATATACTACATTTCTTTCTCTACAGTTAATATTAGTTGACACATTGTAAACTGATTGCCTATTTATTGAAATGTCAAGTATAAGTGACACAAATAGGCAATCAGTTTACAATGTGTCAACTAATATTAACTGTAGAGAAAGAAATGTAGTATATGCAATTAAATGCAGTAAATGCGATATAATGGTGTATGTTGGTGAAACTGAGAGAGAAATTCGGGAGAGAATGAAAGAACATTTGAGTGATGTGAGGCATGAGAGAGAGAAGCCAATAAATAGACATTTTGGAATCGGTGGTCATAGCAGTGATGATGTGAGATTTGTAGTTTTGAAACGGATGTTCCATGCATGTAGAACTGAAAGACAGATCCATGAAACTGATTGGATATGGAGGCTGAGAACCTACAGACCATTTGGCTGTAACATCAAAGAGGATAATGCGCTAATGCATTCATGACATCGTTGCACCCATGACGTCATTTGATGACGTCATTTTGATGACGTCATGACATTTTAAAAAACAACCCAATGTCACCATGACGACGCTGGATCAACATTATTCTCTTTGATTTTATGGCTGAATGCATGTAACAAAAATGTGACGTGTATTTTGACATGATAATCTTTGACAAAGGCCCTTAGTGGTCGAAATATTAGATCAGAGCAGTTTAAGTATTTATGTGTTATATACATCATATTAGTTTTATGACATATTAAACTTATTTCGACTAAAATGCCGTTTTTGACAGGTCCTATATTTATATTTCTACATAATGTTGTGGTGTTTCTACACAACGTTTTAACCCTGGTTCCCTGTTCTATATTTAGGCCAATTTTCAGTACCTACTGAATATTCATTAACAAAATTGTTATTAAGAATTCTTGAAGGTGGAACATTGTAGACATTTTAGAATGTAAAGAAACAGATCTATCAAATTTTAATAGCAAACAGAGTAGACCCTGATCAGACGGCTCCTCTAGGAGCCGTCTGATCTGGGTCTACTCTGTTTGCAAATGCGTGAAAACACGTTTGTATGAGGGAAAGGGTTAAACGTGTGTATGGTAGAAAAAATGTGATGGCTATATTAACTCGAATACAAGAGAGGTTAATAATGTGATTAGAATGTATATTACTCAGGGAGCCAGTAGTGCCTACCGTGCCCCCCCCCCCCCTTAGACTTTTTTTCATGGGTACCAAAATGTTCAGAAAAGTGTCCTGAATCAGAATCGCGAATGTACTCAAACTTAAATTCTTTTAGGCTATGTGTATTTTAACCGTTTCCATGGCAACCCCCCAGTTTTCGTAATGATGACCCATACCTACAAATTCGCCCATATCACAGCCAGTTTTTGTCCTAAAACTATAAAACTGGTACCAAATGGAAGTTAAGACATTGTGCTTTTATTTCTAACTTGTTTTTTTAAATTACCTTATTTGCATACTCATGAATATTAATGAGAACATTAAAATTAGTAAAAAAAAGTATAGAAATAACGTAAACCTTTCATTTTTTTATCCTACAAATATCAGAAAATAACCTCAAATGCAGTTTAACATGATGACGAAACCCTCAAGAAACAAAATATCCAATTTGAGGACCATAGCATTAATTTTAAGCACCATTTTCACCGTTTCCATGGCAACACCCTAGTTTTCGTAATGATGGTCCGTACCTGCAAAATCGTCCATATCACAGCCAGTTGTTGTCCAAAACCCATAAAACTGGTACCAAATTGGAGATAGGACATTGTGCTTTTATTCCCAGTTTTTTTTTAATTACCTTATTTGCATACTCATGAATATTAATGAGAACATTAAAAATAGTACAAACAATATAGAAATAACGTAAATAAGGTAAACTATTCACTTTTTATCCTACAAATATCAGAAAACAATTTCAAATGCAGTTTAACCTGATGACAAAATCCTCAGAAAACAAAATATCAAATTTGAGGACCAAAAATTTAACTCTAAGTAACTTTTTAACTGTTTCCATAGTAACCATTCATTTCACTCTGTTCACACAGTTTTGTTAGTCGACACCTACCTGCAAAAATCTTCCATATCACAGGAAGTATTTGTGCTAACTGCATAAAACTGGTACCAAATTAAAGCTAAGACAGTGTGCTTTGGTTTAAAAGCTATAATTAGCAATTACCTCATTTGCATACACATGAATATTAATGAGAATAATTAAAAAATAGCAAAAAAATACAGAAATAACGTAAACCTCTCAATTTTTATCCTACCAATATCAGAAAACAACTTCAAATGTAGTTTAAAATGATGACAAAATACTCAGAAAGCTTATCATCTTAATTGATACCCAAACAATGAACTGTAAGTAAGATTATAATGGTTTCCATGGTAACCGATCCTTTCACAAATTTTGGAAATTTGACATCCAACTGTAATACTCCGCTAGATCTCGGTTATGTTTGATGAACCATGAAATCATTTGTTACAAACATAGATATGAGGCATTGCTTTAATAGTAAATATTACTTTTCTGATATAAACTAATTTGCATATGTATGAATATTTATGAGAACAGTAATAGATGTTGAAATTTTCGACAGACACCAGTCTTTCTCTTATAAAGCAAACACATATGGAAAATGGTTAGCTAAAGACTACTATGATCACTGAATATCACCAAGATTATTAGATAAATAAATTTGGGACACATTATATAGCACTGATGGTGATATATCTGTTTCCCAGGCAACCATTCTAACCTCATTGTTCATATTACAGAGTGTTTACATACCTGCAACATACAAAGATATTGCTGCCTTCTTGGGCGATAATTATAAATGATATAAACATATACCCGGTAGTTGATGTATGAATCTTAATGTTAGGTTCACTTTATGCAAATTACCTTATTTGCATCCTCATGAATATTAATTAGTGATAAGAAAACAAAGAGAAACAATATTGAAAATAACATGTTTCGCAGTATGCCGAGCACAACATTACACCATTCTCCAAATATAGCTTGCAATGATAAATGTACCTTTTGGTGATAAATAAATGAATTTCAATTCTAAAACTGTCTAAAAGATGTTAAAGGGCATGTATACATCTAGTAAAGGGTTAATCCCACTCTCTGCTTTAAAACACCTTTACAGAAAGCTTCTTTGAGTATGCCGACTCAACAAAAATAGATGAATGATATCTCACTTAACCCTTTACCAGCTGAATATTCATGTTAGAAATAATGACATCATAGGTATTTATCAGCTAATTTATAAATTGAAGGTCTGACTCTCAGAGCATACCTGAATTAGAGGCTAAAATGGAACAGTTTATATTGGATCTTCTCAGGTAATACTCTGATAAGAGCTAGGTCAAGATGATAAAATTGCTATTGAATGTCTGTGGAGCATACCCTTATTACAGGCCATAATGTAATCATATCTGTTGATTGACTGTCAGAGTTACATGTTGACAACCATTCTTCTCTAAATTAAGGGGAATGTCTGGGTCGGGAAAGAGATCTCTTCCAAAGTATCAACTGGTAAATAACTCTTCAGATGTGTTGTATTAAGCAGGCCCTACAAGGGGGTAATGTTCCTATATCAGCATTGCGAAGTGCATCTGTTGGCTTATCTTCACACTTCTCCTTAATCTTAAACAATATCAATTCATTCACAGTGTGAAATCTTAGGTTGCCATACATTGCACACGTAAATTCATCCAAGTCTTGCACAAGATCTCCAGACACATCCCAAGAGTTGCCCAACCCTGCTAATGGTTTTATAAACATTGGTTTCTTTTCAATGGTTTTAGTGGGTGTCAAATGTTCTCAGCCATTGAATGCACTTGTAGAATCACAGCCACAGTACAAATGGAGACCCAGAAGTGCTGATCGGTAATCTTCTGTGTATGCTTGGGCAACTTCTCACATGTTTATTATTTTTTGATGATTGCCTGAGCCAGTATCAAACAAGACAGTAACACCTTCAAACCAGTTAAGGTAATACAGAAGAATGAAGAATATATCACTGTCTGGAGTTCGAAGATGAACAGTTTTGTAGCCTTGTTCATTTGCATGCTTGGTGTAAATAATGATCCTTGCTTCAGTTTCTTCCTGTGTTGAATTCAGGGCATCAAGACTGTTTCTCACTGTTGATATACCATAATCTGGCGAGAACTGGTTAGGCTCACCGACATAGATGTGAAAAAACATTTCTGCCTTGCAGCTTCTAATCATAAGGAATCAAGGAATTGTAGCAATTATTAGTGGTTCACAAAGACCCAATATGCAGATTGATATAGGTGAGACAGACAAATCAAAGGGTCTTAAAACACATCACAGGATTACCAGTTCTCGACAGATGATGGTATATCAAAAGTCGAAACAGTCTTGAAACCCTGAATTCAACACAGGCTTTATGGGCTTTAAAATCACTGACACTTTAAAAACAATAACAGAAGATTGTTTGGGGTATCATAAGTACTTGGCTTTCAACAGTTACCATGGAAGCAGTGCATGGTCATCTTGGTAACAGTTTTAGACATAAAATTTATTTATTCATCATCAAAAGGTCATTTATTATTGCAAGCTATACTTGGAGCATGGTGTAATGTTGTGCTCGGCATACTGCGAAACATGTTATTTTCAATATTGTTTCTCTTTGTTTTCTTATCACTAATTAATATTCATGAGGATGCAAATAAGGTAATTTGCATAAAGTGAACCAAACATTAAGATTCATACATCAACTACCGGGTATATGTTTATATCATTTATAATTATCGCCAAAGTAGGCTGCAATATCTTTGTATGTTGCAGGTATGTAAACACTCTGTAATATGAACAATGAGGTTAGAATGGTTGCCTAGGAAACAGATATATCACCATCAGTGCTATATAATTTGTCCCAAATTTATTTATCTAATAATCTTGGTGATATTCAGTGATCATAGTAAACTTTAGCTAACCATTTTCCATATTTGTTTGCTTTATAAGAGAAAGACTGGTGTCTGTCGAAAATTTCAACATCTATTACTGTTCTCATAAATATTCATACATATGCAAATTAGTTTATATCAGAAAAGTAATATTTACTATTAAAGCAATGCCTCATATCTATGTTTGCAACAATTGATTTCATGATTCATCAAAAATATGCGGAGTATTACAGTTGGATGTCAAATTTCCAAAATTTGTGAAAGGATCGGTTACCATGGAAACCGTTACAATCTTACTTACAGTTCATTGTTTGGGTATCAATTAAGATGATAAGCTTTCTGAGTATTTTGTCATCATTTTAAACTACATTTGAAGTTGTTATCTGATATTGGTAGGATAAAAATTGAGAGGTTTACGTTATTTCTGTATTTTTTTACTATTTGTGATTATTCTCATTAATATTCATGTGTATGCAAATGAGGTAATTGCTAATTATAGCTTTTAAACCAAAGCACACTGTCTTAGCTTTAATTTGGTACCAGTTTTATGCAGTTAGCACAAATACTTCCTGTGATATGGAAGATTTTTGCAGGTAGGTGTCGACTAACAAAACTGTGTGAACAGAGTGAAATGAATGGTTACTATGGAAACAGTTAAAAAGTTACTTAGAGTTAAATTTTTGGTCCTCAAATTTGATATTTTGTTTTCTGAGGATTTTGTCATCAGGTTAAACTGCATTTGAAATTGTTTTCTGATATTTGTAGGATAAAAGTGAATAGTTTACATTATTTACGTTATTTCTATATTGTTTTTACTATTTTTAATGTTCTCATTAATATTCATGAGTATGCAAATAAGGTAATTTAAAAACAAGGGAATAAAAGCACAATGTCCTATCTCCAATTTGGTACCAGTTTTATGGGTTTTGGACAAAAACTGGCTGTGATATGGACGATTTTGCAGGTACGGACCATCATTACGAAAACTAGGGTGTTGCCATGGAAACGGTGAAAATGGTGCTTAAAATTAATGCTATGGTCCTCAAATTGGATATTTTGTTTCCTGAGGGTTTCGTCATCATGTTAAACTGCATTTGAGGTTATTTTTGATATTTGTAGGATAAAAAAATGAAAGGTTTACGTTATTTCTATACATTTTTTACTAATTTTAATGTTCTCATTAATATTCATGAGTATGCAAATAAGGTAATTTAAAAGAACAAGTTAGAAATAAAAGCACAATGTCTTATCTTCCATTTGGTACCAGTTTGATAGTTTTAGGACAAAAACTGGCTGTGATATGGGCGAATTTGTAGGTATGGGTCATCATTACGAAAACTGGGGGGGGGGGGTTGCCATGGAAACGGTTAAAATACACATAGCCTAAAAGAATTTAAGTTTGAGGGTACATTCGCGATTCTGATTCAGGACACTTTTCTGAACATTTTGGCACCCATGAAAAAGAGTCTAAGGGGGGGGGGGGTGCACGGTAGGCACTACTGGCTCCCTGACTATATATATCGAAGTTATGTTTTACTCATACTGATGCCATTTGACGCCCCTGTAAAAGTCAGTTTTTGAAACTACTGTGATGAATAGAACATTTGTTCTATAGGAGCAAAGACCTGTGTTGACTGTGTGTATGCGTCTTTGATAGGAGCAAGTGCTTTATTTATCACAATGGAATTAAAACCACACAATTCTTAAAAAGTTGCCGTTACTCTAGTAAATGCTCCTTTTTGGTAGATTTATTCAAAGAGTTTGGATCTAACAACAGCCTATGGGGTAATGGGCCAACCCTTTACCTGACGAATATTCATGTAAGAAATAAGGGCATCTCTATTAGCTGATAGTGTTGATGATGGCATATGACCACAGAACACTTTGGCATTGGGAAAAACTGCACACCCGTGATCTCACTACAGTAAAACTCCGCTAATGCGACCACCTAAAAGAGGTATAACTATGAGTGCTAGATGCAGGTGGTAGCTTAATGCAGGACAAAAGTAATGCAGAAAGCTAGAGGAGCTTTCTGCATGACTTTAGTCCTGCATTAAGCAACCACCTGCTTATAAAGAAACCCATGTTTATTCATTAAGTGGTCGCATTAGAGGGGTTCTACTGTATGTCTTATACGAATATTCATTAAAGAATGGGATAAAACGACAGAATAACAGAACATCCGCGTATGAATACGTAATTGTCGTCTGCAAACTTTCTCGCCTGATTTATCAATGTTTCACCTGTTTGAATATTCATGTAAGAAATAATGACGTCATGCTAATTTTAAAGCTGTTTTTTATAATGGTGCATTAACACAGTCTGTTATACCTTGGCAGAAACTATGGAACCATAACTTCCATAAGCAAGCAGAGCAGACCTTGATCAGACGGCTTATACATGATGAGTCGTCTGTTCTTGGTTTACTCTTGGTTTGCAAAGACGTGAACATGGGTTTATTTGGGTTAAGGATTTAAATACAATAACAATGTTAACACTTTCTCTCATGTATTTTCAAGCATTTGCAAACAGAGTAGACCCTAATCTGACGGCCCCTACAGGGGACGTTTGGTCTGGGTTTACTATTTTTGTAAGGAAACTGAAAGGCGTAATTATGGAGTAAAGGGTTAAAGTAACCTTGGAAACAAAGAACGAACTTGTCTGACAACTGAACGAAGTTGACAGCCTTGGAAATGTCAAATCTGCCATTCTAGATGATAAATCTAAAGTAGGCAGCAGAAATAATCTCTTCTGACGCGTCCCTCGAATCCCCACCGACGATTCATGGAATCACGATTATGGGCGGCTGCAAATTATTCAAGACATACACAGGAATCTATTTGTTGGTTTGTTTGTGTTGGCTAACGCCCTTTTCTGCTTATAATGGGCTAATTGGACGTCCCCAGAGAGAGGGGAGAAGATACAGAGAAATCCGGGCGCGATGCCCTGCTCATATTTTCGACATACAGTAAAACTTCGATTATTCGAATTTTCGGTATAGAAGAATTTAGACCCTTTTAGGCAGGTGGCTGCTTAATGCATGGTGAAAGCATGACTTTCACCATGCATTAAGCTGCCACCTGTCTTAAAGATCGATAATAATACGTATTTTAGTGTTCGGATAATCGAAGTTTTACTGTAGTTTCTCTTGTAGATGCCCAGAGTAAACTGTAAATCACTGATACTTCGGACATTGGTTTATAAAGTATCCTCCGAAGGACTTGATAGGCAAAGTCTTGCACAGCAGATATTCCATTCTTTCGACTGACCCTCGTCAATCATTGTTGTGATTTCCCAATTAATATTGTTCTTCCTAACTCGGAGGTTAATGTCCGTGTGTTCGACGAAGTTTTCCGTCTCTTAAAATGTTGGCCGTTTTTTCTAAGGATCGATCGGTATTCAGATATCATTAATATTTATCTGAACATATATATCAACTGTTGGAAACTGGGCTGTAGGCATTTTTTAAATGATATGAATATATGTACAACTTTTGGTGTTGATTGATTTACGAAAATTTGATTTAGACAGAATGTAATTTTTGGTAAGCGATGCAACTCTGTTAAAACATCTCATTGTAAGCATACGTGGTTATCTACCTTGAATATGTAGAATTTCTTCCTTGTTCATATTTTCGTACTATAATGACGTAGCAAACATACACTGTTTCTGCAGTAAGCTACCACTTGTGTTCTAGACCTACATTTAGACTACTTTCCCGTGATCATTTACCCCTTTGCAAACAGAGTAGACCCAGATCGGACGGCTGCTGTAAAAACCGTCTAATAAGAGAGTCTTTGACCAGGGTCTGCACAGTTTGTCATTCAAAATCCTCTCGTGAGGTTTACCCTTTTGTACTGTATAGAATCTACCAATTAAAAAATGATAGACTAGTTCACTATAAAATTCAGCGTTAAAGTGGTTGCTGTGCCTTACCCGTTTAACCCTTTACTCCATGAATATTCATGTAAGAGATAATATGAAATCATGAATATTAATTAGATTTAATGTAATAATAGAACATATGAACACAGGATATTTTGGCCATGGCAGAAACTGTAGAATCATTTCTGTATCATATACTAGGCAAACAGAGTAGACCCTGATCAGGCGGCTCTTACAGGAGGCGTCTGATCTGGGTCTTTTCTGTTTGTAATGGCGTAGAAAGGTGTATTCATTGAGTAGATGATATGACGTAATGTATGACATGTTCATGGTGTAAAGGGTTAAGCTATAACCTGTCTTACCTACGTCATATGAAATTACCGCGTTCACTTTTGTATCAGTGTAGAATCTGATCACATAGAAATGCGTGGGCTGTTCATTGTCCACAGCATTTATCACGCATCAGAAAGCATTACTATATTGTCTGTTACCTTTGCAAACAGGGCAGACCCTGGGTAGACCCACGTGGTTGCTGACCTTGATTAACAGCAAAACATTTCGCAATCAAAATGATTCATTAACAGATCACCAAAGATCTCAAAGCAGTCGCTTGTTGTAATAATTAATATCGTCAGCTGGCCCATTTTTCAGTGACGCCATTATGTTTTTTATTAATAATGATGCGAAAAATATTTTATATTTATTGACGTAAATTAGCTTGACGAAATATGCTTTTTGAAATTAGACGAGATAAATCTTCACAGTCGCCAGTGTAATTGGTAATTAGACTATGCGTATCTAGTTACTGTACATTTCACAAAATGAAGTTCAAAAGAACGTGAAATGGAATAATTGGAGCTGGAGCCCATAATCAGCTGAATAATTAAAACTGGTTCCTCCCTTTTTGAATATTAACTGAATCGTTTTATTATATGATTTTATTATATAATTAAGATGTTATTATTATTTTATTATATAGTTAAGATATTGCTTAAAATTTGCCATTTAAGAAAAATTGAAGACGATTTTTTATGACAAACCGTGCGGACTTCCACCAGGAGCCATCTGACATGAATGTGTGTCAAGATAAATTTAAAAATAATTTAGCCATTTCCTTCCTGCAAACGCGTTTTCACGCACTCGCAAACAGAGTAGACCCAGATTAGACGGCTACTCCAGGAGCCGTCTAATCTGAGTCTGTCCTGTTTGCTTATGAAATTTAAATAGATCTGAATCTACAGTCTGTACCATTACCACATATTTATGTGCACATATGCCACTTTAAAAATCAGCTGAGAAGTATTCATGATGTCATAATTTCTAACATACAGTAAAAACCTTCCATAACGGCTACTAAATTGTGTTAATTGGTATTTAGGACAAGGTGAAAGTAAAACAGAAGGCTCCTATAGGAGCGTTCTGGGGTTTTTCACCTTGCTTTAAGCAGCCACCTGCCTTAAACACAAAATAATTGATGTAATTTAGTGGCCGTTATAGAGAGGCTTTACCGTGTAATAAATATTCATGATGTCATCATTTCTTTCATAAATATTCAACAGGGAAAGGGTTAGAAAGTGTCTCCAATTACATCACATCTACCCTATTTTCTCAGCCTTTGTTGCCAAGCTTTAGTCTTTCCCTTTAGCTATGACAGGTTCTGCTGTAGTCTGTATTTGTAGCAATAGTCCTGATTGCTGTTGAGGTATGTGACCAATACAGAAAACTAGAGCTCCAGATCTTGCAAGGTTCGTTTGGTTGGACATCTTTGTCTTCAATGACATAGAGTATCTTATGTGTACATGAGTGTGCATTATATATTGGTTTTATGAAACGAGTTTATTTTAATAATATGACACGAGCTTTAGCGAGTGTAAATTCATTATAGTAAACGAGTTTCATGAAAACAATTTGTAATGAACACGAATGTATAAGATTCTTTTTTCACTTAACCCTTAAAAAGTGCCATAGAAAACGAAACAGCCTATATCTGGCGGCTGTTTCGGTCATTGTTTACAGCGTAGTACAGCCGGCTTCAAACTGGTCATTTGCATAAAAAAAATCACTAGTGCATTTCTGCGATTTACGGCACTCCGGTTTGTTTCGACACTCTCACACGGCAGATTATGTGATAAAAATGATTTTCTACACATTACTATTTTGTTTTAGACAATGACATGGGGACTTATTATACATCCTAAAACAAGAAACTCTTGGATCATTCAAGTGCTCAGGGCCTGCTTAACCTATTGATGCCGAGGACATATGCAGGCAGTGTAGACTCAGATCAGAAGGATCCTGAAGCGGCCCTCTGACCTGTGTGTGCACTGATTGCTGAACCCAGCGATGTATACAGTAAACCTCTCAATAACGACTACTAAATTACATAAAGTATTTTGTGTTAAAGGTAGGTGGATGCTTAAAGCGGGAGCGTTCTGCTTTACTTTCACCTTGCTTTAAGCAACCACCATCCACAATACCAACTAATTAACACAATTTAGTGGTCGTTATGGAGAGGTTTTATTGTATTTGGCTTATACAAGCCAACTTTTGTCAACATGACAAATAGATGGATATGCCTTTAACCCTATACTCCATGAATATTCATGTAAGAAATAATGACCACATGCACGAGTATAAATAAGATTAACTGTTATAACAGCACATGGAAATAGGAAAGTTCGGCCTTGGCAGAAGCTATAGAATCATATCTATATTAGATCATAAGCAAACAGAGAAAGCCCTAGTCAGACGGCTCCTGTAGGATCTGGGTCTACTCTGATTGCAAAACTTAGAAAGGCAAATTTTAGAGCAAATGGATAAATGATATGGGAACAAATGGAATACATGTAATATAAGGGCCAATTCACATTCTCTGCAAAATAAAAGCATTTTCTTCAGTGTAATTACCAATTGTTGATCTTTCAGTTTTCACTCAATGGATGGCTTGTACAATGTGACCCAATATGCCATGCAAGACACTAATCAGTTCTTTAATGATTTTTATGTTCCTGGAACACGGGATGCATAATTATGCAGAGGTCCTAGTTAGATGTGTAGATTAAAACATTTTCAAGAATATCTCTTTATTTCTCCAACAAATGAAGAGACGATTCTAAAGAGTGGTCACAGCATAGGGTTCGGCGGAAAAATGACGAACTTAGTGTCTGAGTACTCGCATTTAGTTGGTGCTTTAATATTAAAGTGTTATATTTGTCGGCCAATCAGTCCGTGGTCCGTACATACGTACATGTAGGTACTTGGCTACTTGCGTCATGAAACTTGTTTGTTCAGCTCCTCCGACAACTTATTTGGATTTTGTAACATTTTCCTTCATATAAACGTATATATAAACGTATTTTCATACATTTGCAAACATAGTAGACCTAGATCAGACGGCTCCTATACGAGCCGTCTTATCAGTGGCTGCTCTGTTTGCTTGTGTAATTTGAAATACCCGTTTCTTTAGTTTCTAAAATGGCTACAATGCTCTACCTTCGCTATTTCATTATAACTATTTTTGTCATGAATATTCAGAAGGTATTGCAATGTGAACTAAATATAGAACAGGGCAATGGTTAAACCCGTGTATATATGAATGACATTAATGTGTATATGCCCCTGAAGGAAACAAAACAAATACATGTAGCTGTTATAATTCTTGGACAGAGTTATGACCCTTTGTTGTTTGCCTCATGTGTGGCATACAGTAGATCTTTCTAAAACGTTCACAAGTCCATAACTAAGCCATGGTAACAGGTGGTAGATTGATGGAGGACAAATGTTAAGCAGAAAGCTCCTCTAGGTGCTTTTCTGCATTACGGCCGTCCTACATTAAGCAGCCGCCTGCTTATAAAGATGACTGTTTAATTATTAAGTGGTTTGTTTAGAAGGGGTTTACTGTAGCAGAAATGTCCGCTGTATCCATATATTCCAACGGATTTGATTGGATTTGTTTAACCCTTTACTCCATAAATACGCCTTTCTACGCATTTGCAAACAGAGCAGACCCAGGCCAGACGGTTCCTATATGAACTGATCAGGATCTTCTCTATTTTCATTTGATATAATAAGGATCTGATCCCACAGTTTCTGTCACGACAAACATATTTTGTTCATTGTACCATTATGAAAATCCAATGAATTAATATTCATGATGTCATTATTTTACTGCCTGAATATTCATGGAGTAAAGGGTTAAGCAGCCGTCTGTTTATGAAGACAGCCATGTTTATTCATTAGATAACCATTGCTATAGCCCTTTCCCTGTCCTATGTTTATTTCAAATTTCAATACCTCCTGGATATTCATGGACAAAGTAGTTATAATGAAATATGGAAGGTGGAACATTGTAGACATTTTAGAAAGTAAAGGAATATATCTATCAAATTCCATTGGCAAACAGGGCAGGCCCTGATCAGACGGCTCTATAGGAGCCGTCTGATCTGGGACTACTCTGTTTGCAAATGCGTTAAAATGCGTTTATATGAAGGAAATGGATAGTAGAAATGGCCAGTTTATCCATATACATGTATTCCAATACATTTGATTGGGTTTGTTTGAAACATTCGAATATTATTAGATGTATAGCTTTTGTTTCTTTCTTATTTATATATAACACAAAATCACATGTTTCAAACGCCTTCGATACCTTTTACATGTACTAGATTTTACAATGTGTGAATAAGAAAAAATAGAAACTGAGTTTTAGCTGATATCGTTTTTGGAAGAATTATGACTTCTTAAACATTTTTTTAAACAATCGAGTGTGTCCAAATCTTCTGACATATTTGACCGGATTTATTTCTAACTTTGACAGAAATATGAATAGCCTTGATATGCACATTAGCACAATGGAAGGGATTGCAACTCTGATTTGGCAGAATTGTGGACCTTTGTTGTCGAAAGGCCAAGTTACCCGCCTTGTCTGGGTGAAATTCTTAGTGTCGTTGCATTCATGTCCCATGGACACATTCTAATCATGAAACACAGCTAGGAGAGTTGTTCTCTGGAGGGTCTTGCAGACATCCAGATAAGATTGGTAAATTAAATTAAAATATTTTAATGAATAACTTCTTTATTACTCCGACAAACCCTATAGTGTGACCATTCTTTAGAATCGTCTCTTCTAGACACAACATAGAGTTTGGTGGAGAAATGACGATTTTAGTATTTGAGTACGCAACTTTATCTGTTGCTTTGCAGTTTTTGCATCTTCAACCTGCCAATATGCCTTCAGCTGTACAGTAAAACCCCACTAAACCGGACGTAAATTTTAGTATAAATATTGGTCTTGGAGACAGGTGGCAGCTTAATGCAGAGTGAAAGTCATTCAGAAAGCTCCTCTAGGAGCTTTCTGAATGACTTTCACCCTGCATTAAGCAGCCACCTGCATAAAAGTATCTAAATTCTTCTGTACTAGAATTCCGGTTAGAGATGTTTTACTGTATTACTCCATAAGCAAAACAGAGTTCATACAGGAGCCGTCAGGTCTGGATCTGCTCTGTTTGTAAGGATTTCAAAAAGTGTTTTTATGGGGTAAAGTATTATTTGAAAAACAAACGAAACTTTCCATGACAGTTATTGTGTAGCATGTAGGAAGAAGTGATATGCAAAGTCTGGTAAATTTGGAACGGGGCACTCGAATACAAACTATGTTTGGACTGAAATCAACGAAACTTGTCACAGATACCAAACTTTCAATCTGAGGAGGTTTCATTCGTAACCAAAATACAGTAAAACCCTACCTTAAGCTGCCAGCAAGGCATGTGGTAGCTTAATACAGGACGAAAGAAATGCAAAAAAGGCATCTATAGGAATTTCCTCTTTACTTTCGTCCAATATTAACCCATTTGCTCCCACGATCCCATATATGGGACGTAGGTAAACAGTGTAGACTCTGATCAGACGCAGCATTATGCGGCGTCTGATTAGAGTCTACATTGTTTGCTTATAGGAATTTCAATATAAAACAAAACGAAATTGGAAATTTAGGCCAGGCACCCCTTAGATAAAAAATGGACTTATCCAATATTATGTAAATATGGAGGCATCCACTGGGAGCAAATGGGTTAAGTAACACTTGCTTTTACAGACACATGTGTTTGTTCATTAAGTGGTCACACGATGGGGGGGTTATATTGTATATATTGAATATATATATATATCTAAAACTAACAGATTAATCATGTAAGATTTTTGCTACAAATTGTAATTTTTAAAGATTTGAAGGGGAATCACTGTGTGAAGAAAAGTTTTGTGTAAAAAAATTACTTTTATGAAAATCTGAATGTTTTTATTTTTTAAAAGAAATGGCATAATTTTTTTCACATATGGGTTATTATCTAGATACCAAGTTTCATTGACATCGGCTACATTAGTATAAAAAGAAGCCCGCCTTTACTGATTTGATTCTGTTTATGGGTCACATATAATTATTGAAAAGGATTATAATATAATGTTGTTTTCCATTTAATTGTAATGAAAATGAAACATATGTTTAGAAGAGAAAAAACAACAAAAAGCTCAAAAGTATTTCTTATAAAGTTTTATTCACATTTAAAAATACGCAGTACGTTATCTTTACAATACAAATGCAATGGAAATTTTCAAACGAAGTACAGTAAAACACTTCATGCATGTAATATCTGTGTAAATAGGATGTTTTTAACCATTTGTCATCCTGCAAATAGGATATATCTTACCATTTATTCTGCTGTAAATACCATGGACTGTCTTTGCCATTTATCCTTCTGCAGATAAGATGTAGTTTAACCATTATCATTCTGCAGATAAGATGTAGTTTAACCATTTATCCTGCTGCAGATAAGATGTAGTTTAACCATTTATCCTGCTGCAGATAAGATGTAGTTTAACCACTATCCTGCTACAGATAGGATGTAGTTTAACCATTATCCTGCTACAGATAGAATGGGGGTTTTAACCATTATCCTGCTGCAAAAATATGATGTTTTTAACCATTTATCCTGCTGCAGATAGGATGTATTTTTACCTTTATCCTGCTGCATATAGATTTGAACAATCAATCGTGCTGCAAATAGAATGTAATTTAAGCTTTATCCTGCTGCAATAAAAACTGTACAGTTAACCTTTATGCTGCTGCAAACAGGATGTACATTTAGCCCTTTTTCTTCATATAAACGGAGTTTCACGCCTTTGCAAACAGAGTAAACCCAGATTAAACGGCTCCTGTGTGAGCTGTCTGATCAGGATCTCCTGTGTTTATTTATGAAATTATATCTGGTCTGACTCTACGCATTCTGCAATACCAAAATATCCTGTGTACATATACCATTATAAAATGCAAGTTATAAATATTCATGATGTTTTATATCTTACATGAATATTCAACAGGGAAAAGGTAAAGCTCCGATTGCCGACAGATTGTACTTTCTTCCGAGTCGTTGAAACGTTTGAGAAACCTATTTGCAGCAGAGATAACCAGCGCGTGTCCTGATGAATCGCCAAGTACTCGCTGTGTGATCGGGATCCAAAGTGTTTGTAAATGTCAGTCAGTAGAATAAGGGATACTTGTAATATTTGTCCAAAGTGACCACCCTACTTGTCGATCTTTAACCCTTTTCTCCATGAATATTCATGTAAGAACTATTGACATCATGCATATTTATTTGCTGGGTCTTTATAATGGTACATGTACACAGGAAGACTTGGCATTGGTAGGAATTGTAGAATCAGATATATTAGAAATCCGTAAGCAAACAGAACAGACCCTGATCAGACGGCTCGTACAGGAGCCGTCTGATCTGGGTCTACTCTGTTTGCAAACGCGCGTAAAAGCGTTTATAAGACTATATGGGTTATAATAGGTGTTGGCTTAATGTGGAGGAAAGGTATAATGCAGAAATCTCCCAAAGGAGCTGCTTGTATCATTGACCCTTTACTTCATAAATACGCATATCTACGCCTTGGCAAACAGAGTAGACCCAGATCAGACGCCTCCTGTTAGAGATGTCTGATCAAAGTCTGATATGCTTGTTTATAATATAGATTTAATTCTACAGTTTCTGCCAGGGCTAAATATTCTTGTGTCCATGAGCTTTAATAAAAATAACCTAATTAATATTTATGATGTCATTATTTCTGACGTGGGCATTCATGGGGCAAAAGGATTAGTAGAAATCTAATCGTTAAAAGCGCTTTTATTCGTTAAGTAGTCGCTGTAATTCCGTCGCCGCCCCCAGTCGCACAGGGCTTTACACAATGGACACGTCGATGCTTACCTTTGCAAACAGTTTGAATCCAGATGATATGACGAGTAACTCGGCTTTACATCAGGAACCAAACTGTCCGACATTCCACATATTTAGAATAAATAGAAAGGAAGAACTACTGAAACACTTTAAGCTTTAAGCAGAAGACAATGTGCACGGACGAAAACTTATTTAATGCCAATAGAGTAACGGAGGGGTTGGAACATATACGCGTACATGTATGAGCCAAATACCTGTGTATGATGTCACCAACCTACCCAGTGTGTCCGAACTTCTAACTTTATGGCAATATATTCGTGGTTTTAGCCATTTTCATAGCAGAGACGCCTTTTTCACACCTTTGCAAATAGGGTAGATCCAGATCAGGGTTTGTTCTGTGTGCTTATTGAACCACACCATATGGATTCTACAGTTGTCTGACAATGCCAAACATAATGTGGAGCAACATATAATGGTGCGTGCATAAATACTAAAATCGTCATTTCTCCACCAAACCCTATGTTGCGACCACTCTTTAGAATCGTCTCTCTTCGAGACGATTCTAAAGAGTGGTCGCAACATAAGGTTTGGTGGAGAAATAAAGAAGTTAATATTGCAAATGTTAATTATTTACGCATCTTATCCGTACCTCTGATTATGTCTATTTCAAACTCTTATATGAAGCAATTTTTACTTATTTGCGATTCGTTCAAGCTTTTGAGAAACTATGATTACTGACTGGTTGTCAAACACTTTAGATCCTGATGAGATGCCGAGTTACTCGGTGTTTTATCTGGATCCAATCTGTTTGCAGATGACGGTTAGGTCGCGACCGGCAGGAATGGTGTTGATATTCATGAGATAAAGGCATTACATCATTGGTTAATTTTAGATCCATTACCTCATACATGTGGGTTATTTTAGACCCATTACCTCATCGGCTAAATCTCTTTTAATAAATCTACAGTAAATGAGCATTTACCTGAAAAAGGGAAAATTTTAGAATTGTGTAGTTTTGAAATCATTTTGATAAATAATTGTTTCAAAAATGACTTTTACAGAGGCGTCAATAGTCACCTTTTGCAATCATTGTGATATAATGCTGTGATGTGCGGTGGTCTAGTGGTAGCGCGTTTGACTACCGATCCGGAGGTCCGGGTTTCAAATCCCTGTCCCTCTCAGAGACGCTTTCAATGTCTCCCATCCGCACCTCTTCCCACCCAGGGGTTAAAATGGGTACATGTGAGGGTCACTAGCCAGTACTGCGGCTGCATGATTGCGCCATATGTTAGCAGTGCTCAATATTGTAGGCGAATGACTCAATGACCAGGGGAGTAAATGTACAGTCGGCTGAGCGGTCCTTCGGATTGAAAGTAGACTATAATTATAGGTACTTTTTAGCACAATGGTTTCAAAACTACACAATTCTAATTTTCCCGAGGAACATGCCCGGACCCCTATAGCCACGGTGTGTACATTACATTTGGTTTCAGCTACGCTCCTAAGATGGTATTTTTATCAAAATGAGTGCACTAGTGAGTGAGTTGGGTTTTACGGCACTGCGACACTTTTATTAAAATGAGAATACATAGATACCAAAGTACTTTAATACACAAGACATATATTTACCAATATTACAATACCAACAATAAATAGAAGAATGTAACACTGTCTCAAACATGTTTTAAAAGACACGTAAATAACAATAAAAATGGTCTCTTGATAAAAATGGAAAATATATTTTACAGTTAATAATAGAAACATCCATATTATTATTGCAGTCATCCATCATCGTCAGCTAAACTCACTTCATTCTAATTCTTGTGAGACCCGCTCGATGTCTTTCCTTACATTATATCTACACTAAACGATAACCGTCTGTTCTGTTGTTATAACTCCTCTTTCATCTCAAACCGCTCACCTTTATTGGTACAAATGTCCCTAAAAACCAGTTTCTGTAATGGCTCTGTCTTCAGTACAGATAAAAGCTCAAACGCCTACATGGCAACTTTATCAGTATAATAAAACTCAGTTTGCAGCACAGCTGTACAAAGTCGGATGATGTCCTTTCGTACCTCCAATATTAATCAATTCCTTCATACAAACGCATTTTCACGCATTTGCAAACATGTTACCGGTCACTCCGTTAGGGCCCGTCTGATCAGAGCCTGCTCTGTTTACTCATAAAGAAATATAGATTTGATTCAACAGTTTCTACCATGGCCCAAACTGTCTGCGTCCATATGCCATTATACAAATTCATCTTACACACACTCATGATGCCATTACCGTAAAACCCCGATAGTTCGAACACTAAAACGACTATCATTATCTGTTTTGAAAACTGGTGGCAGCCTAATGCAGGGTGAAAATCATGCAGAAAACTTCTCTATGAGCTTTTGTTTGTGACCTCCACCCTGCATTAAGCATCCGTCTGCCTAAAAACGCATCAGTTATTCACTGCTAAAATTTCGAACCATCGAGTTTTTGCTGTATTTCTCACATGAATATTCATGACGTCATAGTTCTCGCATGAATGCTCATTACGTCATTAGTTCTCACATGAATAGTCATAAGGTACCTTGTGGCTATCTATAGAGCTAGTTTTCTTCCGTGTAACAAATATTTATTACGTGTCAGACTGTTCCATTAGTCTGTTAACCCTTTACTTCATATACATTCATTTAAGAAATGTCATCATGAATATTAACCATATGGTGTTTTTATATACACGTATATATAATGACATATGAACAAAGACATTCTTGGTCATGGTAGATACTGTGTTATTTCATAAACAAACTGGAGCCGTCCGATTTCGGTATACTCTGTTTGCAAAGGCGTCAAAAAGCGTCTCTTTTAATGATGGAGTTAAAGTGACTTTTGGCAAACTACTTTTCGCTTTGTTTTCAGAAGCTTGTCGACCATTCTACCTTCGCACGTGCCTTCCAGCAGTTTCTTGTAAGGAGCTTTTGATTGTATGTATGTGCACAATTCACTCCTGTGTCTCACCATATAAAAGTATTTCTATTTCTGCCACTCACACTAACTCGTTCCTTGTACTTTTGTTGCTTTTATTCGAGTCTGTTTTGTCCGGGTATGGTGTCGGCTGGCGGTACACTTTTCTCCGCTTACATAGAACAAGTTTCTTCAGAAGCATTACACACCGTTTTCTAAAGCCAAGGTTAAGAAAACTGTATATAAGAGGATTTATTGCGTTATTTATAAAGTAAAATTTTGAAAATAGTTTGCTGATGATTTGTTCCGCTAGAGTTTGTTGTTTTTCTAAATCTGTGATTGCAGACCTGCATATCATGATTACTATTCCAGGCATATAGCTGATGACGAAAGCAACGGTCACAGCGAAAAGAACAATGGTGGTCCGACTGATTTGTATCCGGGTCACCGCGTTCGCTATGCTCTGTAGTTTGGGCCGTATTGACAGGTTGAATGTTGTTTCGGCTGTGTCATCGTCACTCAGGTCGGAGCAATACCGAACTCGGAGCTTTTTCGTATTGCTACGATTGGAGATGGTGTGGGAAAGGTCCTCTTTCTGACCAGACTGAGAGCCTGTGCTTATCTGATCCCCGATCACGAGTGATTTTCTCTTCCGGATTTCAATCCAAATACGAATGTAAAGTATGGACAATATTATGACAGTAACAACAAACACAAAACCGAGGAGAAGGTAATAGATCTTTGAAAACAACTTTTTTCGGTATACTTCGGCAATGGAACAGTCATAACCGGACATTTTCCCCTCCGGTGTTGGAGACCGAGATATTCCGTAGAGTATAAAAGCCGGAATGGGTAGGATGATGGCGACGACTCCAGCAGCGAAGCACATAATTTTTATTTTATAGAGTTCGATCATTCTCAGCGGTTGACATATCTTGTAGAACCTGTCAAAAGCGATTTCAATCAGTATAATTGCCGATCCATACACGACAACTGACTGCGAATACCGGAAAACTTTGCACGCTGCGGAGTTGTAGAATGTGAAGGAGTTTCTGAGGTCATATATTTCCATTGGCAGTCCTACAAGACATGCTGCGAGGTCAAATATCGCCATGGCAACAATGAAGTAGTTGGATGATGTTTTTCTGAAGCGTTTACAATACACAAACAATACCAAGGAATTCCCGACAGTTCCCACCACCATGATAACGAAGAGGAATACAAACACCGGGAAATATCGTAGGGCTTGGATGTCGCTCAAATGCTGTAATGTATCCGTTGTGTCTATCCATGATAGGGTCGTCATCACATTAACGTCACTTCCGTTTGTGTCGTTAGTGTCCATTGTCGATACGTATGAGGCACTGCAATAGAAGATTTATATACATTTATTGACAAGGCTATAAATACCAAGAATTCTTAACCCTTATTCGGTTATCCATGACTTGACTACTACCATTTTCAAGCAGCTTGGATCCAGATGAGACGCCGAGTTACTCAGGATCCTAGATGTTTGAGAATCGGTCAATATTTTTTAAAAGGTTTGGTCGAATCACCGGTAGTGAAACACATTTAGCAGATGTTATATTTTTCAGGAATTTCTCAAAGACTTGAACGAATCAAAAGTCAGTTAGAAGTGTAACAGATCACAGTGAGCAGGTTAACTCAGTTAGAAGTGTAACAGATCACAGTGAGCAGGTTAACCTGCTCACTGTGATCTGTTACACTTCTAACTGACTACTTTTGATTCGTTCAAGTCTTTGAGAAATTCCTGATCGACTGACAGACAGATTGGATTCCCTGCTATGAATGCATATTTTCAGTATCATACAACTTGGTATGTGTTATGTTATTACGACGATTTTCTATTTGAACTTATAGTATAGAAAAAGTATCCCTGTCTTCTTCCATACTTATATTTTTTTGCCATACAATGTGGAAGGTTACGGAATTAAAAGTATTAATATATTGGCGAATAACATCGGGTATTTGGTATTAAACACTTGAAGTTTTGTCCTTTTCATCGTTTATTTGATTGGTATTCTTCGATATACTTCTTCCAGTATATAAACAAATGATTTATTTATGTATTGACATGTTTAAAACGCGTTGCAAGCAGAGAGTATCACTTTAAGATGTGTATAGATAATATGGGTCTACATTCAAAGGGTTAAGCAACCACCTGTTTTTATGCACACCTAGTACGTGGTGTTTACTGGTGGTAGTACAGATGTGAATATATTAATTTCAACATGGATATAATGAAACCAGTACCAGTGACCAATGTGTTAAAACAAATCCACATAGCACCGGGTTGTAGTATCCCCTCACCCCGTTCTCCGCGACCTCACTCGCATTTGCAAACAGCTTGGATCCAGATGAGACGCCGAGTAACACTCAGTCAATAAACAGTTTTATCGAATCGGACGGAGTCAAAACTGCACCTGATCAAAATTTGAGTAGCCATTATTTTTACAGTGGGACATGGATGAATGCTTTTCATTTTCCTGAACATTCAGCCAGAGTACTGAACGATCCCTGGTAAACGAAAGCTCGTAAACACATTTCTTACATTGAGGTACAGTGAAGGGTACGGAAATGTGGATTGTGCAATCCCGGAGATAAGACTACAGTGACACTTGTCTATAGCGACCCTCATAAGTGTATGGTTACAAGAACACGAAATTGTACATTTTAAGCGACCATCTCTTGATTAACCCTTTCCCTCTTATAACCTGTTTTCATGCATCTGCAAAAAGAGCCGACCCAGATCAGACGGCTTCTATAGGAACCGTCTGATCAGGGTCTGCTCTGTTTGCTAATGGAATTTGAAAGAGGTTTCTTTACTTTCTAAAATGGATACAATGTTCCACCTTCCATATTTCATTATAGCTAGTTTGGTCATGAATATGCAGTAGGTATTGAAATTTAAAATAAACATAGAAAGGGAAAGGGTAAACATAGGTGTTGGCCGACTAAAGGACTCGTTTCTTTACATGCAGTCTATGCGTATTAATCTTATATTTTCCGCCAGCCCGGAGGACGACGAAGAAAAGTTCAAGACCACAGAGACCAAGTTATTTGCCTGCATGGTAAAACAAAATTATGCATGCTCAAGATTATCTTAACAGTCTGCAGCCTTAGCGTGTACACAGAACTGGAAACTTTAATGCAGGGCATCATAAGAATTATAAGCTATAGTTCCTTGTTGCCTAATCAGGGTCATATAGCCGGCCATGTCTATATAACCAGGACACGGATTTAGAAATGATTCAAAATGTTAAGCCGATGAAAGGCTAAGAAACATTGATTTGAGATTAACTATTTCCCTCATATAAACGCCTTTTTCACGCATTTGCAAACAGAGGAGACCCAGATTAGACGGCTCCTATAGAAGCCGTCTAATCAGGGCCTGCTCTGTTTGCTTTTGACCTAATATAGATATGATTTTACAGTTCAAAACGAAAAATCTCTTGAAAGGTTTACATAATGGCGCTAATAAATATTCATGTTGTCATTTCTTCTTACATGGATACTGAACAGGGAAAGGATTAAAGGAAAGCATGGTATGATACGTATTTGTACAGTAAGCTTAAGAACAGCTGGTATGACTTAATAAGATGGACGAATATTAACAAAATTGGAATTTTGGCAAGGCAAGGCCACACACAAGTTGATCTTGTTATCCAGTAAATAAGTCACTCGTTACTCTTGCTGAAAGTCGAAATTTCCTTCTTCATGATAATTTTGTAAGTATATTTAACACTTATACACATCAACAGATAAAGGTGCGTACTCAAATACTGAACTCCTACCAAACCCTATGATGTGACCATTCTTTAGAATCGTCTCGAAGAGACGATTCTAAAGAATGGTCACAGCATAGGGTTTGGTGGAGATATAAAGAAGTTATTCTTGAGGGTTTTTATCTGGAGCCCTACTTATATATCTAATAGCTTTTACTGATTATGTTACCAAGAGTAAAATGTCATCACTTTCTGCCAATGTGAACCCTTTTACCTAATAGAAACTCCATTTCATTCCCCTTACAAACAGAGTAGACCTAGATCAGATGGCTCCTAGAGGAGTCATAGAGGAACCAACTGATCAAGGTCTGCTCTGTTGGCTTATGAAACGATATGTCTGATTATACACATTCTTCAATGGCCAAAAATGCCTGTGCCATATGTCAGACTAAATTATATTGTAATTAATCTTCATGAAGTCTAGAGTTCTTGTATAAGTATCCAGGGATTAAATAAATCATTGCATATATAAAGATAAAAGTTTTTATTCAGATGAATAACAGGATATACAATCGTTTGATCGTCTCTCTGAAACGCAACGGGAGAAATTGTCCTTTGATATTTTGGATTTTAAACATTTTTACATGAAAGAAATAATGACAACATGATTATTAAATTAGATTAGTTTTAATAAACAATGAATTTGATCATTGCGGAAACTGTAGGATATTGTGTGAACAATTGTTAGAATCGTCTTTCGATACGATTCTAAAGAGTGGTCACAACATAGGGTTTGGTGGAGAATTGTTGATTTTAGTACAGTAAAACCTCTCTATAACGACCACTAAATTATGTCAAATAGTTTGTGTTAAAGGCAGGTGGGTGCTTAAAGCAAGGTAAAAGTAAAACAGAACGCTCCTACGGGAGCGTTCTGTTTTACTTTCACCTTGCTTTAAGCAACCACCTGCCCACATTACCAACTAATTAACACAAATTAGTGTCCGTTATAGAGAGGTTTTACTGTATTTGAGTACGCACGTTTATCTGTAGCTCTGCACTGTATTCAGAAATGTCAGTTGTCACAGCCTGTTCATATTGATTTGATGCTAACTAACCTATAAATTGACATACTACTTCATTATTGACCAGTCGTACCGGAAGTATCGTCATACGTCATTTATAGACACATTTGGATCACAACCAAAGGTTTCAAGAGACAAGATGGACGAGTGACCTCGGTCAAGTGCAGGTTTGAATACAATGGAACCAGTGTCCAATTAATGAATGATATAGGTGTCTGCAAAGGCCAGTGGATACCTAATCCTTCCCCTCATATAAATGCCTTTTCATGCATTTCCAAACATGGTAGGTCCAAATCAAACGACCCTGCTACTTTTCCTAAACAAACTACGCTTGTATTCCATTTTACCGGCTTCTATAGACATATTGTATTGAAAGAGTTCATTACAGATTGTTTTGTATACATGTGCTTATTTTGCCATACGTATATCTATAATGTTAACGCATCATTGTTGCACCAACAATGTGTTCAATGAATCGACATACAAGTTCATTCATTTTGTTCACATTAGTACCTTTTGGTCATTCCGCTGGCTGTTTGTATACAGTATGACTAGCTTGATAATTATAGAAAAAAACGTGTCTACAATGATCATCAGAACTAAAGTCTATTTTCAGGACGAAGCTCCAATATCAACACTCTGCGTAAATTTCGTCCTGTATTAAGCAACCACCTGCTCTTAATAGATATGTCTATAACATATATATTGCTTATATTCATTATTTAGTCACTATTAGGGCTCCAGATAAAGGTGCGTACCCAAATACTTAAATCGTCATTTCTCCACCAAACACTATACAGTAAAACCCCCCTATAACGGCCACTAGATATTGTTAATTAGTTGGTATTTAGGACAGGTGGCTACTTAAAGCAAGGTGAAAGTAAAACAGAACGCTCCTATAGGAGCGTTCTGTTTTACTTTCACCTTGCTTTAGACAACCACCTGCCTTTAACGCAAAATAATTGATGCAATTTAGTGGCCGTTATAGAGAGGTTTTACTGTACCGTGACCATGAGGCGACTGTGATCACAGTGTAGGGTTCGATGCAGGAATAAAGGAGGTATTCTTGAAAAAATGTTTAAATTTATATGCAGGTCCTACTGTATGTCCATTTGCAAGGAGATTTTCTCTATAACCAATACATCCTATCAAAGTTCAGTTGCAATTTACAGATCTCGAAGAAGCAATAGGAAATTTGCTATTACCATGAATACTGAGAAAGTGGATCAACTACAAACTGAACATGCCATACCATCGAAGAAATATCGCAGTAACCCAACCCAATGATAATTACCAAACTGTCTGTAGCTCTTTGCGTGATATCGGCAAATTTGTGATTAACTATACACAATGTTTGGACACAGATGAGATGTCAAATAGCATCGCTACTCATCAGGATCCAAACTGCTTGGCACTCTGGTTGCAATTTTGAAGGGAGGTGACGGCAAAATTAATTTTCCGAATTTTGCAGGAGACACCAGTATTAATTGTATGGAATGTATGTATTTAGCATCAAATCAAATCAAATCAAATGAGTAGTGTTGATATTTCCTTTAAACGATTCCTAATTAACTGTTAATGCGCGTGTTTAAATGTTTGCTTTTGCCATATATGTAATTATATGTTTGTACTAATTATTGTACAATCAGTTTATGTATCTATAAAATGCAGCAAATCACAAAATTGGTTTGAGGTCTTGGAGGCGGCATATTGATAGAATATGCATATACAATTAAGGCAATATTGGAATTAACTCTTTGCACGTAATACCATGTGTAAACCTTAATTGTCTGCTTTATCCTGAAGGTCTTTATTTACCCCCGTTTCTCTTTTAAATTACCACCATAGTGACAAACAGTTTGGATTCCGAAGAGACGCTTAGTTTCTCGGTGACTCATTTTGATCTAAACTGTTTAAATAAGTAATCACACATTCGCCGCTAGTGCGCAAAGACTTAATATCGTTTGCATATTGGATTGGCACCCTTCGAGACAGAGTTTAAGATTAAATATCATTTACATATTGGATTGGCAATCATCAAGTAAGAAACACTCCTTAGTTGACCAGCGAATGACCCTTGACCATAAGACCGTTAGAGTATCGCAATCTTTCAAAATACTATCTACAAATCACGTTTTAGAATGTGTCTGCGAATTTATAGAGACAACACAAGTTCCCAGGAAATTAAACATCACAGAAATAAACAACTATACAACGGAAAGTCTCTTGTTTTTCAAAGGCAAGGCTGCTGACAGAAAGAGATATTTTAAAATCACGTCTTAGAATGTTTCTGAGAATTCATGCAGAGGACAAACGTTTCCAGGCAATTGAACATAACGGAAACAATTAACAATACACCAGAAACGCAGATAAATGTGTGTATTCTAATAATGTACTAAAATCGTCATTTCTCCACCAAACCCTATGTTGACGAGACGATTCTAAAGAGTGGTCACAACATAGGGTTTGGTGGAGAAATAAAGAAGTTAATCATGAAAATGTTTTAATTTACGCATCTTATCTGGACCTCTGTACACTATAAACTATATTGCCATTCTAAGTCAAGAAACGTATGAAAGAGGATCAGACATTTTAGAATGTTTCTGTGATTTTATACAGAAGACACACGTTTTCAAGGAAACTGAACCACACAGACAATACAATGCTATAGATGCAATGTAAAGTCTACTTTCTTTGCAATTCAAGAACTGTCTGGAAGACTTACGTAAAGAACTAGAAGTATACTCTGATTATTGTTTTGGATATTCGTTTACGATAAAACCTCACTACATCTTACTTTTTTTGAAAGAAGAATTGATAACCCATTAACCCATTCCCTCCAAGACTATTTCTAAATCCAACCTCTGAATAAATCTACCGAAAAGGAGCATTTACTAGAAAATGGATTTTTTAGAATTGTATAGTTTTGAAACAATGTAATAAATAAAACATTTGCTCCTTGGAGCAAATGCTTTATTTATCACAATGGTTTCAAAACATGACTTTTACACAAGCGTCAACGGGCGTCGGTAGGGGGGGGGGTTAAGGCAGGGCGAAAGTCATACAGAAAGCTTATATAAGAGCTGCTTTAAGCTTCTACCTGACTTAACCCTATCGGTGCCAAATTTCTAATTGTCGTCTGCAAACCAATTTTGTTAAATCGTTCGGTAACATAAGGAAATGAGATAAATAAATGCAAGTTTCAAAGGAATAAAGCACGTATATAGAAATAGAGTTTGAGACAAAAAAGTGAAGGCGGCGTCTGATCTGAGACTGCACTATTTGTCGTGGTGTATTTTTGCGACATTGGCGGTGAAAGGTTAACGACCGGTAATGATATTTGATTTAATGATAGGATTAGCAACATTCTACTGTACATGTCAATATAGTTTGCATGCATATTATAGAATGAGTTTCTAAACGTTTATTGATTATCTGCATATATTAAAAGCAACTAACTAATCTATAGTCTTTATCAAAATTATACTTATTCATACATTTTTTGAAATATCTATAAAGTAAAGTTTAGTAAACAATTTTATCAAGTTCTTCTTGATAATTTTCGGAGATTTTTCAATGCGCATTACGTTACACTTCAAAACAAATCTCCTTTTATAACTCCTTTTGAAGGAGCATGTGTATCATACCAATTAGGACATTGGTCATAACTCTCTGTATAAACGTCTTAACCCTTTACCTCATGAATACTCATATAAGAAATAAAATGATATCTATATAGTTTCATAAGCAAACAGAACAAATCAGAATCAGAAAGCTCCCAATGAGCCATCTGCTCCGGATCTGCCATGTTTGCAAAGACGTCGAAAGACGATTCTTAAGCAAACGCGTCAGATAAAGTGTTAAAGATTCCTTTCATAGTTTTTCCCTTTTCTCCATCTGTGCCTTCCGTTGCCTTTGCAAACAGAGAAGACCCAGATCAGATGACTCCTAAGAGCCGTCTGATCAGGGTCTGCTCTGTTTAATTATGGCATAATATAGATGTGAGTCTGCAGTTCATACCATGTCACATTGTTCCCGTATTAATATAACCTTTTAAACGTGCATATAATTAATAATAATGATGTAATCATTTCTTGTATAAATATTCATGAAGTAAAGGGTTAAAATGTGCTATTTTCTTGCCCATCATCATTAATCTAGAGACCACGTAATATATAAAGCAGAAATCAAATGATTAATTTAAAATCACGTTTTTTCTCGTTTGGGGGCACAAATACCAGTTCATATCTCATTGCATGCGTAGGAGCAATACCCAGTTTAATCAACCCACTTTCAAACAACTTTTATCCGTGCTATTTCCTGTAACAAAACAAATGATTTTCAGAAAGAGTTGATGGCTTTCCTTTCATATTAGCACATCCATTAACTGATTTGCTCTTAAGGGAACACCCACAAATAAATTGTCCATGCTTTAAAAAGTTCCTATCTGCTTGCCATCGCTTGCTTTTCGCCATGTTAACCTTATCGTCGTCACGCAGCATTTATTTCTGATAATATATATTTCTTTTATAATTCATTTCTCCTTCTTTACTCATGCCCTGTTGTATAATTACACATATCTTCACTGTGTACAATTATTTCGCTGTGAAATCACTGCTGTGGAGTGCACTGGTTGCGCAATCAACTCGTAAATAGTGCAGTCCCTGATAAGATAGCTCCTGCAGGCGCTGTCTCATCTGAGTCTTCACTATTTACAGGTAGGTATATTGACGTGAATAGCAAGCGAAGAGATAATTTGATCTGGCCTTGCACTAAAGCATTTTATATAATAATTCCATATCCTAATGAATAATCACTAAAATAAATAACCCATTCCCTCCTAGACTATTTTAGAAACAACTTCTTTGAATAAATCTACTGAAAATGTCATCTACTGAAAAGGATCATTTACTGGAAAAGGGGATTTTTGTAGATTTATATACTTTTGAAACCGATGCGATTACCTTCGGTTTGTGTAAAGCAAACACTTGCATAAAATACTATTATGTTTATTTATTTGGAAACATGCAACATATATGTGTTTGGGTATAAAGGATAAACTGGATTGAAAACCTGTTGCATGCATGCATGTAGACAAATGACATAAAAGTTCAAAAAGTACAATGAAACCATTCTACAGCAACCACTCAAAAGAAACATTGTTCAAGGATGTTTAAAGTACTAGTCCTTACAATAAACGCATATTTTCAATAACACCATATAACTCGGTATGTGTTATGTTCAATCATTAATATGAAGATTATCAATTTTAATTTATATCAAAACATGCCCCTGTGATACAAAATAAACCGTTTTCGTCGATACTTTTATTTTATGTTGTAAAACAAAATATTGTCGAGTTACGAAACTAAAACGCCACCCGAATAAATACAAATACATTGCCGAATTACATGTCAAACATATATTTTTGAAGTGTTGTCTTCTTCATCGCGTATTCGATTAGTTTTCTTGCAATATGCATCTTGTCAGACTGATTTATAAACAAATGATTTATGTATCTTAAGGCATTTTTAAAACGGGTTGCAAGTAGAGACTATCACTTTAAGACAAGAAGTAGTTTAATTCAAAACAAAGTTACGCATAAAGATTTCATAGCAGCATTAACCATTTCGGCGCCAAATTTCTAATTGTCGTCTGCAATTCAAGTTTGTTAAATTATTCGGTAAACTAAGGAAATGAGAAAAATAAATGCAAATTTCAAAGGAATAAAGCACATATATAGAAATAGAGTTTGAGACAAAAAGTGAAGTCCCTGATCAGACGCCGCCTTGAAAAGGCAGCGTCTGGTCTGGGACTGCACTATTTGTCGTGGTGCATTTTTGCAACATTGGCGGTAAAAGGGTTAAGCAGTCACTTGCCACATGTGGACATTTATTAACAATTACCTACAGATATGTTTAATGTGTTCCAAATAACTTGACAGAATCCTAGAAATAAATTGATCACATAAGCTGATCTGTCCTCGATGAGACAGTCGGTAAAATGAGCAACCCATGTGTGGGTCGCATCTATTTAACACTGGCGTTGGAGTGCCGAGGTTATAGATGTGAAATTGGCCTTCATTGTCTAACAATATAATTTATTCATATTAATTATGAACGACTTCGATTAGCTCAGGGATGTTTAATGATAATCTGTGCAGATCGTAATTAGAGGGGTCCGATAGGAACCATTTGATCTTTGTCTACACTGTTTGCAAATGCCAGAATACTAGGTAAAAAGTGAAAAGAACAGCTTGCCCCCATTTTCGAAGTGGGTGTTGACTATTGTTTGGGCGGTTGAACATCTACTCGGTGTGTTAAAGGTAATTGTTTGAGCGGTTTGAACGTTTACTCTGCATGTTAAAGGTTATTGTGGGAGCGGTTTGAACGTTTACTCTGCATGTTAAAGGTTATTGTGGGAGCGGTTTGAACGTTTACTCTGCATGTTAAAGGTTATTGTGGGAGCGGTTTGAACGTTTACTCTGCATGTTAAAGGTAATTGTTTGAGCGGTTTGAACGTTTACTCTGCATGTTAAAGGTTATTGTGGGAGCGGTTTGAACGTTTACTCTGCATGTTAAGGGTTAGTTGAGTCGGTCCAGACCACTCAACTGTGTGTCCTATCCATATACATTTGTCTTGCTAAGCCCGAAATTACTTACATTTGCACATAGTTTAGATCCAGATGAGACGATAAGTAAATTGGCGTCTCATCAGGATCCAAACTATTTGACACTCGGACAAAATATATATTTTTTATTTCTTACCAAATTAGTTCGAAGAAATACAGCAAATTCAAGTTTGAGCTAATATTACATTTTAGCAAGCTATAGCGTAATGGATTTCTGCTTCATCTTTAGCATGTAGAAAAAGGTGTTCTCTGCTCGACGTTTTGTCAACAAAGTTTAACGTTAATAAAAATAAAAGTTTTAACATCTTTGCTTACAAAATCATTATTTGGGCGCAAAAGAAGTTTGTGTTATAACAAGATGCCAGGCTATTTGGCGATTCAATGGAATCAAAACTGTTGGTCATGATAATCGCAAATTCACATTCAGCCTGTTGAAGATTAAAAGTGTTGTCTAAATGATGATAATGGAAGATAGGAAACAAATACATGGTTCGATAGAACTATTTTATAACGCGTATGATTGGTTTAATGCTCTTTTAGCTCGGTAAACATTGCAGGAAAAGTTCTTGTGTGTTCTATCTGCAGTGGATACGAAATAACACAACCTCTCTCATGCTGATAGCGTACATATTTGTATTTGTAAATAGTGTAGACCCATATGAGACAGCTCGTAGAGGAGCTGTCTCATATGGGTATACCCTATTTGCTACACTATTTGCCATCATAATTCAGTAGCTACATTTGATCGACAATTTAGGCTGATCGGGCAAGTATCGGACAAGCATGCCTTTATTGACACAGGTGTTGCATTGTAACAGCATGCCCTGTTGCTGTTCGAACGCGGGCCCCCTTGAATGGGAGGCGGACACTATACCACTGAGCTAAGCAGGCCCACGTGATTCACCTAATGAATATCCGTAGTGGGTGGATTCACGTTTGGATTTTCAGCAGAGAAAATGGTTAAAATTAATGAAAAGTCAATGTCCCATTTCTCGTAACGTATGGAGCATTAATTGTTCAATTAATTGTAACAATTTTACAGTTTGAATCACAAACGTAATATTGGAGTTGAAACCGATTACCTCATATATTGATACGCCTTTTAACGCATTTGCAATCACAGTAGACCCTGATCAGACGACTCCTGTTACGTGTAGGAGTCGCCTCGTCAAGGTCTGCTCTGTTTGCTTATGGAAATATATAGATTTTAACCTACAGTTTCTGCCATGGTCTAACAGTCTGTGCGTGTGAATGCGTGCGTGAGCACATGTTCACATCACATACCATTATAAACAAATTCATGTTTATGAAGTCACTTTTCCTTACATGAAGATTCGAGAGGAGAAGCATTAAGTAAGTTTTAAGAAGAGATTGTCTACTACTATACATTTCAAAGCAGATTTGTACAATGAAAATAGACAGTGACATAATATCAACCATATCGGACCCAGATGAGACACTCAGCAATTCAGCAATGTTAATTGAATTCGGTTTTAAAGTGTTGTTTTTATCGATTCACAAACAATGTCAAAAGAGCTTCAAGTGAGTGTATTCGTAGTATGACGTAAATGTCACGTCACCATCGTGTTAACACTCTTCACACGGGAGGTAATTATCGTCAGCCAATTTAGTCATTTCCTAAAACTTACTTTTTGAGTATAATTTTCGTGGAAAGTACAGACCGAGCGTCAAACAGTTTGGAAACTGGTGAGATGTCGAGTTATTCGGCCTTTCACCTGTTCGCACATGACATAAGTTCACCACCAGTTAACGTGCAATGTAACTATACTCAGCCGCTCATTGAGACTACAGGGCTAGAAAAACTTCATCAGCTGGAAGCATTCTTATCCCATCACAGTAAATCCACTTTTTAAATATTTACTTCGTGAATATTTGCGTAAGAAATAATGGCATCATGAATATTTATAACCTGCTCTTTTTTATGAAGGTATCATGAAATAAAGGGGGGGGGGTTATTTGACCATGGCAGAAACTGTTGAATCAGATCTATATTATTTCACAAGTACCGTGCAAATAGGGTTTTAATACAAAGAATTTTTTTAGATTTAAAAGGGCATAGTCTTGTATGAACTATTTTTAAAGTAAAGTGCTAACCCTTTTACCGCCAAAATATATTTCGTCTGGTAAGATTATCGTTTGCTTCAGTTTCAAATTGGACCAGTCTTCAATTTTTTTAAAAAATCATAATAAAAGTATCAAACAGTTTGGATCATGATGAGACGCCGAGTAACTCGGCGTCTCATCTGGATCCAAACTGATTGAAAACGTCACAACAGGTTCGCCTATGATGGTGAACGAGTTCACGACCCCGTGTTAATTGCACCCGTTTACGTCGTCTCGTTGAAGAAATTCCATCGTAAACTCAAGACATTTGTTTACAAGTGCTATTCCAGCTCTAGGCGTGAATGCACTTGTGTACTAACAGGTCTGAGATGCACCTGATGAACCCAGAACCTAGTGTTTTGTAAATACGCCCGAAGAAAATAAGGAACATGATACCCATATGGGACCTAATCAAAAATATACGGTAAATACATTTGCCCTCTTTTCACAGATTCAATAAACATCGATCGACGATGGCTGTAGATATGGTCGTACTGATCTATCAAAAGTTCTAATTCCCCAGCCAAACCCTATTCTGTTACCACTCACTAGAATCAACACCAGATAGGCGATTCTAATGAGTTGCAGAAATATAGAGTTTGGCGAAGAAATAAACAAAATTGTTTAATTAGATTTATACAGCTCTAACTACGAAACATTTCATTAGCAAATACCTTAATCAGAAGGAATTGTCACATAGTATGATAGCATGACTTGAATTTAACCCTTTCCCTCATATAAACGTGTTTTCAGGCATTTACAAACAGAGAAGACCCAGATCAGCCGGCTCCTATAGGATCCGTCTGATCAGAGTCTGCTTTGTTTGCTAATGGAATTTGATAGATCTCTGTCTTTACTTTCTACAATGACTACACTGTTCCACCTTCCATATTTCATTATAACTATTTTGCCTATGAATATTCAGTAAGTATTGAAATTTGGAATAAATATAGAACAGAGAAAGGGTTAAGATAGTATATTGTATTTGATTAATGAACTTAACTCTTTTCTCATGAATAGTAATACAAAAAGAAGCATTAACTAGAGAAAAGGATTTTTTTAGAAATGTGTAGTTTGAAACTATTGTGGTAAATAGAGCATTTGCTCCTATAGGAGCAAATGCTCTATTTATCACAATGGTTTCAACAAGTTACTTTTACAGAGGCGTAGAACGGTGTATTTATGGAGGAAAGGGTTAATATATTGTATTTGAGAATGTAGAGCATGGTAGTAAATCATTTATGATTCATGAACTCAAACCTTTTCTCATGAATAGTAATACAAGAACCTATCAACTTGTGAATATTCATTGAGTGCATTTGATTTTATACAGGTACATAATCCAGGGAACGTTTTGTCATACCAGGAACTTTATTATCCGTTCTAAATAGTCCCGTAAACAAACAGGTCAGATCCTGATCTGGCTCTACTCAGTTTGTTAGGTCTTCAAAAGCGAACCTATAAGGTCAAAGGTTAACGAGTGTGATTTTCATCGCATAAACATACTCATTGTTTATACAAAAAGTGCAGTGGATTCAAATATTTACACTAATCAAAGTCTGTGAATCAAATAAAACAGTGTTTATAAATACATGACGTTGACCATATGACGTAATCCAAAATTGTGAAAAACTGATATTAACAGGAAGGGCTTCAGATTCTTTTTCCATTAATGAAAAGAAAACACCCTCAAGAATTTGAATTCAAATTTATTATCAGGAAAACGTTAAATATTATATCGCATGCGATTTGTTAGTTTTTTAAATACCTAATGGAATAATATTCTGCCTATGGGTAAAATTCAGTGAACATCTTCCACAAAATCTGTCAATTTATAAGATATCTTTGGCAACGTTTGTTTATGATAAAATATTAAATTTCTTAGTGTTTACAGATCATGTTAAATTGATTAAACTTGAGTAAAAGATATTTGCAAGAAATGGATTCGAACTTCCAAACATGCCATTTTTAATCAACTTAATATTCAATAAATTCAATATTAAACACACTTTCAATTCTTATTGTCGATATAACAAATGCCGTCAGTTGTAAGTTATTGAAAAACACTTTGAAGCATCTCGAGGCAAGAGCCTCCATGTAAAGAAACATTAACCCATTCCCTGTACTATGTTTATTTCAAATTTTGATACCTACTGAATACATGTACCCATGGACAAATAGTAATAATTAAATATGGAAGGTTGGAGAGTGTAGCCATTTGAGAAACGAAAGACCCAGATCTTTCAGATTCTATTAGCAAACAGAGCAGACCCTGATCAGACGGCTCCTCTAGGAGCCGTCTGATCTGGGTCTACTCTGATTGCAAATGCGTGAAATCACATTTATATGAAGGCAAGGGTTAACTAACTGTTCAGTGCATACTTATTGTTAAGCATAAGGTTCTGTTAAAGCTCTGTTGAAGCTCCTATGGGAGCTTTCTGCATTACGGCTGCCCTGCATTAAGCTACAGTTTGCGTCAAATGCTGATAATTAGACTTCTTTTAATGGTCGCTTAACCCTTTACTCCATAAATACGCCTTTCTACAAATTTGCAAAAAGAGTAGACCCAGATCACACAGCTGCAGTAGGATAAAGGGTTTTAAAGAATTTAATCAATTTGAAATTAAGATGTTGCAATCTTTCAAGTATCTTTTTTGACAAGAACTAAAGAGGAATCACTTTACATATCAGGACAAAAATAAGTTGCACATAAGTGGCTGTGGTTAGGAAGGTATGGTATTTTCTCTTTGGACAGATCCTACCCAACTTTAGCATTTCCTCTTTGGACATATCCTACCCAACTTGGACATAAAAATAACCAGTGTTTGCAGACAGCATGGATCCACATCAGTTGCTATTTGATTCTGAACCTGTGATAAATCCAAGCTACTTTACTGGCGAATTTTGCTACACATTACAGTATAATATGAGTATTGTAACATTTTATTCATGTGGCATTCGCTAGAGGTTTGCCAGAAAAGCCCTCTGCTAGAATTTCAAAAATGCATTTTCCATAGTCCTCTCCTCTCTCTAAACACAAAGAGTTAGACAGTTTATATACAGGTTTCAAACTTAGTTACATGGTGTCTCATCCGTAGTGAGTTAAATTGAATTTAAGTTTAACATTTTACTCCATAGAGACGCCTTTTGGCACCTATGCAAACAGAGTAGACCCAGATCAGACGGCTCCTTGTAGAGCCGTCTGATCTGAGTCTGCTCTGTTTGCTTACAGACTATCTTATAGGTCTGGTTCTATCCGGCATAGATATACCGGTATTCACTTGTTTTACACTATGACATAGTTAGCCCATTCCGTCATATTGACGCCGTGTGACGTATCTGTAAAAGTCACTTTTTACATCATTGTGATAAATAGAACATTTGTTCCATTGGAGCAAATGCTCTATTTCTCACAATGATTTCACAACTGTACAATTCTTAAAAAGCAAATGTTCTAGTAACTGCTCCTTTTCAGTATTTTTATTCAAAGAGGTTGTGTCTGAAATAGTCTATTAGCGAATTGGTCTAAACTAGCCTATGAGGGAATGAGTTAAGTGATGTACACATTGTCACGAATATGCATAGAGAAGAGAGTTCAAATATCAGAAATATGCATCTAAAGCAGACAGGGTGGTCTGAGAAACGGACCTGTGTGCACGATGAGACCAAATATAAGTTATAACTTCAAGCTTGTGGTCAGTAACTTAGTACTTGATCATGTTTCTCACGGGATTGTTGTAACAGGTCACGTGTCAATTATATCAGGAAATGTATTTTGGGTACTTTAGTATCTCACCGCAGAATGTCCAATTCTTCAACCCGTTCCTTCATATAAACCGCTTCTCGCGCATTTGCAAACAGAGTAGACCCAGATCAGGGTCTGCACTGTTTGCTTTTTGACATGATATATATCTGATTCTACAGTTTTTATCAAAGCAAAAAATTTCCCTTGCAAAGTTTACATTATAAATATTTAACTAACAAATATTCACGATGTCATTATTTCTTATATTAATATTTGACAGGGAAAGATTTAAGACTTATTATGTGGAAAGTTATGTATATTCAAACTTTAACCATTTCCTCCATAAATATGCTTTTCTACGCCTCTGTAATAACCACTTCTTGAAACCATTGTGATACATGTAAATAGAGCGTTTGCTCCTATAGGAGCAAATGCTCTATTTACCACAATGGTTTCAAACTACAAAATTCTAAAAATTTACCTTTCTCTAGTAAATGCTCCTTTTTGGTAGATTCATTCAAAGAGGTTGGGTCTAAAAATAGCCTATGGAGGAAGGGTTAAATTTCAACATTGTTTTTGGAATTATCGATTGGCTCAAATTCTTGAGAAACCACTGGCCGAGTGCCACACAGCTTGGATCCTGATGAGACACCATGATACTCGATGCCATTTGGATCCAACCTCTTCCTTTAATGCAACAGTGGATGACACTATAGAACATTTAGCATTAACAACAGGCTTTATATCAGCAAAGAAAGTCAAAACCAGGAACAGTCGTGAATAGAATCATATCTTTTTTTTATATCATTTGCAATAAAAGTGTACGCGGCTTGTTTTCTGAATGTTGAAAGACACTCGAACTGTGTAAGATTCTTTCTTTTCTGTTTACTATCAATACAACTGTTTCTTAAAATGTCTCCTGTATCAGATTTCAATTTTACAAGGACTCGTCTATTCAGAAACTTACGAATTATTGTAAAACTTGTTTTACTTTTCTATTTATATATTTCAGTACACCCAATATAGTTTTACTATAGTTACAACTAAATGTACAACAATATAATTAAGATATATATCGTTTTCATTTGACTTGTAAACGAAATATATCATTAAATCTTCCTTTCCAAAAAATATCCCAATATTTAAAAACTTAACCATTTATCTCATGAATATTTATTGCTATAATGACATAGTGAACATACGCATGTTTGGCCATGGTAGAAACTGTAGAATCAGATCTACATGTACATAATTACATAAGCAAGCAGACCAGATCCTGATCAGACGGTCCCTACCTGGTTCTACTCTGTTTGCAAAGTTTTTTAGAGTTGCAAACAGTTTGGATCCAAATGAGACGCAGAGTAATTCGGCGTTTCATCAGGATCCAAACTGTTTGTTACTGTTAGTATATTTTTGAAACAAAAATGTAGAAAATAAAAAATAAAAATTGTAGCAGACGACAAAGTTAACAGACGACATAATATGGCAGCGAAAAGGTTAAATGAAGGGTTAATATGTAAACCTATCATTTAATTCTATTTCGTTTAACAAAGTCATATAAGTGCGAAAAATCTGTTCTGAACCAAGTAAAAATATATTTTAAGAAAGCAATTGATATAATTATTCATACAATGTTAGGATGTTAAACATTTTAAAAAAACGTGATAAGCCAATACCTGTAGTCTGCTATTATACTCCTCACATCCATCGTGGTAACATGCATACCCGTACGTAAGCCAGAATCAAGTGAGGTTTATTTTGCTTGCGTGTGTGTTATGATATAAAGACATTCCCTCTCCTTGATCTTACCCATCAGTATACTACCGTAGACGTTCATAAAAATGGTTCATCTATTATATACTACTACTGTCTCTAACGACCCCTTAACCAATTTATTCCCACATTGTTTGAAGAAAACTCGTCCAAATGTCATTGTGGAAGGCTCTATTTTTCACGTTGAGGGGGCACAGCTAACGAAATCTTTATTGGAACAAGCCATGGACATCGATGGCTACAGCAAACAGTGCAGACCCTGATCAGAGGGCTCCTTCATGAGCCCTCTGATCTGGGTATACACTATTTGCCTACGTTCCTTTTAAAGGACACTGGGCACATATGGGTAAACCATTTACTCCAGGAATATTCATGATAGAAATAATGACGTCAAGACTATTAATTAGAATATTTCTTATAATAGTACACGAACGAATGTAGTTTTGGCCATGATCGAAAATGTAGAATCATATCTATATTATTTCATAAGCAAACACAGCAGACCCTGATCACATGGCTCCTCTAGGAGCCGTCTGATCTGGGTCTACCATGTGTGAAAGGGCGTAAAAAGGCGTATTTATGGAGTAAATGGTTAAAGAGGTCTAGATAACTGCTGTTCTATATGATTGGAGTAGCTTACTGCTAGACTAATGTACAGTAGAACCTGTCCTAAGCGCCAATTCATTTATTGAACATAACAATCTTTAAAAGTAGGTGGTTGCTTAATGCAGGGCAAACATGATGCAGAAAGTTCCTATAGGAGCTTCCTTCATTACTTTTGACCTGTATTAAGCTACCATCTGCATTATAGACTCATAATTAGACCTCCTTTGATGGGTGCTTAAGACAGGTTCTGCTCTATACCACTATTGTAAAAGAACTATCTTAAACGTCCACTAAAGAGGTCTATGTGATTGGGGTAGCTTAATGCATGATTAATGTAATGCAGAAAGCTCCCGATGGACATTTTTTGTAATATCCTTGTCGTCCTCCATTAAACAACCACATTCTTTAACTGTTTGTCTTATAGACTTCCTTTAGTCTTTTGCCGCCTGTAGACAGCTTTTGGCATTTGAAAACAGGGTAGACCCAACTCAGATGATTCATGTGGGAGCCGTCTGTCCAAGGTCTGTTCTGTTTGCTCATGGGGTAATATAGATCTGATTATACAGTGTCTGGCATGGTCAAAACCTCCCTTGTTCCATCATTGTTTCATACATGAATATTCATCAGGTAACGGGCTAACCCTTTCCCTTATGTAAGCGCATTTTCGCGCATCTGCAAACAGAGTAGACGAAGATCAGACGGCTCCTATAGGAACCGTCTGATCAGGGTCTGTTCTGTTTGCTTATGGTGTAATATAGATCTGATTCTACAGCTTCTGTCTGAGCCAAAATATCCTGTGTTCATATCCCATTATAAAATAAAAATAATCTTATTATATATTCATAACGTCATTATTTCTTACATTAACATACAACAGGTTAAAGGGTTAAAATGTCTTGCGCTTCAATTTGTTGTGTTTCATATGGTATACTGTTTACAAAAATGTTAACTACATATAGAACTTTGACGTAACAATTATGTTTTACATGTTCCAGATAATTAAAACTACAATTTAACGTCTCGCTAATACGATTTCACCGCCAATGTCACATAAATGCACCACGACAAATAGTGCAGTCCCAGCCTTGAAAAGGCGGCGTCTGATCAGGGACTTCGCTTTTTGTCTCATTCTGTGGTTCTATATCTGTGCTCTATTCCTTTGAAACTTGCATTTATTTATCTCATTTCCTTATTGTACCGAATGATTTAACAAAAAATGGATTGCAGACGACAATTAGAAATTTGGCGCCGAAAGGGCAAACCATTTCCCTGTTCTATTATTTATTCCAAATTTCAATACCTATACTGAATATTCGTGGACAAAGTAGTTATAATGAAATATGGCAGATGGAACATTGTAGCCTTTTAAGACAGTAATGAAACTGTTCCTTTAAAGTTACATTAGAAAACAGAGCAGACCCTGATATAGGAGCCGTCTGATCTGGGTCTACTCTGTTTGCAAATGCATGAAAACACGTGTATATGAAGGAAAGGGTTGATGCGTGGCAAAAGTAATACAGAAATGTCTACTCTGTTTGCAAAGGCGTAGAAAGGCGTAGAAATGTGTATTTATGGCGTAAAGGGTAACACGTGTTTGGGAAGATCTTAATCGTTTGATACCAAATAAAATTTGTCTGATAAGACTATCCTTTGCTTCGTGTTTCGAGGCGGTTATTAAAACAATATAATTATTTTAAAACAATATCCGAGCTTGTCAAACCGTTCTGCCTCTGATGCGATGCCGAGATATTCGACGTCCCATCTGGATCCAAACTGTTAACAACGTGTAACATGGATTCGCCTATGACGCTTAATATTTTAATAGTGATTCATATCTCTTATCCCGCTGTGAGAAAGCAATGTCAGCTCAAAGTTGACTCTCCTACAATTTTGACTACTTCCGTCTCGATAAGGTCTTTGAGGAACTATTGACCGTGTGTCAAACAGTTTGGATACTGATGAGATGCCGAGTAACTCGGCATCGGTTCAGTGGCAAAACGGCTTGGCACTTGAATCATGTTTTTTTAAATACATTGGTTTAAAACATGCCTTAACCCTTTCCCTTATGTAAGCGCATTTTGACGCATCTGCTAACAGAGTAGACCCAGGTCAGATGGCTCTTATAGGAGCCGTCTGATCAGAGTCTGCTCTGTTTGCTTATGGTGTAATATAGATCTTATTATACAGCTTCTGTCTGAGGCAAAATGTCCTGTGTTCATGTGCCATTATAAACAATCTTATTAATATTCATGACGTCATTATTTCTTACATGAATAGTCAACAGGGAAAGGGTTAACACACCAGCTGCAAATGCGAATCAGATTGAAAACATTGGTTAATTACAGTAGCTACAAGAGTGCAAGCAATGGAACTTGTTTAGACTTATGTGATTCATTCACTCTTTGACCAGTATTTGTCAGCAAACACTTATTAACACGCATAAAACATAAGAGATCTATCCAGTTTATATCAATATTTCTTATCTTCTCGTTTTATTTCCATGGATGATACGTCTTTGTGAATCATTATAGGGCCATTCAGTGGCATCTGATACTTTGCTTTATTAGTGTCGATCAGGCATTTCTTTGTATCTAACATAATAAATATACCTGAACCCTTTCCGCATGCCTGCTCCAATTATGGATCTAATGCCAGAGCTACAGACAAATCTGCGTACTCACTACTCAGATACTAAAATTGTCATTTCTCCACCAAACCCTATATTGTGACCACTCTTTAGAATCATCTCGAAGAGACGATTCTAAAGAGTGGTCACAACAAAGGGTTTGGTGGAGATGTAAAGGGATTATTTTTGAAAATGTTTTAATTTACGTGTCTTATCATGATCTGGACCTCTGCAACATAAACACGCCTCCAGAGCTACAGATAAAGTTGCGTACTCAAATTTCTCCACTAAACCCTATGCTGTGACCACTCATTTGTATCGTCTCGAAGAGGTGATTCTAAAGAGTGGTCACAACATGGGGAACCAAGTCGTAATTAGCTGAATGAGGATCAACCCTTCGTGTGACAATCTATGTGAGAATGTGTAAGAAAATAAATAAGAATGATTTGGATTGAGACCACCTCGGCGTCACATCAGAATAATGTTAGACATTCTGATCGAGATTTGAAAAGAAATATAATTTGTGGCAGCCAATATATTTCACAGTGGAAGAGGACAGTATCATTGGCCAAGACATTATTATAGGTTACTAGAAATCAGTGCAAACTGATTGCCAACTTGGTGCAAACTGAATACATGTAGTTCCCGCTAACCACGATCTGACTCGCATTTACAAACATATTGGATCCAGTTGAAACGCCGAGTAACTCGGTGTCTCATCAGGATCTAGCCGCCTACTAAATCGGTGTCTCATCAGGATTATAAGCTGTTTGACACTCGATTTTTTTTCTCAAAAACTTGCTTCAAATTCAAATTTTAGCAGACATGCTATATCAACAGGGATAAGGTTTAATAACAACAGATGATTCCATGTCAAGAGCGATGTGAAGAGGATTGCTCTAGGGGCAAATAACGACTGACTCAACGTTAGAAGTTACCTGACTTTGTTCCTTAACTCCATGAATATTTATGTAAGAAAAAAAAGACATCATTAATATTCATTACATGCAATTTTATGATGGCATATACACACAGAATGTTTTGGCCATTTCATAAAATATACGAATCGGGTTATACATCGTTTTACAGGTCAGTAAAGCAGAATTGGCTCTGATTGGTGAACCTGATCAGATGCTGCGTTTAAACGCAACGGCTGGACTGTTTTTACTTTAACCCCTCTACCCTTTACCTCGTTCGCATTTGCAAACAGTTTTGATCCGGATCAGACGCCAAGTAACTCGGTGTCTTATCGTGATCGAAATTGTTTGACACTCAGTCAATAGTTTCTCAAAAGCTTTTGTAAATCGCATGCAGTCAAACTTGCATCAGATCCAAATTCATGCAGAGATTAGTTTCTACAGTTGGGTATGGGTTAACACTGATAAGCCTATAGACAGGGTTTGGACAGCGGGACGGTTTGCTAAGCCTGTAGACAGTGTTTGGACACTGGGACTCTTTGCTTAGCCTATAGACGGGGTTTGGACAGTGGGAAAACCTATAGACAGGGTTTGGAAAGCGGGACTGTTTGCTAAGCCTATAGACAGGGTTTGGGCAGTGGGACTGTTTGCTTAGCATATAGAGATGGTTTGTGGACAGTGGGAAAGCCTATAGACATGGTTTGGACGGTGGGACTGTTTGCTAAGCCTATATACAGGGTTTGGACAGTGGGACAGTTTGCTAAGCCTGTATACAGGGTTTGGACAGTGGAGCAGTTTGCTAAGCCTATAGACAGGAATTGGACAGCAGGACTCAAATGCGCTTAGTATATATACGGTAATAGGGAGCTTTTAAATGGGCTGCATGCCCGAATTCTTGCGTGAGTGTGGACTTCCTGTTGGTCTATAGTAGCTACCGTTACTACTTAACCCTTTCTCCTGTTGAATATTCAAATATGAATCTACCGACTATGAATATCAACCAGCTGAATTATTCTTAAATTGAATCAATTGTAGTCACTGAATTATAATGGCAAATAGTGCAGACCCATATGAGACAGCTCCTCTAGGAACTGTCTCATATGGGTCTTCACTGTTTGCAAATGGAGATATGTACAAACACTGTATACTAATAACACCAGAAAGGTTAGCAGTGTGGTGTGTCATTCATAAAACTCTTCATCTGAACGCGTTGACATGTGTAAGGGAACGTCATTCTTCAATGGGTCACACTCTATCTAATCTTATATCACTACTATTGTTTACTCCCACTAACTGCTTACAGCTTCCCGAACGTAAGTATTGGAAACTAATTTAGTATTTATAGACCATTTAATCGTATTACAATAAACTTCTATGAAATTCGTAATGTATGAGTCATGCATTTCGATGATGCAATGAAACGGAAACGTTTTTAAAAGTTTTAACAGTAAATGAAACACTATACCAATGTCAATAAAACAAACAATTAAGTACATTCAGTGGCCAGTTCTGTACTTTATATTGAGGTTTCAAAGCGCTACTCCTTTATGACCCAATTTCTTATTTTTGTCAACATGCACTGTCGGCAAAAAATAGTGTACTACAAGAGGACGAAAAGCCGAATATCAGATTATTTATACAGACGATCCCTGCTTAACTCTCTTTGAAGATAGCTGAAAAAAACTTTTATTTGTATAATTTAGCACTTTATATATATGCACTGTGACATAACAGTCGCAAGACACGAATGTGCAATATTTATTTATATTTCGCAAATCGTAAATATAGTATACATACCATGCATATGTTATGTGACTCGTGCATATGCTATGAATACCGGGCGTATGTTATGCAAGCCGTGCACATATTGGCTTATATTATGGAAACTGTGTTTCTATTATGCAAACCGTGCATATGTATAGTATGCAAGCCGTGCATATATTACACAAACCATGCATATGTTCTGCAATTCGTGCCTATGCGATGCAAACCGTGCATATTTTATGCAAACTGTGCTCGTGTTATTAGAATCGTGCACATGATACGAACACAGTGCGTATGGCATGCAAGCCGTGTACATATCACGCATATATCACGCAAAAACCACACATATATTATTCAAATCGTGTATATGTTATGCAAAACCTGTGGGAACCGTCTGATCTGGGTATACTCTGTTTGCAAAGGCGTCAAAAGTCGTTTACACTGGGAACTTTTCATTTTCAGTAATAAGTGGTTGCATAGTTACTGTAAAACATACTATAATGTAAATTAAGTAAGTAAGTAAGTACATATTGTATTATTGTGACATGTGTATAGTATACAAATCATATAACATATCAAATATTTAAATAATTTAGCACCCAGCGCAGTGGGTCTATAAGTCACCATTTCAAACATCTACATCGTTTATAACAGATATATTCTATATGTACATATATATGAGTAAAAAGATTAAAGGAAAGGGTGAAGCATGTAAGACATATTAATATTTACCCTATTGGAGTCGTTAAGTATGTGATAAATTACATGAAATATCAACTTAATGCGTTTCAATATTGAATACATTGATCACGTTGAAAGCTTGTAATTATCATTTTATCTAAGTTTGCTGCTTAATGAAGGGCAAAAGTCACACAGAAAGCTCCCCTGGTAGCTTTCTGCGTGAATTTTACCCTGCATTAAGTTGGCATCTGTCTGAAAAATTTGTAATTAATACTAATTTGAATATCCTGTTTTAGATGCTCTACTATAAAATTTAATACTGTTAAAGTGATGGTCTCTTCTTGCAAAATGTTTTTAAAATGCCTAAAAGCTACATAAATAATTTGTTTATATACCAAAAAGAACTTTATCGCAAGAAAACCACCAGAATAAACACCGAAGAAGACATTTTCGATATTAGTTGAAATTGACAATCTCCATAATAATAATTGAACATAACAAATACCAAGTTTTATGATGTTATTAAAACTATGCGTTTATTGTAGAGACGGTCACCAATTTAATCCTTATCCCGCGCTATCTTGCAACAAACAGCAGTTTGGATCCAGATGAGACGCCGAATAACTTGACAACTAATCAGGATACCAGCTGTTTGACATTTGGTCAATAGTTTCTCAAAAGTTTGATCGATGCGGAAGTAGTCAAAATTGCACCAGATCCAAATTTGGGCAGATATTTTATTGTTGGGTAAGGATAAAATGCACTATTTTAGTTCATTGGTTCACGAGTTTGTACTCTATAAAAATACAAATTGAAAGAAAACGAATATTTCATGAACATCCACGGTTACGGAGAATTTAGAAATCGCTTTGATGTCCAACTGTTGTTCAAATGTTGGTCAGCTCAGTAACAACAAAGACAAACAAGTACACTCAAAATAGACATTGCAATTCCAAGGCGTTTTTTGACCATTGGTTATACAACTTGCGTATTCTGTTGATCAAGGTTCTTTCTCTGCGGTTTAATCCGTTACCTCATTGACAGTTAGATGCACCTTTTAACCCTTTTCTCCATAAATACGCCATTCATGCCTTTACAAACAGAGTAGACCCGGGTCAGACGGCTCCTGTAAGAGCCGTCTGATCAGGGTCTGCTCTGTTTACTTATGATATCATAATAGATCTGACTTAACAGTTTCTACTAATACCAAAACCTCCAGTGTATATATGACATTATAAAATTTCTGATAATACATAATTATTCATGGTGTCATTATTTCTTACTGAACAGGTAAAGGGTTAAATGAGTTGACTTTTAAAAATGATGAGATGTGGTCGTGGGCGAGCTCCAAATTGTTCTTAGCCAACGAATTTGATAAAAAAAAACCCTGATTAAACGCCATTCTATATGAATGGTTAAAAACGCGACAGAACATTAATAATATCTTGATGAGAGATATTACGCCAATGAATTCATTTGTTATTCCATTATATGTACATCAATAATTCACGGTGTATTACGAGTTTTGAATGCTCCCAAATAATTTTGATTAAGTATGAAAACGAATTTGGCTTTTATCTCAATCTGTTTGAAAACATTGACGGGAAAAGTTAAAGGTGGCTCAATCGCGATTTATTTCCATATCACTTGTATCCATGTTAAACTTTTAGAACTCATCCAATGCTCACGTTTATTGGATTGTTGTTGGACTTTTTGTTTCGTTCTGTGTGTGCTTGTTGATTTGTTGTTGCATTGTTTTTTAATTTCTTTTATTTTGTTTGTTCATTTGTCTCTTTGATTTGTTGTTGTTCTTCTTCTTGTTGTTTTGCTTGGGGTGCTGAAGTGGGAGGGACTCGCAGATAAGATTTACATATGTATGCTGGTATAGTATTATCATCGATACGTTCAGCAAATTAGGCAGACCCTGACCAAAGTCCCATTATCTTGTTGCTCACGTTCTGACCATACCCTACTTATAGGTTTGCAGGAATTAAATGGAATAATGTGTTGTCTTTTAACCAGTACAATAGAACGTGTGGGAACTACTTTTTACCTGCATTAAGCAATCATCTGCTTTTTTAGTTTCCTATTTTCAGTGAATGTATGACCGCTTAAGACAGGTTCTATTTTATGCCCATCACGTGCAGTAAAGAATTATGTCAATACAATGTATAGATCGGTCAAAGACTGAGGCACCTTCTGGTGCCTAACAACAAGGAATATCCCCGTAACCATGCTCTCTCTTTAGTACCTCCAACTTGATATTCATACGCATCATAAAATAGTTCCAATGTTTAGTAACATCCGTGAACAGCGACAAATCAAATTCTGTGTTAATCCTTTACCCCATAGATATGCCTTTGTAAACAGAGTAGACCTAAATCAGGCGGCCCGTATATTGGCCGACTGATATGGGATTGCTCTCTTTGCTTAAGATTTCTTAAAGCTCTTATTCTACAGTTTCTGTCATGCTAAAATTCTTTTGTCAGTATGGAAATTCAGTCTATTAATAGAGATGATATTCATGAAATAAATAACACCATGCATGTTAATTAGAGTCAATTTATAATTGCATCTGAATACTGAAAGTTTGGCAATGGCAGAAACTGTAGAGTCATATCTATATTATGTCATAAGCAAACAGAGCAGATCCTGATCAGACGGCTCCCACAGGAGCCGTCTGATCTGGGTCTACTCTGTTTGCAAATGGGTAGAAAGGTATATCTATGGAGTAAATGGTTAAATACGAAATCTCATCATAATCCAATTTTAAACTGTAATACTCCGCTTGTGTTTTGAAAACAAATATAGGAGAATGTCTTCTGCGAAATATGAACCAAGACATAATTATACCGTCGAAGATTTTTTGACCGGCAAGCTGAAGATTAGGACAAACCATATCTCAATCAAGGATGAAAGGCGAGCCCATAGTCTGGGCATCAAACAATGTTGATCCTTATTGAATACACAATTTATCGGAGTTGAAGCTAGATCAAAACTGTATATGAATGTCCAAATATGCTAACAGTTTTCGAAACAATTCTGCTAAAGGCTAGTGGGGATGACAATGGCAACGCCTTCTCAGAATATATCAAGTATCTGAATCTACGTCAGACCTAAAGTTGTGGAAACCATAATTTAACACGGTCAAACAACAAGACACGCAGTAGAACCTGTCTTAATCAGCCATAAAAAGAGGAGCTTTCTGCATTACGTTTACCCTGAATTAAGTAATTATCTTACTTTTAAGATTCCTATAATCATTAAATGAATGGCCGCTTAAGATAGGCTTTACTGTATATTCATACAGCAGAGTCTCGCTAATGCGACCACATAACTTATCAACATAGGAATCTGTAAAAGCGGATGGTTGCTTAATACAGGGCAACAGTAATACAGATGGGCTCCTTAAGAGCTTTATGTTTAAGTTATGTCCTGCATTAAGCTACCATTAATTTTAAAACTCCAGAATTAGACTTCTTTTAAGTGGTCGCAATAGCGAAGCATTCTGTAATGTTTGCGGCTCATGATCCAGCCATTGGGATACCATCCATCTGTCCCCAACATTATAAAACGTTATGCTTGAGTCAGACCCAGAAGTTTTATTACCTCAGACAAAACACTCTCACTATGTTCAAATTAAGCTGTTCTATTAACGCTTGTTTGCAGTCATTATAATTAAATTATTGAGTAAAACCTTCAAACCACTTAAGAAAGATATTAGGCCAATAAAAATAAAGATGATTTCAAGTATATTGTACACAGTAGTGACGGTACATAAAGAAGACATTGAACATCAATATATGAATGCATCTTGGCTCTATATCTGCTACAAAACTCAAGTCTACTACTATTACTACTACTACTACTTTTACTACTACTACTACCACTACTACTACTGCTACTGGTATTTGTCGTCTACTACTACTACTACTACTACTACTACTACTGCTCTGATCAAACATTGCATGTCTGACCTGATAAAAACTTTGTTCTGCAATGTTTATAAAATCCATATGCGTTTTGTTTTATTTTCTGACGCTATTCAAACCTTTTGCATGAACGGTCTTTGTTCGCTTTGTTTGTTTCACCGGACTAAAAGAAATCCACACGAGTTTGTTGAGTGCTGTGGGCAATGTAATGCTTATAAATCACTGCATAAACTCGAATCATTTTGATTAAGAAACATATTGCAAAATGATGCATTTTATCTACAAGAAAAGTTTCTTTTGAAGGGCGTTTGTAGACTGCATAATGCCATTAGTAGATTGTGTGTAGTCAAATCATAAAGTGCAGTAAAGCTCAATTATTCTTCGTTAACCCTTAGCCTCCTATCTGCGACCTGACTCGCATTTGCAAACAGCTTGGATCCAGATGAGACGCCGAGTAACTCGGCGTCTCATCAGGATCCAAACTGTTTGACTGTCGGTCAATAGTTTCTCTTAAGCTAAATCGAATCAAATGTAGTGCAAAATTGCAACAGATCCGAATTTGAGCAGACATTATTTTTTCACAGCGAGGCGAGAGTTATGGCTGGAGTGGTGGCTTTATACAAGATGGCAATTATACAGGAAGCTCCTGCTGGAGCTTTACCTCAGAGATACGCATTCTAACGCCTTTTCAAACAGATCCAGATCAGGCGGATCCTATAGAAGCCGTCTTATCATTTTTTTTAATTTTTTTTTTTGCTTACGGAATAATGTCATTATTTCATACGTGAATATTCGTGGAGTAAGACTGATTTAGCCAGTGTCTAATCTGGGCCCAAAAAATTCAAGTTCAATTTCTGAATATACAGTTAAACTTCGATATCACGAACTCGGGTAACTCGAAACACGGGATAACTCGAAGTTAAAGTTCGGTTTTTCCAAAATTTACTACATGTATACAGAGCTTTGTAAAATGTATCACTACTCATATCTAGAAACACATGTGACAACTTAATGCAGGTCGAAAGTAGGAGCTTTCATCATTCCTTCAGACATGCATTAAGCTGTGATTTTGAGAAATCGTTCAGATTAGAAGTCGGATGATTCTAACTTCTGTTATCTCCAAGTAGTTTGGTCCCACGAAGTTCGAGATATCGAAGTTCAACTGTATTATGTATGCAGCACTTTAATCTTTGTAAAAGCAATAACCAAGCATTTCTCCGGCTGCTGATGATAAAACGATCCAAAATTCAGTTATATTTCTGCAATTTAACTTCTTTCTATCGCTGCCAAATTTTGTCGTCTGCAAACTTTATCGTCTGCTTCAAATTTCAATTTTACTTTTCTTCATTTTTAATTAAAAACAGTCACATTAAAACAGTCTGTATCCTGACCGAGTTACTCGGCGTCTCATCTGGATCTAAACTATTTACATTGGTTATCACAGATGCGATATTGGCAGAGAAAGCGTTCAGAGAAAAAGGAGCTATTTTCAAAACTTTTGCAGACGATAAAACTTAAACAGGCAAATATCAAGAAACTTGTTTGAGGTAGCTTACGTTTGATTTTATATATACTCAGTTGATCAAATTAGTGTATTTCTGTTGGTAATATAGATGGACAGAAACATCAAACAAGAACATGTTAATCGATGTTAACCGCTATCCCACTACCTTAACCCTTATCCCGCTATCTCGCTACCTTAACCCTTATCCCGCTATTCGTGACGTCAATCGTATGTACAAACAGCATGGATCCAGATGAGACGCCGAGTAACTCGGCGTCTCATCAGGATCCAAGCTGTTTGATATTCAGTCAATAGTTTCTCAAAAGTTTGATCGCACCGGAAGTAGTCAAAACTGCACCAGATGCAAATTTATGTAGACATAATTTCTAACAGCGGGATAAGGGCTAGCATACAGCATGTTGTGGGCGACTTTTGTAATATCTGTTTCAATTCAGTTATGATCCAGATGAGACGCCGAGTAGGACCAGACTGTTCTTTACACCGGATATATGTTCTCAAATGAAATTGAAAAAGGCGTATTTTTAGAACTGGAGAAGAGGATAGATTTTGCAGACGACATGTGCACCGTGTTAAATGTTTACAAGCCACGAGCTGCCTCAGAATCTGTATCTAATGCAGACTTTTACGTGAATTATTTATATGCATATGCAAACAGTTTGGATTCAGATGAGACGCCGAGTCACTCGGCGTCTCATCAGGATCCAAACTGTTTGTAGCTGTTTGTTTTGTAGTAATAATGACGAAAAACAGTAAAAGAAAAATGTAGCAGAAGAAAACGTTTGCAGACGACAAATTTTGGCAGCGAAAGAGTTAACATTTTACTCCATGAACATTTATGTAAGAAAGTATGACGTCATGCGTATTGAGTAGATTGTTATGATAGCAGATGGACACATGGATGTTTGACCATGGCAGAAACTGTATCTGTATTATACCATTAGCAAACAGAGCAGACCCTGATCAGACGGCTCCTACAGGAGCCGTCTGATCTGGGTCTGCTCTGTTTGCAAATGCGTAGAAAGGCTTATTTATATAGTAAAGAGTTAAGCTGTCAGACTAAAGAGGCATATTAACCCTTACTTGCTGTCAAAGGTAATAATGTCTGCCCAGATATGGATATGCTTAAATTTTGATTACTTCAGACTCGATCTAGCATTTGAAAAACTATTTGCCGAGTGTAAAAACAGCTTGGATCCGGATTAGACGCCGAGTTACTCGGCAATTCAGCAGGATTCCAAACTCGTTGCAGAAGCGAGTGAGTTCGTGGTTAAAGGCATACTGGTTAAACAAACAACACAAGATGTCGCATGCTTTTGTTTATTTCCAAATTGGTCGTTCAATATGTATTATTCTCTAGATCCCATGACAAGAGTGATTGACGACGGAATGTATTTGTCACCCACACACTTGCTGGAATATTTATAATAAATATTTTATCTAAAGAGAGAACTCGTTTGATAACATCAATCTCCCAAATGCCCTTAACACTTTTCTCCATTAATACGCCTTTCTACGTCTTTGCATACAGAGTAGACCCATATCAGACGGCTCCTATACATACTTAAAGCAATGGTTCTATAAAATGGTTATTTCGTGGTAATACACTTAGAGCAATGACTCTTTAAATTGGTTAGTTCGTGGTTGCAACACATAGAGCAATGCCTCTATAAATTGGTTATTTCGTGGTAACATACTTAGAGCAATATCTCTATAAAATGTTTATATAGTGGGTAGCATACTTAGAGCAATGTCTCTATAAAGTGGTCATTTAATTGATAACACACTTAGAGCAATGTTCTCCAAAGAGGCCATTCAGTGGGTAATATACTTAGTGCAATGTCTCTATAAAGTGGTCATTAAGTGGGTAACACACTTGCAACAATAGTTATCTAAAGTGGTAGTTTAGTGAGTAGCATACATAGAACAATGGTTCTCTAAAGTGGTTATTTTGTGAGTACCAAACTTAGAGCAATAGTTATCTAAAGTGGTCATTTAGTTGGTTACACACTAAGAGCAATGGTTCTCTAAATTGGTGATTTATTGCGTGACATACTTAGAGCAACGGTTCTATGAAAGGGTTATTTCGTGGTAACGTTATTAGAGCGATGGTTCTCTTAAGTGATCATTTAGTAGGTAACATACTTAGAGCAATGTCTCACTAAAGTAGTCATTTAGTAGGTAACACACTTAGAGCAATGTCTCTCTAAAGTGGTCATTTAGTAGGTAACACACTTAGATCAATGTCTCCCTTAGGTGGTCATTTAGTAGGTAATACACTTAGAACAATGTCTCCCTTAGGTGGTCATTTAGTAAGTATCACACTTAGAGCAATGTCTCTCTAAAGTGGTCATTTAGTAGGTAACACACTTAGAACAATGTCTCTCTAAAGTGATCATTTAGTAGGTAACACACTTAGATCAATGTCTCCCTTAGGTGGTCATTTAGTAGGCAATACACTTAGAACAATGTCTCCCTTAGTTGGTCATTTAGTAGGTAATACACTTAGAACAATGTCTCCCTTAGGTGGTCATTTAGTAAGTATCACACTTAGAGCAATGTCTCTCTAAAGTGGTCATTTAGTAGGTAATACACTTAGAACAATGTCTCCCTTAGGTGGTCATTTAGTAAGTATCACACTTAGAGCAATGTCTCTCTAAAGTGGTCATTTAGTAGGTAACACACTTAGAGCAATGTCTCTCTAAAGTGGTCATTTAGTAAGTATCACACTTAGAACAATGTCTCTCTAAAGTGGTAATTTAGTAGGTAACACACATACAGCAATGTCTCTCTAAAGTGGTCATTTAGTAGGTAACACACATAGAGCAATGTCTCTCTAAAGTGGTCATTTAGTAGGTAACACACTTAGATCAATGTCTCTCTAAAGTGGTCATTTAGTAAGTATCACACTTAGAACAATGTCTCTCTAAAGTGGTCATTTAGTAGGTAACACACATAGAGCAATGTCTCTCTAAAGTGGTCATTTAGTAGGTAACACACATAGAGCAATGTCTCCCTTAGGTGGTCATTTAGTAGGTAATACACTTAGAACAATGTCTCCCTTAGGTGGTCATTTAGTAGGTAATACACTTAGATCAATGTCTCTCTAAAGTGGTCATTTAGTAAGTATCACACTTAGAACAATGTCTCTCTAAAGTGGTCATTTAGTAGGTAACACACATAGAGCAATGTCTCTCTAAAGTGGTCATTTAGAAAGTATCACACTTAGAACAATGTCTCTCTAAAGTGGTCATTTAGTAGGTAACACACATAGAGCAATGTCTCTCTAAAGTGGTCATTTAATAGGTAACACACTTAGAACAATGTCTCCCTGAGGGGGTTATTTAGTAGTTAACACACTTAGAGCAATGTCTCTCTAAAGTGGTCATTTAGTAGGTAACACACATAGAGCAATGTCTCTCTAAAGTGGTCATTTAGTAGGTAACACACATAGAGCAATGTCTCTCTAAAGTGGTCATTTAGTAGGTAACATACTTAGATCAATGTCTCTCTAAAGTGGTCATTTAGTAAGTATCACACTTAGAACAATGTCTCTCTAACGTGGTCATTTAGTAGGTAACACACATAGAGCAATGTCTCTCTAAAGTGGTCATTTAGTAGGTAACACACATAGAACAATGTCTCCCTTTAGTGGTCATTTAGTAGGTGACACACTTAGAACAATGTCTCTCTAAAGTGGTCATTTAATAGGTAACACACTTAGAACAATGTCTCCCTGAGGGGGTCATTTAGTAGTTAACACACTTAGAACAATGTCTCTCTAAAGTGGTCATTTAGTAGGTAACACACTTAGAACAATGTCTCTCTAAAGTGGTCATTTAATAGGTAACACACTTAGAACAATGTCTCCCTGAGGGGGTCATTTAGTAGTTAACACACTTAGAGCAATGTCTCTCTAAAGTGGTCATTTAATAGGTAACACAGTTAGAACAATATCACCCTTAAGTTGTAATATAATTGAACATACTTAGAGCAATGTCTCTCTAAAGTGGTCATTTAATAGGTAACACAGTTAGAACAATGTCACCCTTAAGTTGTAATATAATTGAACATACTTAGAGCAATGTCTCTCTAAAGTTGTCATTTTGTGGGTAACACACTTAACGCAATATTTCTCTAATGCTGCAGATTTCATCAGTGAATACTCTTTGTTTTGCGTTAAAACATATTCACATTTACAAACAGTTTGGATCCAGATGAGACACCGAGTAACTCGGTGTCTCATCTGGGTCCAAACTGTTTGAAAATATTATAACAGATAACAGATTGGCCATTGGAAGTGAACGAGTTACATGTACAGTAGAATCTTGTTTAAGCGGACAATCATTTATTGAGCACAGAAGTGTTGAAAAACTGTTGGTTACTTAATGCAGGGCAAAAGTAATGCAGAAAGCTTTCTGCATTACTTTTTACCTGCATTAAGCTACCACTAGCCTTGCATACCCATAATTAGATCTCTTTTTGATGGCCGCTTAAGACAGGTTCTACTGTATGTTAAAGCTGCTTTATTTGCCCCCTGTCGTTACTTCACACACCATAGAAAAATAGACAAAAAGCCGGAATCGATTGATACTCACATATGCATTCGTGCATGAATTCAGATTAGATTTATCGATGTACTTATCAACCCTTTATCTGATGAATATTCATGTAAGAAATAATGACACCATGAATAATAATTTGATATTTACATGAATAATGGCATTTGAATGTCTATTTTTACCAAGGCATAAGTTGTAGACTCAGATCTATATACTTACATAGGCATATAAATTAGATCCTGGTCAGACGGCTCCTGTAGGATCTGATATGGGTCTATACTGTTTGTAAAGTGCGTGAAAAGACACCTCTATGTGGCGTTAGAATGCGTCTGTATGTGGTATAGAGTTAACTCATTCTCTCCTAGACTATTTTAGACCCATTCTCTTTGAATTAATCTACTGAAAAGGGACATTAACTATAGACAAGGAGAAACTTAGAATTGTGTAGTTTTGAAAGTGCAAACCATTGCGATAAATAAGGCATTTGCTCCTGTGGAGCAAATGCTCTGTTTATCACAATGGTTTGAATAAATTAGTTTTACAGAGGCGCAAAAAGGCGTCAGTATGAGGGAATGAGTTAATACTGTTCTATATTACTTCGATGTATAATTATTATCTTATGTTGCTCTTACTATTATCTTGTTATTTATTCTCTTATGTTGTTTTTATTATTATCTTACGTTTTTATCATTCCTGTTCTATATCATTTCGATGTCTACTTATTCTCTTATGTTGTTTTCCTTATTATTCTCTTGTTCTCTTCTATTATTCTCGTATCATTATCTTTTGATATTAGCATTATCATATGTTATTTTCATTCTCCTATGTTCTTATCATTCTCTTATGCTATTATGATTCTCTAATGTTTTATGATTATCTTAAATGATTATCTATGTTATTATGATTATCTTATACAGTAAAACCTCTCTATAACGGACACTAAATTAGATCAAGTATATTGTGTTAATAGCAGGTGGCTGCTTAAAGCAAGGTGACAGTAAAACAGAACGCTCCTAGAGGAGCGTTCTGTTTTACTTTCACCTTACTTTAAGCAGCCACCTTCCCTAAATACCAACTAATTAATACACTTTAGTGGCCGTTATAGAGAGGTTTTACTGTATTATTATTATTTGCTTATACTACGGTTATTATCATATGTTCTTGTTTGGATCCAGTTGAAACACTGAAAAGTGTTTGGTGTGGGGGTTTTTTTTTTCGAAAATGTGGACGACTTTCAAAATGGCTGAAAACGTTAAATGTTAATGTAAAACTATAGTGAATGCAATATAATGTTGTTGTTTGTTTTTCACTCGATGTCAATGGCGAATCTATGAACACAATTGCAAATAGTTTGGATCCAGATGAGAAGAGATAATCCTGATGCTGTAATCATATTCTGAATAAAAAGGAAGACATTTCAAAACTAAATATCGGAGCAGACGATGACTTCTGCAGAGAAAAGGTGAAAATGGTTGATTTCGTTCCTATTCATGTATTGCAGGTTTACTGTCCAGTAAAACTAGATTACAAAATGTTTTATTGGCTTCAATTATTCGATGTTCTGGTTTGGAGTTTCGTACGGACATCACTTCCGCAAACATGTACTGCTGTCGGGTGCATATTTTGAAATTCCCAGAAACCTACTTTTAACCGACTACGAAAGATATGAGAGTAATTGTTTGCTCTTTCGATGAGGGAGAATTTTTATGTTCTATGGTTTATTTACCTCAAGACATACTGTAGAACATGCCTTAAACGGCCATCGAAACATGTCTAATGATGGGTCTGTAAAGGATGTGGTTGCTTAATGCAAGTCAAAAGTAATTCAGAAAGGGTCTTTTTGCGTTACTTTTGCCCTGCATTAAGCAACCACCTGCGTTTTAAGACTCCTTTGATCAATAAATGAATGACCGCTTAACCCTTGGCTTGCTATTCACGTCAATATACCTACCTGTAAACAGTGAATACCCAGATGAGACAGCTCCTGCAGGAGCTGTCTCATCAGGGTCTGCACTATTTACAAGTTGATTGTGCAACTAGTGCACTCCACAGCAGTGATTGCATAGTGAAATACTTGTACACAGTGAATATATATGTAATTATACAACAGGGCATGGGTAAAGAAGGAGAAATGTATTTTAAAATTCAGCAAGCGAAGGGTTAAGACAGGTTCTGCTGTAAGCTGGAGTGAAGTGTTCAGTCATGATGCGCGATTACAGTTGAACTCCGATATCTCGAACTTCAAGGGACCATAACATTACTTCGAGATAACAGAGGTTCGAGTCATCCGATTTATAATCTGACCAATATCTCAGGTTCACAGCTTAATGCAGGTCTAAAGTAATGTTGGAAGCTCCATCAGGAAGTTCGAGTTATCCCAGTTCGAGTTATCGAAGTTCAACTGTATATTCAAAGAAGCAGAGTTCTCTTAGATGTACTTTCCATGCAGAACTGTTAATAGGTTTGTTCTATATTTCTCCACCAAGTCCTATAGTATGGGCACTTATTTAAACCGCCGATAATATTACCTTATACCTGTACCTGTACTTCCTGAATATCCATGTAAGAATATAAGAATCCACCATGAGTATTCATAAAGGATAGAAATATCTCACCCGAAGGTCAGAAATTCAAGGAAGGCCGATACTTTCCCGAGGTCTTTTTTGAATTTCTGAGTCTGAGTGATTCAAGCTATAATAAATCTGTCTACCAAAATGTAATTATGATGTCATACAGCTTTGATCATGATGAGACGGCAAGTTACTCTGCGTCTCATCTGGATCCAAGCTTTTTGCAAATGCTACTAGGTAATCCATTTACTCCCACGATCCCATACATGGGACATAGGCAAACAGTATAGACTCTGATCAGACGCTGCATAATGCGGCGTCTGAACAGAGTCTTCACTGTTTGCTGATAGGAATTTCAAAATAAATAAAATGAAATTGAAAATTTAGGCCAGGCACCCCTTAGATAAAAAATGGACTAATCAAATATATAATCATGGAAGAATAAACTGGGCGCAAATGACGTTAGTATCGCGGTTAGCGGGATAGAGGTTACCCTTTCCTTCATATATAGGCCTTTTTACGCATTTGCAAACAGAGTAGGCCCAGATCAGACGGCTCGTGTAGGAGCCGTCCGATCTGGGTCTGCTCTTTTTGAAATTATAACACATCTAATTATACAGTTTCTACCATTACAATAAAACCTTGTGTACATAGTGTGCTATATAGATTCAGCTTATAAATATTCATGACGTCACTATCTGTTATATGAATATTCAAATAGGGAAGGGGTTAAGGTAGAGAGTTCAGCGTTAAGGTAGCGAGAATACAGATTTCTAAGCAAACTTTCTATAGTAAAATCTTTATATAACGACCACTGAATTGTGTAAATTAGTTGGTATTTAGGGCAGGTGGCTGCTTAAAGCAAGGTGAAAGTAAAACGGAACGCTCCTATAGGAGCATTCCGTTTTACTTCCACCTTGCTTTAAGCAGCCACCTGCCTTTAACACAAAATACTTGATGTATTTTAGTGGCCGTTATAGAGAGGTTTTACTATACATGTAATATATGTTTCCAAAGACGCAACGAGAGGCGTCAGATTGGATTCGGGGTGGGGGGGCATTTATTCGGTGTTCGATCTGGATCCAAACAGTTTGTAAAGTTAATTACCAATTCACTCGTAACGTGCTGAAGATTTACTCCTGTGCCTTCGAACCGCAAATACGCCGAAAGATAAAATCTAAAGTAGGTGTTCAGTGTAGATTCTGTTCCACTTGATTTTATTGCACATATTCTCTCTTTAGCCCTTGGGCTGCTTGTCATTTTATAACTGATATATCAAAACAGTTTGGATCCAGATTGCCGCATAACATTGGCGTTTTATCATACTACAAACTGGTATTGGGTTCTTACAAAAACTATATGAATTGAAATACCCGCTGAACTTTAATTTAACCACAAACGCAAACGACAATGTTGAAGCAGACGTTCAAGTTTGGTGATGAAAGTGGTTAACAATTATTCTGCCCTGAAACTTACAGTAAAACCTCTCTATAACGGCCACTAAAGTGTGTTAATTAGTTGGTATTTAGGGCAGATGGCTGCTTAAAGCAAGGTGAAAGTAAAACAGAACGCTCCTATAGGAGCGTTCTGTTTTACTTTCACCTTGCTTTAAGCAGTCACCTGCCTTTAACACAAACTACTTGAAGCAATTTAGTGACCGTTATAGAGAGGTTTAACTGTAATGCATGTTTAGATTATTGTCTGCTTCAGATTTGACTTTTTCTTTCACCTCACTGTAATATAGAACAGTATTAACTCATTCCCTCACTGTCTCATTTTTCTAGATTCAAGATTTTCAAAATTCTATTGCCAGAATGTCAAATAGTCTTGATAAGTAATCATAACGCGAGTTAGTCTGCGTTTGACTAGGATCCATTCTGTTTAAAAAACGATCGCCGCGTTAAGGATTAACCCTTATCCTGGTGTAAAAATTATGTCAGCTGAAATTACGATATTTTACAATGTTTACCTACTTTTCCATTCGTTCAATATTTCGAGACACCATTGACAGAGTGTCAAACAGCTTGGATCCTGATAAAACACCTAGTTCTGATCTGGATCCAAGATGTTTGTAATGTTTGCAATGCAGGTCGTGTTTAGCGCGATAAGAATTAACCCTTAGCTTGCTGTAAAAACATGTCAGTTCAAACTCTGATCTGCTACAGTTGTTGCTGACTTTCGATTCGATCAAGCTTTTGAGTAACTATTGACCGAGTGTCAAACAGCTGGGATCCTGATGAGACGCCGAGTTACTCGGCGTCTCATCTGGATCCAAGCTGTTTGCAAGTGCTAGTCACGCTTTGCAGGCAAAGGGTTTAAATGGACCAAAGAGGTATAATTTCAGCAGCTGATGCACGTGAGTGTGCAGGTAAACATGTATATTATAGCAACCACTTAACCATTTCCCTGTTCAATATTCATGTAAGAAATAATGACATCATGAATATTAATTAGCCCACTATTCCTATTGTAACTTGTTCAAGGGAATAAGTTTGCTTTGACAGAAACTATAGAATCAGATCTATACCTTTTTCAAAATCAAACAGAGCAGACCCAGCAGGAGCCGTCTGATCTGGGTCTACCTTGTTTACAAGTGCGTGCAAAGGTGTTTATACGAGGGAAAGTGCTTAATAAACATTTGTGTCGTTCAAAGCAGGTGGTTGTTTAATACAGTAGGAAACCGTTCTGCATAACTTTCATCCTGTGTTGAATGTCTGTCTGTCTATAAGACTATAGGAGCTGTCTGATTAGGGTCTGTTCTGTTCGCTTACTAAATTATATAGATCTGATCCTGAAGATTTTGTTTCAGCAAACTAATCGTTTAACCCATTCCCTCCTACTGACGCCTTTGACATCTCTGTACAAGTCATCTTTTGAAACCATTGTGATAAATAGAGCATTTGCTCCTATAGGAGCAAATGCTCTATTTATCACAATGGTTTCAAAACTACATCATTCTAAAAGTTTCCTTTTCTCTAGTAAATGCTTCTTTTCGGTAGATTTATTAAAAGCGGGTGGGTCTAAAAATAGCCTATGAGGTAATGGGTTAAACGTTACATTATAAGGATTAAGTTATGAATATTCATAAAGTGATCAATTTACGCATACATGGTCATTAAGGAAAGTATATAAACAACACACATATTGCAGCAGTTCTACATTATCCCTTTCCCTGTTCTATGTTTATTCAAAACGTTCATTACCTACAGAATATTCATGGACAAAATAGTTATAATGAAAATATGGAAAGTGGAACATTGTAGCCATTTTAGAAAGTAAAAAAGGAGATACAGCAAAATCCCGCTAATGCGATCACCTGAAAGAGGTATGATTATGGGTGCTAGATGCAGGTGGTAGCTTAATGCAGGACAAAAGTAATGCAGAAAGCTCATAGAGGAGCTTTCTGCATTACACCCATGTTTATTCATTAAGTGGTCGCATTAGAGGGGTTCTACTGAATTTCAAATTCCATTAGCAAACATAGCAGATCCTGATCAGGGTCTACTCTGTTTTCAAATGCATGACAATGCGCTCATGTGAAGGACAGGGTTAGATCGATCACTTGATAAATGTGAACATGCGTAGTTATAACCCATTACACCATGAATATCCATTTTGGAAAGAATGTCGCCGTTGATATAAATCATATTTAATTGTTGTAATAGCACATGGACACGTGCATTTTTGTCATGTCAGAAACTGTAGAATAATATTTATATATCGTAAGCAAATAGAGCATACCCTAATCAGACGGTTCCCATAGGAGCCGTCTGATCTGAGTCTTCTCTGTTTGCAAATGCATAGCAAGGTGTGTTTATGGAGTAAAGGGTTAAAGCAGGTGGTTGCTTAGATACAGAATTAGTTATTATTTTGGTAACATAATTAGTTTTTATTTTTGTGGTCACTGAAGAACGGTTTTACTATTGTTATATTTTAGATCGATTTAATACATGTAGATAAATAGATATAGCAATTATTTTTTTTGTTTAATTAATTTAAAAACAATACTGAAATAAATAAATAAATACCTAATACTATGAATATTTTAGTTTAATTAGTCTCATATAATAATTTTAATTTAAAAATTAAAATAAAAAGTTTTACTCACATCAGAATCTGCTCAAGATTTTTTCTCCGCCTCAAAACACGGTGGATTATTTATCCCAGAGATGCAGCGGTCTGGTATGTGCTTGTTGTCATGTTCATCCACTGATCGGCGATGTCAGTATAGTAATCGCCAATAATCACCAGCCCCTATCAATAAGTATCTTAGTTCCTGACTCTGATAACATCGCACTGCGGACCACTGGTTACAGAGAAATGAGCGGATATAACTATGGCAACGGTTTTTGTTAAGTTGGGCAGGAAATTGATTTCAGACAAAATGCATGCATTAACAGTTAGTTATCCCGCTGTGAATAAAGAAAATCTGCTAAAAAGTTTGATTTGGTGAAAAAATTAACAACTTCTGATTTGATCAAGCTTATGAGAAGCAATTAACTAATTATCAAACAGCGTGGATTCTGATGAGACGCCGAGTTACTATGCGGATCATCTGGGTCTACGCTGTTTGCAAATGCGATAATAGTCGCGAATAGCGATATAAGGGTTAATATTGAAATCATATAATTATGTAATACGGTCCCATCCTCTTTAGATCCAATGTCATACGTACCAGGTGTTGATTCCCTTTGATCCTTTTCCTGCTAGATACTTCTTTGCAAACAGAGTAGATCCAGATCAAGCGGCTTCTACATGAGCCGTCTAATCAGGGTTTTGCCGTGTTTACTAATGGAATGATATTAAAATGATTCTGCAGTTTCTGAAATGGACAAAACATCCTTAGTTCATTGGCTATAGTAAAAGTTTTATTAGTACATATTCACGTTTTCACGAATAAGGCAATGTAGTCTCGCTCCCGTGTAAACAAAATAGATCTAAAATCAGGTCACGTGTATTTTAATAATACATCAAAAGGATGAAATGAATACATTTAAACCCATATCTATAATCTTCATAAGCAAAACAGAGCAAACCCTGATCACACGGAACTGCAGGTCCGAAGTTTCGGAAGGAGCCGTCTGATCTGTGTTTACACTGTTTGCAAATTCGTGAAAATGCGTAAGTGTGAGCTGACTGACCTTGGCAAACAGTTTCGTTCGAGATTAGACGCCGAGTCACCCGGCGGCACATCAGTTTCTACACTGTTTGACACTCGGTCAATAGTTTCTCATATGTTTTGTAGTAGATAAAAAATTGAGCAGATCTATTATTTTAGCAGGCTAAGGGCTAATAAAAACCGTCTCTGGACTGTACTTATCTGATCTGGGTCTACTCTGTTTTCAAAGGAGTGAAAAGAAGTATTTATGGAGTAAATATGACATCTTAATATAGGATAAAAGTTGTGTAGAAAGTTACCCGGGCGCATTCTGCATGGCTTTCACTCTTCATTACCTAATTATATCCTAGACTATTTTAACCTCTCTTTGAATAATAAATCTACCGAAAGGGAGCATTAACTATGGAAAAAGAAGACTTTTAGAATTGTGTAGTTTTGAAACCATTGTGATAAATAGAGCATTTGCTCCTATAGAGCAAATGCTCTATTTATCACAATGGTTTCAAAAATGACTTTTACAGAGGCGCATTAAGGCGTCAGTAGGAGAGAAAGTGTTAGGCAGCCAAATGCACGAAGCGTTCTCAATTCTTCTAACCCAAACATTTTCGATGTTGTACTTTATACTGAACTTAAACGTAAAGTACAAGTCTAATGTTAAAAGTGATACTCTCCACTTGCAGCGCTTTTTTAAAAATGCATAAAAATTACATAAATCATTTGTTTATATGCTGAAAAGAAGTATATTGCAAGAAAACCAATCGAATAAACACTAAAGGAGAGAAAACTTTCATGTGTTTGATATCTAAGATCCGATGTTATTCGCCAATGTACATATATTAGTATTTATTCGGGTTGCGTTTTAGTATCGTTAACTGTTCGAGAAAAAGGTCGATGATATTTTGTTGTTCAATCACAGGTGCCATTCGCATGATATGATTCAACAACAACAACAACAACAACTCCATCACATATACATTATTTTTTATCACATTTCATAAGTATCTAAAACATACAAAAGGATAGTTTTCTGACCCAACCAAAAAAAATGAAAAAAATAAGTAACATCTTTTGGTATGTTTTAGATACTTATGACATGTGGTTAAAAAATAATGTATTTGTGGTGGAGTTATGCTTTTGTTATAGTGGCTATCACTTTAATGGGTATAAATACTTGTAAACGCGTCGTGAATGTAACAAATAGAACATATACATGTACATCTAATAAGTGTGGTATTGGAACTGTCTCATTCCCGTTTTGTTTCTCCATTATGTGTCGGAATACAGCTTTCTTAATAAGACATTTTTGTTCTGAAATACTACTTTATATTACTGATATTGCTACTAGTATGCTGCTCCATAAATATGCCTTGTTCTGCCTTTGCCAAGGGGGCCGACCCTGATCAGACGGCTCATATAGGAGCCGTTTGATCAGGGTCTGCTCTGTTTGCTTATGAAATAATATATACCTCTTCATCTTCTGATTCTACAGTTTCTGCTTAGGTAAATTATTCATGTGTTAATATGCCATTTTAGAAATTGATTTAATTAGTATTTATGAGGTCGTCATTTCTAACATGAATATTCGTGTAGTAAAGGCATAATACATATTTTACTGCATTCGTCAATCTTTAAAGACAAGCTATATCTTAACCATTTACTCCATAAATACGCCCTTTCCGCCTTTACAAACAGAGTTGATCCAAATCATACTGCTCCTAGAGGGACCGTATGATCACGGTCTGCTCAGTTTGCTTATGGTGCAATATACCTCTGTCCATACAACATTATAAAATTAATCTAATTAATATTCATGAGTTCATTATTTCTTACATGAATATTCATGGAGTAAAGGGTCACTGCAGGGCGTTACTATAGCAGATAGCTCTCGAATCCGTTTCAATTCAACCTATTAACACATTTACAAATACAGTAAATGCAGATCAGAACATTTCCTGAAAGACCTGTCTGATCAGGATCTACTCTGTTTGCTTAATGATATAGATATCATCAACAGTTTCTGACACCCCATTATAAAAACCATCTAATTAGTATTCATGATGTTATTATTAATATTTACATGAATATTCATGAAGCAAAGGGTTAAGAAGGTTCTATTATAGTTTGTATTCTTCAGTTTGCTTCTTCCACCTCCCCTCCTCCTCCTCCTCGTCCCTCCTCCTGTTCCTCCTCCTACCCCCTCCTCCTCCTCCTGCGGTTGTTGCTGCTGCTACCGCTGCAGTGTAATCCAGGAAACCTTCAACCAGGATGTCTTTGATGTTATTTATATCCTTTTCTTAGTAATCACATTGTAAATTTGAAGTGTTTCATTCACGATTATATCGCTTTTATTAATTAGCGATTAAAGTTTCTAGTTGACAGAAGATTGAATTGATCATTAATTGGTATAATTAAGATTCTACTTGACATAAATAACACTCGATACAGGATAATCAGAGGAGGAAACACGTAGTAGGATTTAGTTTTTTTTATCTATATATAACCTAAAATTCAATTGTCTGTCTGAACTGGAAATACCCATGCAACACAATAAGCAATTGAAAATCATTTAAACACGCATACATGTTAACGTGAAGCAGAACTTATCCTTATATTCTTGAGTAAAACCTTTATGAAAAATATTAAGCCATAAAAGAAAGATGATTTCAAGTATCATGTACACAGTACATAAAGAAGGGATTCATCGACATAGTAATGTCTGTCTGTGTGTCTGTCTGTCTCTCTCTGTCTCTTTCTCTCTGGCTCTCTCTCTGTCTGTCTGTCTCTCTCTCTCTCTATCTCCCTCTCTCTCTCCCACCCTCTCTGTCTCTTCCTATGTCTGTCTGTATGTATGTCTGTGTGTCTGTCTGTCTGTATTTGTGTGTGTGTCTCTCTCTTTTCTGTCTCTCTCCTATCTGTCTCTCTCTCTGTCTCTCTCTGTCTCTCTGTCTCTCTCTTTGTCTCTCTCCCTCTCTCTCCCGCTCTCTCTGTCTCTTCCTCTGTCTGTCTGTCTGTCTGTATGTCTCCCTCTCTATGTCTGTCCGTCTGCCTGTCTGTCTGTCTGTCTGTCTCTCTCTGTCTCTCCCTGTCTCTCTCTCTGTCTGTATGTATGTGTGTGTGTGTGTGTCTCTCTCTCTCTCTAACACTATATATCTCTTTTCTCCATCTTTCTGTCTGTGTGCCTGTGCTTCTGTCTCTGTCTCTCTGTCTGTCAGTCTGTCTGTCTCTATCACTATCTCCTCTCTCTCTTTCTGTCTGTTGGACTGTCTCTGTCTCTGTTTCTGTCCCTGTATGTCTGTCTGTTTGTCTGTCTGTCTCTGTCTCTGTCTCTGTCTCTATCTCTGTATCTGTTTCTGTCTCTCTGTCTCTCTGTCTCTCTGTCTGTCTCTGTCTGTCTGTATGTCTGTCTCTGTCTCTCTGTCTATGCCTCTCTCTGTTTCTCTCTATCTATATATCTCTCTCACTCACTCTCCAGCGCGTTTTAGAGTGCGCTCCCTTTCATTCTATCTAAACTTCACCGAAGAAAAATGTCTTCTAAATCAGAATCTCCCTTTGCAACAACACAATCACAGTTATAATCAGTTTGGATCCTGATGAGACGCCGATTTTCTCTAATCTAAACTGTTTGCAAATTATATAATCACGAACTCTGTAACATGCAGCATGTTGACTATCGTCCGCCGACGTCACCTAACCATTGACAAATTAGCTGCGCGCATTCTGGACCATCTTTTCATTATTATCTATTCATGCACGACAATTTAGTAAAACTTTTCTAAAGTGACCATATAGTAAACAAACTTTGGTAACATCTGGTCCTATCAGATATGCTGCATATCTTCAGTTCTAATTTATATACAATCTAAACTGATGTATGCATTCCCTCTATCCCGGAATTCTAGTAGAGAATAATTCAGATACTTTTAGGCAGGCATCTGCCTAATGCTTAAACACGGAGTAAAAGTCATGCGGTTCTGCATGACTTTCATCCTGCATTAAGCTGCCACCTGTCCCCAGGGCCGATATTTATACTAAATTTAACGCCCAGTTTAGAGGGGGCTTACTGTACCAACTATTAGAAATTCTTTAACACTTTCCCCATAATACGCCACAAAACGCTTTTGCAAACAGACTAGACCCAGACAGACGGCTCCTGTAATTTAGTGGCCGTTATAGAGAGGTTTTACAGTAGCTTAATGCAGGACTAGGGTGAGACAGGAAGCTCCTATTGGATCGTTCTGTATCACTTTTACCCTGCATTAAGCTACTACCTTTTTTTAAGAGTCCTATGTTAAATGAATGAATAAACGACCGCTTAAGGCAGATTCTAGTGTATATATATTCTATATTTACATCGATTGCAACTCAAGCAAGCATCTACCGGGTTTAGAATGTGATCACTTCTTTGTTTACACCTGTGTAAAAGTTTGCACATATGATAAGAGAGGAGGCTCGTGTATATATATTGCTAGATCGTTTGCTATCCAGAGAATACCAACTTGCGTATACATTTAGTACCGGTTTTTATTTAACCCTTTTCCTCAATGATTAATTATGCAATAATTTACCACTTCATGGGTATTCATTGACTGCATTTTACGTAACAATGATATCAGGAACTTAGGAATTAGTTCTTTGTATTCCATCAGCAAATGGAACAGAGTCTAATCTGGGAGTCGTCTGATCTGGGTCTACTCTGTTTGCAAACCTCTTTGAGGTAAAAGGTGAATGAGTGCATTATAGTGGTGTAACGCGAGATTTTACGAGGATAACAGAGTTATGTTCAACGAGTTGGATTAAGTCAATACTAGGCAACACGAATTTAATATTCTATTGTATTTATCAAATTCAGAGAAATCGAAACATGTGTTCTTTCATTTTATCTACAGAACTATTAATTACGAATATCATTTCACTTTATTGATGCAATTCACGTGAAAGCAACAATAGTATTGAAAGAATATTAATTAAACTTCGAACAAATGTTTTATGCAACAAAATCTGAAACTGATTTGATTTTGAGGTTCATTCAATATGTCGTTACAGAGTTATGGCCCCATGCTCTTTACGAAAATATGCAAATATGAGGATGACCATAACTTTTTTATTTAATAAGATATTTACTTCAATTATTTTTATATAATATCACCTTAATATGACGATCAAGATCTGAAGCACACATTAGAAAGTGTCAAAACTTATATAAAGCATATTGAATCAGAGAAAGTTTGCAAGTGGGCGTATCATGTACCGTATGCGGTACTCTTGTTATAATGTAGGATGACGTTTTAATAAGACATGTTCAGGCCTTACATTTGCACAACAGATAATGCAAACTTTGCCTGGACAAATCAAATAAGTCAAATGGTTGTAATATAGATCTAACTTGTATACAAGGTTCTTCTCCAAGTTTGCCGGAAACCGCCGAGTAGTAGTGATCGATCTTGTAGAGCGGCTATTCGATAGTTGCCAGAATGCGGGTATTTTTTACCCGTAATACGATGCATTAACCATCTACTTATGACTATTCAAGTAAGAAGTAATGACATCATGAATATTAATTAGCTGATTTTTTTATAATGACATATGCAGAGAGGCATTTATGTGAAGTAAAGGGTTAACCCTTTCCTTCATATAAACGCCTTTTCACGCATTTGCAAACGGAGTGACCCAGACCAGACGGATTCGTCTGATCAGGGTCTGGTCTGTTTGCTTATGGTAAACCACAGACCAGGTTCTTTATTTTCTGCCAGAGCCAAAATGTACTGTGTTCATATGCCATTATAAGATTAATCTAATTAATATAAATGATGTCATCAATTCTTTCATGAAATTTGAACAGGTAAAGGATTAAGCTACGAGCCTCCTGTATTTACCAAGCCACCCTTAAACTCTATGTTTTTCATTATGATGAACTTTGCAAACACTTTAAATCCAAGTGAGACGCCGAATAACACGGCGTCTCATCAGGATCCAAACTGTGTGATACTCAGTCGGGTAAACAAATGTACGCCATTTTTGGCAGACGGACATTACTTATAATATGTATTGAAGCGTTAAATGTCCAAGGACAATTTAAATACTACTTGTTATCACGTGTGTTCTATATATAGAACCCCTATTAAGCGATCAGGTATGAATCGACATTTGTGTATTTAAAAGCAAGTGGTTGCTTAATGTATGACTAAAGTAGGCGTTCACTCCGGTAGGAGCCTTCTGCATAACTTTCGTCCTGCGTTAAGCTACCACCTTCCTTTACGACCCAGATTTATGCCCCTTTTAGATGGTTGTATTAGGGAGGGTTTGTTGTATATTATACAGGGAGCAATCACTTTCAATCTTATCTATATTACTGACATATTTCATCACGTGCTTACCTGACCATTTTGTATGATATGTCAGCTGATTGCACATATAAAACCTTCATCATGCAATGGACACTTAAAACCATTTTTCAAACAGTTTGGATCCAGATACGTTATCTAGTATCACAACACCTCTCCAGTATCCGATCTCTCTGATATAATATTAGTAATTATGAAATTAAACTGGAGAAAATTAATTTGAATATCGGAGCAAACATCTTTTGCAGACGACATTTTTCACACAGGTTAATCGTCAATATCGTTATTTATAGTTTTACTTTATGTTTAGATTATGTCCCAATGTCTTGGTCAAACACACTGACCGGTGTTAAGATATGCCTGCTATTATGTACATGTGTTAACTATTATTAAATAACAAGAATTACACCTCGTCAACTGAACGTGTTCTATCAACAGACCTGTACTTTCGTTTTACAGATTTTGTGTGTAACAAGTGACAGTTTGTAACACACTATTGCCACACGTTCACTGCATGACAGGATTAAAACTCAAATACAGGTAAATATTATGAGTAGTATATGTCTTCTCTTACACACCGTCATTAACTTTCAAATTTGAGATTTGAAAATCAAACTTTGATGTCGAATCACGACACATAATTAGCTATTTTGCTCATCCCAGCATTTATAGTGCCCACCCTTCGTCGACTAGTGGTGTTGTTTTGCGTGTAGCATGAAGACTTGATCGTGTGAGTTCACATAATCGAACAACCTCCATGAGAATTGTGACATTTTTCAATCAATGTAGAACCTGATAAATCGCTGAATCGGTAACGGAGCTTGAGACTGGCCAAGGTTTACATTGTTGTGTAAAGTAGAATCTGTCATAAGCGGCCATTCATTTATTGAACATAACAGTCTTAGCAGGTGGTTGCTTAATGCAGGGCAAAAGTAATGTAGATAGGTCATGAAGGAGCTTTCTGCATTACTTTCAACCTGCATTAAATTGCATGTACATGTACCACCTGCCTTACAGACCCATAATTAGACCTCTTTATGGTGGCCGCTTAAGACAGGTTTTACTGTATATTGATAATATACTGCTGATGTTAATGAGTGCCATGCACGCAGTGTAGACCCTGATTAGACATAGCTTCACTAACACGCGCCTGGTCTGGGTTTACACTTTTTAGTAAGTGATTAGATAGCTACTAATTTAGGAAAAGCTACTAACTTAGTTGCACTATGCATTATGAATATGGTTGAAAATGTTTTAACCCATTCCCTCATATTGACGACTTTTGACGACTATGTAAAAGTCACTTTGTGAAACCATTGTGATAAATAGAGCATTTGCTCCTATAGAAGCAAATGCTCTATTTATCACAATGGTTTCAAACTACAAAATTCTAAAATTGTCCTTTTCTCTGGTTAATGCTCCTTTTCGGTAGATTTACTCAAAGTGGTTGGATCTAAAATAGCATATGATGTAATGGGTTAACCCAGTTATATTCACGATCCCATATATGGGATATAGGCAAACAGTGTAGACTCTGATCAGACGCCGCATTATGCGGTGTCCGATCAGAGTATACACTCTTTGCCGATAGGAAATTCAATATCAAACAAAACGAAAATGAAAATTTAGACCAGGCGTCCCTTAGATCAAATTTGGACTAATCCAATATATAAGCATGGAAGAATCCACTGGGAGCGAATGGGTTAAGCGGCTATTAAAAAGAGGTCTTATTATGGGTCTGTAAGGCAGGTGGTAGCTTAATGCAGATCAAACGGGTGTAATGGCATTTGCAAACAGTGTAGATCCAGATCCGAGGACTACTAGAGGAGCTCTCTGATCAAGTTCTGTCCTGTTTAAAATTGAAAACCTCTCGCAAGGTACGCCCTTCCATACAGAATTGACTCCATAGTTTAATAATTATGGACCATTCAACTTTGAATATGAAAAAAATCAAAGGGTTAAAGTCATTGTCTCTGCTTGCAACGCGTTTTAACCTTTTCCTCCATAATTTCGTAACTGTTCGACAGTCTTATAATAATTTATTGTAGAACGAAAATTATAAGTATCGATTAAAACGGTTTATTTTGAGTCCCAGGGACATTTTTCGATATTTATCTTCATAATAATGAGTGGATATAACACATACCAAGTTTTGTGATGCCATTGATAATATGTGTTTATTGTAGGGACTATCACTTTAACCATTTTGGAGCCAAATTTATAATTGTCGTCTGCAAACCAATTTTGCAAAATCATTGGTAAAAAAGGAAATGAGATAAATCAATGCAAATTTCAAAGGAATAAATCACAGATATAGAAATAGAATTTGAGACAAAAAGTGAAGTCCCTGATCAGACGACGCCTTGATATGGCGGCGTCTGATCTGGGACTGCACTATTTGTCTTGGCGCATTTATGCGACATTGGCAGTGAAAGGGTTAATCTATATAATCCATGTATGCCCAAAGGTGCCCGACGCATGCTTGGACTCACCCATGGTACCTGGACCCCCCCCCCCCCCCCCCCTCCCAAAAAAAAAAAAATAATAAAAAAAAAAAAAAAAAAAAAAAAAAATGTGATCGAAGTATGTTAAACTAGCCTAAAACTATCTATTTGAACCATCAACCACTCCGAAAAACAAGAAAAACACGACCCGGAAAAAAATTTCCTTTCGGGTCTATATATGTATTCTATATATATATATTCTATATATAGTTTTACATACTTCGATCACATTTATTTTTTATTTTTTTTTATTTTTTTTTTATTTTTTTTTTGGGGGGGGGGGGGGTCCTTGGGTGAGTCCAAGCATGCGTCGGACACCTTTGTGTATGCCCAAATTCTTTAAATTCGTCCAATTTGAATTTTTAAACCTATACAATTTTCAGATAAGAGATTCATTCAGAGGAAACACATACGTACACTTAAGCACCCTTCAAAAGATGTCTAATTATGGGTTTGTAAGGCAAGTGGTAGCTTAATGCAGGGACACAATAATGCAGAAAGCTCAGGACTGTAGGTTCTACTTATAATTTATGACGTCAAGTCTGCATGCCCTGACCAGAAGCTATATCTCTGGTTCTAGACTGTTTGCATATGTTCCTATTAAGAGCTACATGACCCAAATGGATTCAGGAAGTTATGAATATCTCACACATTTATCAGAACACGATTTCCCTCCGAGGTGTGCAATAAATTTCGATGACAAAACCAGGATGTAATATTTGCAACATGCCGTATTGCAAAAAAAATGCTGTTTGCTCCTATCCCAAGCTCATACTTCTTTCACATTTTTGGCAAGCATCGGAGTTTCAAGGACGGGAAAGCCTTGCGGGAAAGTAGCCAATAGCCTATATCATCAATATCGCGTGTCTTCCCACAATTTTCCCGCTTTTGAATTTATCCGTATGTGAGATGCTAAGTGATATTATTGATCGTAACTATGTTTATTATTCTACTATTGATGGATAGTTGTAGTGAGTAACTCGGTGTCCCATTTTTATCTAAAATATTTGACAACAAAATTGTTTTCAGTAGACAAATTCCTATAGGATAACAAAGTGGAATTGATTGAACGTTACGTACATGCTGTACTTCTTTTACGTATTCTTTCACGTTGTTCTTTCTTTATTTCTTTATTATACCCCCCTTTTGAAAAAATGGGGGTATATTGCTTTGCACATGTCGGTCGGTCGGTCGGTCGGTCGGTCTGTCGGTAGGTCGGTCGGTCGGTCGGTAGATCGATGGTTTCCGAATGATAACTAATAAACGACTTGGCGTAGGATCTTCAAACTTGCTGTGGTGGTTGATCATGACAACTAGATGACCCCTATTGTTTTTGAGGTCACTAGGTCAAAGGTCAAGGTCACAATGACCTTAACTGGTGAAATAGTTTCCGATCAATAACTGCTGAATGGTTTGGCTTGGGATCTTCAAACTTGCTGTGGTGGTTGGTCATGACCACTAGATGACACCTATTGTTTTTGAGGTCACTAGGTCAAAGGTCAAGGTCACCATGACCGTAACTGGTTGAATGGTTTCCGATCAATAACTGCTCAAGGGTTTGACTTAGGATCTTCAAACTTGCTTAGGTGGTTGGTCATGACAACTAGATGACCCCTATTGTTTTTGAGGTCACTAGGTCAAAGGTCAAGGTTACCATGACCTTAACTGGTAAAATGGTTTTTGATCAATAACTGCTCAAGGGTTTGGCTTAGGATCTTCAAACTCGCTTAGGTGGTTGGTCATGACCATTAGATGGCCCCTAATGCTTTTGAGGTCACTAGGTCAAAGGTCAAGGTCACCATGACCTTAAGTGGTGAAATGGTTTCCGATCAATAACTGCGCAAGGGTTTGGCTTAGGATCTTCAAACTAGCTTAGGTGGTTGGTCATGACCATTAGATGGTCCCTAATGCTTTTGAGGTCACTAGGTCAAAGGTCAAGGTCACAATGACCTTAATTGGTGAAATGGTTTCCGATCAATAATTGCTGAAGGATTTGGCTTAGGATCTTCAAACTTGCTGTGGAGGTTGGTCATGACCACTAGATGACCCCTATTGTTTTGAGGTCACTAGGTCAAAGGTCACTAGGTCAAAGGTCAAGGTCACAATGACCTTAACTGATGAAATGGTTTCAGATTAATAACTGCTCAATGGTTTGGTTCGGATTCTTCAAACTTGCTGTGGTGGTTGGTCGTGACCACTAGATGACCCCTATAGTTGTTCAGGTCACTAGGTCAAAGGTCAAGGTCACCAATCCATGACCTTAATTTGTGAAATGTTTTTAGATCAATAAATGATCAGTGGTTTGGCTTAGGATCTTCAAAGTTGCCGTGTTGATTAGTCATGACCACTAGATGACCTCTATAGTTGAGGTCACTAGATCAAAGGTCAGGGGGTCTGGGGGTATACATGTTTTACAAACATCTCTTGTTTTTTACTGTCTTTCGTCTTTCTTCTATCTTTCTTCAATTCTCTCTTTCTTTATTTCTTTTCTTTCTTTCCCTTCCCATTAGTCTTTCCATTATTACTTTCTTTTGTCTTTCATCTTTTTTTCTTTCTCTTTTTTTTCTTACTTTTATTCTTCATTTTGTTTCTTTCAATGTTTCTTTCTTAATTTTCTTTCTTCCTTTCTTCCTTTTTCCCATTCGGAGTTTCTTCCTTTCTTTCATTCATTCTTTCTTCATGTTCATTTTTACCATTCTTTCTTATAAATGTTTTATTATTCTGTCTCATCTCAACCCTTACTCTTTACAAAAGTCAATAGTAGTAGATTCACTACCATTTCGCTGACAACAAGGTAACCTTAAACTTGCTGACCAAATCGTCACCGGATAGAACTTCTTAGTCAAATTACGAACTGGAATTTTCCCATTTCTGTTCCAATGATCAGAATATGAAACATGTTGGCTCTCATTGTGATGCCTATTGGCACTTTACTCCATAGCTAGTTGTTTTACACCTTTGCAAACAGACTAGACCCAGGTCAGACGGGTCATGTAGTAGCCGTCTCATCAGGATCTGCTAAGTTGCTTATATAATGTAATAGATCTGATTTTGCAGTTTCTGTCATGGCAAAACAAATCATGTTTTCATAGGCTGGTATAAACAATGATCTAAATGGTATCCTCGATGTGGTTATTTCTTACATGAATATTCATGAAGTAAATTAATAATTGATGGCTCAGCTGGAATCAAATTGTGTGTAAGGTAAATCATGTACCCCCTATTGCATGCTTAACATTCAGAATGAAGCATCATTAATTTTGCTATTTGGTGTAAATGTGTTACAGTAGAACCTGTCAAAAGCGTCCATTCATTTATTGAACATACGGATGTTAAAAAACAGGTGATTGCTAAATGCAGGGCAAAAGTAATACAGAAAGCTCCTGTAGGAGCTTTCTGCATTACTTTTGACCTACATTAAGCTACCGCCTGCCTTACAGACCGATACTTAGACATCTTTTTGGTGATCGTTTAAGACATATTCCATTGTATATGAAAACAGATACACTGCAATTGAATTGTCCATCTATATTTCCACTGGGTGTATGCTTGCGTCAGCTTTATTGTATAACCAGACCATTGACGTAATTATAGCACTTCAACTTGATTTATCAAGCGAAATGAACCATAAGCACCCGGAGTATTCAGACAGACAAACTTAGGGAAATAGTGCATATCCGGAACAAACAGTCCCCGGAGGAGCTATTTGACTAGGCTCTCCGACGTCACTCTAATTTAAAGTTGCAAAACATGACACTAAACTGTGACTCATTTAGTTGTACAGAGTTATGGTCGAGAGTTGAGACTGGATTTCCAAATTCTTTGAGTAATAGAGTACAAATTCAAAGAGATGGGGAATTGGGTGGTTGAATGCTTAGGGTAATAGTCTAATAGAGTAGAATTGGTTTGTATTCTAGGGTAGAATATGTGTGCATGTTATATACATAGGGTAATAGGGTAGAATAGGTTTGCACATGTATGTTATATACATAGGGTAATATGGTAGAATAGGTTTGCACATGTATGTTATATACATGGGGTAGAATAGGTTTGTACATGCATGTTATATACATAGGGTAATAGGGTAGAATATGTTTGCACATGTATGTTATATACATAGGGTAATATGGTAGAATATGTTTGCACATGTATGTTATATACATAGGGTAATATGGTAGAATGTGTTTGTACATGTATGTTATATACAAGGGGTAGAATAGGTTTGTACATGTATGTTATATACATAGGGTAATAGGGTAGAATATGTTTGCACATGTATGTTATATACATAGGGTAATAGGGTAGAATATGTTTGTACATGTATGTTATATACATAGGGTAATATGGTAGAATATGTTTGCACATGTATGTTATATACATAGGGTAATATGGTAGAATATGTTTGCACATGTATGTTATATACTTGGGGTAGAATAGGTTTGTACATGTATGTTATATACATAGGGTAATAGGATAGAATAGGTTTGTACATGTATGTTATATACATAGGGTAATAGGGTAGAATAGGTTTGCACATGTATGTTATATACATAGGGTAATATGGTAGAATATGTTTGCACATGTATGTTATATACATAGGGTAATATGGTAGAATAGGTTTGTACATGTATGTTATATACATAGGGTAATATGGTAGAATAGGTTTGCGCATGTATGTTATATACATAGGGTAATAGGGTAGAATATGTTTGCACATGTATGTTATGAACATAGGGTAATAGGATAGAATAGGTTTGTACATGTATGTTATATACATAGGGTAATAGGGTAGAATAGGTTTGCACATGTATGTTATATACATAGGGTAATATGGTAGAATATGTTTGCACATGTATGTTATATACATAGGGTAATATGGTAGAATAGGTTTGTACATGTATGTTATATACATAGGGTAATATGGTAGAATAGGTTTGCACATGTATGTTATATACATAGGGTAATAGGGTAGAATATGTTTCCACATGTATGTTATGAACATAGGGTAATAGGGTAGAATATGTTTGTACATGTATGTTATATACATAGGGTAATAGGGTAGAATATGTTTGCACATGTATGTTATATACATGGGGTAGAATAGGTTTGTACATACATGTTATATACATAGGGTAATAGGGTAGAATATGTTTGCACATGTATGTTATATACATAGGGTAATATGGTAGAATATGTTTGTACATGTATGTTATATACATAGGGTAATATGGTAGAATATGTTTGCACATGTATGTTATATACATAGGGTAATATGGTAGAATATGTTTGTACATGTATGTTATATACATAGGGTAATAGGGTAGAATAGGTTTGCACATGTATGTTATATACATAGGGTAATATGGTAGAATAGGTTTGTACATGTATGTTATATACATAGGGTAATAGGGTAGAATAGGTTTGCACATGTATGTTATATACATAGGGTAATATGGTAGAATATGTTTGCACATGTATGTTATATACATAGGGTAATATGGTAGAATATGTTTGTACATGTATGTTATATACATAGGGTAATAGGGTAGAATATGTTTGCACATGTATGTTATATACATAGGGTAATATGGTAGAATATGTTTGCACATGTATGTTCTATACATAGGGTAATATGGTAGAATATGTTTGTACATGTATGTTATATACATGGGGTAGAATAGGTTTGTATTTTATATACAAGGGGTAGCAGGGTAGAATAGGGTTGTATTTTATATACATAGGGTAATAGGGTAGAATAGAGTTGTATTTTAATATACAAGGGGTATTAGGGTAGAATAGGTTCGTATTTTATATACAAGGGGTAGTAGGGTAAAATAGGGTTGTATTTTATATACATAGGGTAATTATAGGGTAGAATTGATGTGTATTTTATTACACTTGCAAGTACAGTGGAACATCTTGAATTTTCCTCGTTTTTGTCTCAAAACACATTATCACATCATCTAACAGTTTGTATCCAAATATCAATGTCGATATAACCTCTGACGTCATGACAGTGGACAGGAGCGTAGCTGAATTCAAAGTGATATACGCTCTGTGACTACAGGGTACCAGGGTCACGCTCCCCCGGGAAATTATAGACTTGTGAGGTTTTGAAACCGTTGTGATAAATAGAGCATTTGCTCCTATAGGAGCAAATGCTCTATTTATCACAATGGTTTCAAAAGGTGAATTTTACACAGGCGTCAAAAGGCGACAATATGAATGAATGGGTTAAAACTTACATGACAAGACAGAACGTTTATAAAAGTCTACTCCCTTAGCCTTCGAATTTTGTTCCATTTTGGCCATAATAATGTTTTCACCTTTGAGATTGATGTTACGCACGTGCGTAAGTGCTAAGCCCCATGGTGGATACACTGAAGATAAACAAATCTCTTTACAAAGCTGCAAATAAGATGCATGCTGATCTATCAAACTATCTTATTTCTCTGCCAAATCCAGTCTTGCTGCTTATTAGAATAACATATGCGATGTTAATGACTTGCAGCAAGATAGGATATCAAAATTATTCGATTCAAACTTAGCAACCAATTTCATTCTGATTTCAAATAAGACAGGAAGATTTAAAATGATATTTCAGATGACACATTTCCTCGGCTGGATTCAGGGCTCTCTGGATCGAAACTGTCATTGGGTGTAGTTTATCCGTATCAACACTTGTACAGACTTGCTGTGCAAGCCGGCTTTTATGGTGATGCTATAGAATGTTTGACTAGGAATCTCGATACCTCGAGTCTCCTAGTCAAACACTCTTCTGCATCGCCATAAAAGCCGGCTTGCACAGCAAGTGTTGATATAGATAACTACGCCCATGACACAGCCTGGCTTTGCATGTTCATATTATTTTCATATGAATGAATAAGAGCTTTAGTTACCACTTAATCATTTGCTTAATAGATACTCTTATTAACGATTTTGCAAACAAAGTAGACCCAAAACAGACAGCTCCTGCATTAGCGATCTGATCAGGTTCTGCTCTGTTTGTCCATGGAAGTACAAATATATGATTCTACAGTTTCTGCCATGGTTAAACTTCCATTGTTCACATGCTTGTATAAAAACTAAGACAATTGATATTCATACATACAGTATTTCTTACTGAAGATCCTGTCTTAACGCATTATCTCATATGCTATTTTTAGATACAACCTCTTTGAATACATCTACAGAAAAGGAGCATTAACTATAGAAAAAATGAAAATTTTAGAATTCTGTAGTTTTGAAACCATTGTGATAAATGGAGCATTTGCTCCAATGGAGCAAATGCTCTATTTATCACAATGGTTTCATGGTGTGGCTTTAACAGAGGCATCAAAAGGCGTCAGTATGAGGGAATGGGTTAAATGGCGATTCATTTGTTGATCATTGAAGTCTTAAAATGCAGGTGGCTGCTTAAAGCAGGACAATCGTAATACGGAAAGCTCCTATAGGAGTTTTCTGTATTACGTTTAACCTGCATTAACCTACCACCTGTCGTACAAATCCACAATTAGACATATGTTAATGGCCGCTAAAGACAGGTATTACTGTGCATGAATATTCATGGAGTAGAGGGTTAATAAATGAACATGGGGTGTACAAGAGCACGTGACGTCTTAATACAGACAATGTTTACGTCATTTCGCTTCGATTACGTTTTAGGAAATTATCGACCTAGTGACAGTGTTCATCCTGATTAGATGTCGAGTTGCTCGGCGTCTTATCTGGATTAATTGTGTTTGTGAAAGCAAATCAATTGCATTTGACCAATGGTTTGATCATGGTTATTTATAACTGTATTTTATAATGAAAACTTTTTCAAGGGAATTTTTGGTTTCGACAAATTGAAGAATGAGATCTTAATCATGTCATAAGAAAATAGAGCAGACCCTGATCAGACGGCTCCAATAGGAGCCGTCTGATCTGGGTCTACTCTGTTTGCAATTGCTTGTACATATTAAGGGAAAGGTTTGATACGATAAGTCAGGGCTTTGCTGCAACGGGTAAATTGGTGAATACATTTGCAAAGAGTTTGGATCCAGATGAAACCCAAACCGTTTGACACACAACTTACGTTGGAAGAACGTTAGCGGACGACATTGTCTGCAGACGAACATTATTTGTCCCACGGGGACGTACGCCCTTGTTATATACCTGGATAGAATTCTGTGTAGTACATTTCGCATATTGTAAATTAGATACCGGTATATATGACTTAAATTCCCTAGAGAGAAAGTGCTTTACATTGTTTTCATGTGGGCAGACCATTACATTTCACCCATCAGCTTAAACCTTATACATGCGGGTAACGATTCCCCTTTGCAAACAGTATATACCCAGATGAGAGGGCTCCAAGAAGAGCCCTCTCATCAAGGTCTGCACTGTTTATTATGTTACACGTTTCTTTAGAAAAATCCCCAAATATTCACCGTAAACTTGACTTGTTGAGTTTTGGAATAATCCATTTGGAAACTCAGCATTGTGAAGGTTAAACCCAGTACATGCTACCTTAAGTGTCAACTTGTCAAACTCTTCTCTGCTTTATTTATAGAATACATATCTATTTCTCGATTTCTTGGAGAAACTATGGAGCCGAATGTCAAACAGCTTGAATCTGGATCATAAGTCGACTTATTTTGGTACTATTACTGGGAAATAAACAACTTGAATTTTCAGATTAGATTTTGATCAGCACTGTAAAGGGGTTTAATGGGATAGCATTACGTCGGGAGGCGGGTGTTTATGGGGTATAATAGATGCTATAAAACTGAGTTCGATTGATACATATCGAGTATGAGATCAGATATCAATGAATATCAACATATCTATACAAGCTGTATCTAACTAAATCGCCGCGTCAAGTCCCTTATTGGATTGTGTTTTATCTTTCAAAACCATAACAGACATGAAACGAACAATGAAAGATTGCTTTCAAATCCATTTCCTGACATCCTTCAACGCGCAGTAGGCAAAATCATGATTATCATTGAAAACAGTCTGGATCCTGATGAGACGCCGAATTACTCGGTGTCTCATCAGGATCCAATTTGTTTAATAATGTGTTTGATACTGAATAGAAATCAGTATAAAATTCCACTGAGAATGGAAGTAAGGACCACATATGAAAACTACGCCTTACTCTGAATGCTAACGGCTATAGACACGCAGATATCTTCATTTGTAGTAGAGTGCAATCTAATCCTTTCGCCGTCAAATAGCCCTCTTCTGGCACGTTTGTCGTTTGCTACAGGTTTCTGCAATTACTTGTTCAAAATCATAATCAGAATACCAAACAGCTTGGATCATGATGAGACGCCGAGTTACTCGGCGTCTCATCTGGATCCATACTGTTTGCATAGGTAATCACGGGTTAGACTATGACATTGAAAGAGTTCTGTGTACATGTAATTGCTTTCTGTACGCATATCGCTTTCTAATAAAACAAATAGCTTTAACTGAAGTCATTCAAGTCATAATGATGACCATTAAACAATGAAAAACATTGGAAGTGATATTTTAAAAGGAAACATTAGGCTTGGATATAACTCAAATCAACAATTTAATACATACAATGAAACCTCTTTACAGCGACCTCTTAACCCTTTCACCGCCGCAGTCGCATAAATGCACCACGACAAATAGTGCAGTCTCAGATCAGACGCCGCCTTTTCAAGGCGGCGTCTGATCAGGGTCTTCACTATTTGTCTCAATCTCTGTTTCTATATATGTGCTTTATTCCTTTGAAATTTGCATTTATTTATCTCATTTCCTTATTTTAATGAATGATTTAACAAACTTGGATTGCAGACGACAATTAGAAATTTGGCGCCGAAATGGTTAAAGATGTACTCTGCTCATCATTTAGCCAAATTTGCCTAAAAAATAACTTGAACAAAATCAGATTCTGTGTTACCTGTAGTATTACACAGTAAACATTCTCTGACACAGTTCAATTCAATTGATATTCACAGTGTTGTTCTGAAATCGGAGATCGGACGAACGTGTCCGTTGATTTCCGTGTAAGCGACGATTTTTTTCCGTCTCTTAAAAAGTCGGCGGTTTATAAGGATTTAGCAGTATTCAGATACCGTTATTATTTTTCTGAATATAAATAAACTGTTGGAAACTGGGCTGTAAGCATTATTTCAATGATATGAATATATGTACAACTTTTGGTGTTGATTGATTTATGCGAAAAATGGACTTAATGAACTTTAATGAATAAACACGATTGTATTCCAGAGAAGGTGGTTCTTAACCCATTCCCTCTTATTGACGACTTTTTACGACTCTGTAAAAGTCACTTTGTGAAACCATTGTGATAAATGTCTCCAATAGGAGCAAATGCTCTATTTATCACAATTGGTTTCATACTACAAAATCCCTAAAATATTCCTTTTCCTTAGTAAATGCTCCTTTTCGGTATATTTATTCAAAGAAGTTGGGTCTAAAAATAGCCTATGAGGTAATGGGTTAATCTAGAACGAACGTAATGCAGACATTTCATAAACTTTAAGTTCTTTTCTTCTTCAATTTGCAGATCAATGTGTCATGGAAACAGACAATACACACAAGTAACAACGTGTGATGGATGATGATTATGTACTGGTTGACGAAACCCACTTCGCTCACGCAGACAGTGGTCGCTATTCACCACTTGTGGCTGACGTATTGGCACCCACCCAGGACGAATTAGAACACTTCCTTCAAATATCGCGGGAAAACAATGACGTCATTTCTGCCGACCTTCAGGTCGCAGCCGCTGCCCTCTTGGTTCTCAAGAAAAGTTACAATGAGGAACAGTTGATTGACAATCTTGCTACATTGATACATTGTGTTCAATGTGGAAATGGTATGAGTTATTACAAAAGAATAATTTCTTAAGTGTTTTGCTAACAGTGTGATCACAGACAATTCATCACATTTCGCGCTGCATGATCACTATTTTAATATAATGATATATGAAATCGCCACTTAAGTATCATGATCCATAAAAGTTCAATTTAAATATCGTGATGCATGTCATTGCTACTTAAATATCGGTATGCATGAAATCGCTATTTAAATAACCCGATGCCAGGAATCGCTACTTTTTTATCATGATATAATGACACATTTAATCGCTACTTAATATCGTGATACATGAAATTGCTACTTAGATATCGTGAAGCAGGGCGTCGCGATTTCGTGTTGTGTGTAATCATCTTGCATGAAATCGCCAATTAACTGTCGTGATTCATGTACTCGCTACTTAGACATCGTGATTCATTTAATCGCTAGTTAACTATCGTAATGCGTGTAAGGCCCCCTAAAATAGCGTGATGCACTTAAATATCGTCTTGCATGAAATCGCTATTTAAATATTGTGATGCATGGAATCGCTACTTCAATACCGTAATGTATTGCATCGCTAGTTAAATATCGTGATGCGTGAAGTCGCCATTTAAATATCGTGATGCAAGAGACCGCTAATTTAATATCGCAATGCATGAACTTGCTACTAAAATATTGTGTAATGCTTGACGACGCTTCTTAAATATCGCGATGCATGGTTTCGCTTCTCACACGCATGCGTCCGCTATTTCAATATTATGTTGCATGTAATTGTTACTTATATATCGTGATGCATGTAATCGCTTCTTAAATATCGTAATGTATTACGACGCTTTTTAAATATCGCGAAGCCTGTAATCGATATTTAAAACTTGTAAGGTGTAAATCGATACTTGCTGTATTAAAGGCTGAAAATAATTACGGCTGCGACCAGTAAAGTTTAAAGTATTACAATCATTTATACAAGTCATATTTGCATGCATTTGGTTTATACGGCTGCGACCAGTAAAGTTTAAAGTATTACAATCATTTATACAAGTTATATTTGCATGCATTTGGTTGATATGGGTACACTTGTTTAGCCTGTGTTCATGTACTTGGTTTTTCCCGCGTTTTGTATGTATATACGCACGTATTTAACACATTTCAACATACTAACTAAATGTTGATATTATGATAATTTGCATCTGTCATTTTAATAACTTCATTCTTTCAACATTCATTATCAAATATCTCTTTCAATGTATATCGATGTTTTCCAGTAATGTTCTTGTCACTCGATATATCCAAGGCCCGATGTTATAATACTTCTGAGTCTCAGTCTGAGTTCATTCTCAAGTACAGTTGAACTTCGATATCTCGAACTTCAGGGAACCATACAGATTACTCGCAGATAACAGAGATTCGAGTCATCCGTGCAATTTCTCAAGTTCACAGCTTAATACATGTGGAATGTAATGCTGAAAGCTCCTGTTGGAGATTTCAGCATAACTTTCGGCCTGCATTAAGCTGTCACGTGTGTTTCTAGATATGTGTAGTGATACGTTTAGAACAATTATGTATTGTAAAGTTTGGAAGGGCCGAGTTTTTACTTCAAGTTATGCCGAAGTTCGAGTTATCCAAGTTCGAGATATCGAAGTTAAACTGTATATCTGATTGGTCACATTTTGAGCTTTTCTCAATCAGATGATTGAGAATAATCTCAGACTCAAGCGAAACCTCTGGGTAAGGACTTAGCGCAAAACTAGAGTACATGTTACCATGTACTCTATGGGGCAAATCGCAAATCTTGATTTTTCTCTCCAAACTAATTGGATCTAAATGACACGCCGATTTATTCGTCGTTTTCATCAGGATCCAAATTTGTGTTTAAAAGGATACGGAAAAAACACTTTAAACCTTTTATTTTACTCCATGAATATTTATGTACGAAATAATGACATTATAGATATTAATTAGATTAAATTTTATATTGACACATGATTACAGGGATTTTGGCCATAGCAGAAACTGTAGAACCATATCTTTATTATTCCATAGGCAAACAGAGCAGACCCTGATCTACTCTTTTTGCAAAGGCGTAGAAAGGCGTATTTTAAAACTTTGAGTTGGTGACAATTTTGAAAATCACCGATAACGTTTGAAACATTTAGACTATATCATCATTATTTGCTGTGCAGTTAGCTATGGATAACGACCGCAACAGGGGTAAACAGTTGGCAACATTTTTCATCTGATTTATCCAAGATGCAAACAAAGCCGTTCCGAACTGCTGCAAACTGTTACGATTGTTATCTTTAATTGAACGCGTGATTGCTTTCGATGTTTATAAACATTTACTTCAGTTCATGTCTTTCTATGCCTTTGCCAACAGAGAAGACCAAGATCAGACGGATGCTGTATGTGCCGTCTGATTTGGGTCTACTCTGTTTGCTTATGGATAAATGTAGATCTGATTCTACAATGTCTGCCAAGGCAAACACTTTCCTGTGTTCATGTACCATTATAAAACCCCAGCTAATTAATATTCATACAATCATCATTGTATACATGATTGTCCATGGAGTAAAACATTGATACTTTTCGTACTACATGTAGGTGATGTCCTGGAGTACCTTGCAGAGCGGCATACTCAGCTACACGTGAAGGCCGTGCTTCAACACCTCCCGTCTTCTCTTATCATACAACAGGTAGGTCGTAATTATACACTAAAACCTGTCTACAGGGAGCACACAGAATACAGTAGAACCTGCATTAAGTGGCCATCAAAAATAGGTCTAATTATGGGTCTGCAAGGCGTGTGGTATCTTAATGCGGGTCAAAAGTAATGCAGAAAGCTCCTATAGGAGCTTTCTGCATTACTTTTGACCTGCATTAAGCAATCACTTGCTTTTTAATACTCATATGATAAATACATGTATGGTCGCCTTTAAAGGTTCTATTGTAAGTCTTATTCCGGGGCTGTAAGACAGATGGTTGTTAAATGAAGGGTGGAATAATACAGAAAGTTCCTAGAGAAACTTTCTGTACTATTTTCTTCATGCATAATGCAACCGCCTGCTATTATAGACATCATTTTGTGATTGCTATAGAGAGGCTCTGTCACAAAGTGGGAGTAGAGTTTTGTAGGGCTGTTGCCTGTCAGTAATTTTGTTTGCTTGGCTTTGTACCTGATATATATTTAAACAAGAATTCATGACTTCATACATATGAACGTATTCTCAGTATTGTTATACCTTCTGATCCTTCGAGTTTCAGTACTTCTTGTTCTGAAAATTGAATACCACTTAAGACGGTGCTAGTGGGTGTGAGCAGTGTTGCACGTTCAATTACTGTTCTTGAACAGACTCAATAAAACCGAGTCTTCAATTTTCTCTTTTTGTGTTGCAATTTTTGCATTCGGGGAATAACCTCCCTTCAGAATTTATTTCATACGTTGATAGCGGCTGTTAATAATAATTTACTCCATAAATACGCTTTTCTACGCCATTGCAAACAGAGTAGATCCTGACCAGATGGTGCCTGCAGGGGCTGTATGATCTGGTTCTACTCAGTCTGCAAAGGCGTAGAAAAAGGGTATTAATGGAGTAAAGGGTTACTCCCTTATTCCAAGAATATTTGTACACGAATTCATGACTAGATGAATATCCATTAACCCTTTCCCTGTTCAATGTTTATTACAAATTTCAGTACCTACTGAATATTTATTAACAAAATAGTTATAAAGAAATATGGAAGGTGGAACATTGTAGACACTTTAGAAAGCAAAGAAACAGATCTATCAAATTCTATTAGCAAACAGAGCAGACCCTGATCAGATGGCTCCTCTAGGAGCCATTTTGATCTGGGTCTACTCTGTTTGCAAATGCGTGAAAACACGTTAATATGAGAGAAAGGGTTAACTGATTTTTGTTCTACAAAATGTCCAGTAATCACAGGAGTGTTTAGTAATCACAAGAGTGTTTGGCGAAATCAATGTATAAGCAGACACTTTAACCCTTTCCCTGTTATATATTCATGTAAGAAATAATGGCGTCATGAATGTTAATAAGATTATTTTTTGTAATGGCATATGAACACAGAACATTTTGCCTCAGACAGAAGCGGTAGAATCAGATCTATATTACATAATAAGCAAACAGAGCAGACCCTGGTCAGACTGCTCCTATAGGAGCCGTCTGATCTGGGTATACTCTGTTTGCAGGTGCGTCAAAATGCGTTTACATAAGGGGAAGGGTTAAGAGCTCTCTGCAGTAATTTCGTTCTGCATGAGAAAGCCACCTAACCCTTTTGCTAATGGAAGCGCATTTTAACGTCTTTGCAAACAGAGTAGATCCTGATCAGACGGCTCCCGCCATATCCCGTCTTATCAGGGTCTTCTCTGTCTGCTTATGAAATCATTATTATCAGTAGTAGTAGTAATAATAATAGTAAAAATATTATTATTATAATAATTATTATTATTATTTCATTATTATTATTATTATTATTATTATTATTATTATTATTATTATTATTATCACCATCATCATCATCACCATTATTATGATTTGTATTACAAGTATTTATAACATGAATAGTCATTAGGTAAAGAACTGAATATTTCAATATGTATTCACTTCGTGATTCTACCATACATCAACTTATTTTCAGACTGGCTGTCTTCTTCTGAAAGAGTTGGTCTGTACAAGTACCAGAATCAAAGACGAGTTCCTACTCTCCGTTGGACTTGAGTAAGTCTGCTTATATCATTTCTAGTACATATTTGTTCATTTTAGCCCCGTCGGCATCTACACTAGAATATTTCCTAAGCGACCATTTATTTATTGAATATAGGAACCATCAATGCGGGCCGTTTGCTTAAAATGCTAGACAAAAGTAACACAGAAAGCTCCTATAAGAGCCTTCTGCATTACTTTAGTCTGGTATTAAGCAACCACCTGCTTTTTTAACACTCCTATGTTCAATAAACGAATGTCCACTTACAATGTAGGACAAGTTCTATTGTAATTTAGCCCCAATATACATGCACGATAAATTGCCTATCATCCATCAGACCTGGTGTCTGATCTAAACTGATTTGCCCGATTTCAGAACATCAAGTTTCACACTTTACCTGAAGGAGACTCATTGTACATACAGTAAAACCTCTCTATAACGGCCACTAAAATGTGTTAATTAGTTGGTATCTAGGGCAGGTGGCTGCTTAAAGCAAGGTGAAAGCAAGGTGAAAGTAAATTGAGCATTCTGTTTTACTTTCACCTTGCTTTAAGCAGCCACCTGCCTTTAACACAAAATACTTGATGTAATTTAGTGGCCGTTATAGAGAGGTTTTACTGTATTATTTTCACAAAGTAGACTCAGATCAGACAGCTCCAGTAGGAGCCGTCTCATCAGGATCTGCGCTATTTGCTCTAGGAATTCCATAGACGTTCATTTGCCATATATAGATTCCCTCTAATTAATATCCATAATGCCATTATTTCTTTCATGAATAATCATTATACACATTGATAAAATATGTTTATGAACTAGATGAACTTGATTGAGTTAAAATTAAAATTACCTCGCTTTGCTTTCAGTTTCTTAGTGAATCTCTTGGAACAATGTCGGACAGACGTAAAGGTTCAGTTAAATGGAATGATCATCACGAAACACATCTCCTTTGAGGGTAAGTTCAACTTCGGCTTATACTGTAGAACAAATATTAAAACAGTCACACCGCAATGTATGTCTTTAACCTATTGCCTCATATTGACGCCTTTTAACCCCGCCTTTTGATGTCTCTTTAACCTATTCCCCCATATTGACGAGTGGCGTCTCTTTAACCTATTCCCTCATATTAACGCCTTTTGACGTCTGTTTAACCTATTCTCTCATAGTGACGCCTTTTGATGCCTGTTTTTCCCAGTCTCTCATATTGACGACTCTTGACGTCTGTTTAACCCATTCCCTCATATTGACGCCTTTCGATTCTTTTTAACCCTTTCTCTCATACTGATGACTCTTGACGTCTCTTTAACCCATTCACTCATATTTAAACCCTTTGACGTCTCTTTAACCCATTTCCTCATATTAGTGCCTCTTTGCGTCTCTTTAACCCATTCCTACATATGTAAGCTTTTTAATCCTTTTTCTCATATTGACGCCTCTTGACGTCGCTTTAACCAATTTCCTGTAATGACGCCTTTTGACGTCTCTTTTACCAATTTCCTCATATGGATGCCTTTTGATGTCTCTTACCCATTCTCTCATATTAACGCCCCTTGACGTCTGTTTCACCCATTCTCTCATATTGACGCCTCTTGACGTCTATTTTAAACCCATTATAAACCCATTCTCTCATATTGACGCATTTTGACATCTCTTTAACCCCTTCTCTCATATTGACGCATTTTGACATCTCTTTAACCCCTTCTCTCATATTGACGCCTTTTGACGTCTCTTTAACACATTCCCTCATATTGACGCCTTTTGACCTCTCTTCAACCCATTATTTCATGTTGACGCCTTTTGACGTCTCTTTAACCTTTTATCTTATATTGACGCCTTTTGACGTCTGTTTTTAAACCCATTCTCTCATATTGACGCCTTTTGATGCATCTGTAAAAGTCACTTTTTGAAACCATGGTGATAAATAGAGCATGTTTATCGCAATGGTTTTAATACTACACAATTATAACATTTTCCTTTTTTCTAGTAAATGCTCATTTTCGGTAGATTTATTCAGTGACACTATTTTGTTTTAATGCCTTTGCAAACAGTAGTTAAAGTCGGTGAAAGTCAGGAGGTTGAGATCAAACCTGTTCAAGATCTAATCTTGATCAAGATCTGATTAACTTGTTTCTGTCAGAATAAAGAATTATTTTGTTCATGGTACCATTATAAACTTGTGGTATATTACTATTCATGATGTCACTATATCTTGCCTGAATATTCATGGAATAAAGTTTTCACTCTTTACTCCATGAATACGCCGTTCTACGCTTTTTCACGCAGAGTAGACCCATACCAGACGACTACTTCTGTTTGCTTATGAAATAATGTACATTGTAGATTTGATTTAACCCATTACATCATAGGCTATTTTTAGATACAACCTCTTTGAATTAATCTACCGAAAAGGAGCATTAATTAGAGAAAAGGAGAATTTTAGAATTTTGTAGTTTGAAACCATAGTGATAAATAGAGCATTTGCTCCTATAGGAGCAAATGCTCTATTTATCACAATGGTTTCACAAAGTGATTTTTACAGAGTCGTCAAAAGTCGTCAATATGAGGGAAAGGGTTAAATGGACCAAAACCTTTCGTATTCATATTCCATTACAAATGTTAAGCTACATGTAATCATCTTCATATTTTTATTTCTTACATGATTACTCATGAAATAAAGCGTTAACACTTTACTCCATGAATATTCAGGCAAGATATAATGACATCATGAATAGTAAATCACCACAATTCTATAACGGTACCACGAACAAAATAAAGCTTTATTGTGACAGAAACAAGTTAACCAGATCTACATATTATCAAAAGCAAACTGAGCAGACCCTGATCAGACGGCTTCTATAGCAACTATCTGATCTTGGTCTACTGTGTTTGCAAATGTGTAAAATATATATTTATGGAGTAATGGGTTAAACGTTTCTGGAACTGTGCAATGTTGAGCGTTAAGCCACTAACCCTGGAACGTGCTGAATGTTCTATATGCAAGCGCACGGTCTGTATTCACGCGCTATCTAAGCTTACTCCTTGCACGCGCTACATTTTGTCGTCTGTAAAACTTATCGTCTGCTGCAAGTTTTTAAAGTTAGTGTTCCCCTCGCTTCTCTTCAAAACTGCAACCAGTATATGAGAGATATTTGGATCCTGATTAGTTTCCTGATTAGAGCCCTTTCATCTGGATCCAAACTACTTTCATAGGTAATCACGTACAGGCCGTTAGCACAAACAAAGTTGATGGTCTCGGGGTATTTTCACATGGTTTTGACAGTAGAATCTGTCTGTAATTACCATTTTATGAATAAACATTGGGGTCTGTAAGAGCAGGTGGCCGCTTAATGCAGGACGAAAGTAATGCAGAAAGTTCCTCTAGGAGCTTTCTGCATTACTTTTGTCCTGCATTAAGTAATCGCCTGTTTTAAAAACACCAGTATTAGACTTATTTTGTTAAGCCGCTGTAGACAGTTGTTACTGTGTATAAATGTTTATGCATAGTCATTACTGTGCATATATCTACCTAGTAAGAGCATAAAACAAAACTATTTAGCAAGTAAACAAGGAAATTAAGTGCGCGTGTGTGTGGTTTTTTTTGTATACCATTTTATGCATAGTGTCTCCTTAAAAGGGAAAAACGGTGTGGACTTTAAGGGTTTCTTAACCCTCTACTCCATATATTTGCCTTTTTAACACATTTGAAAACAGAGTAGACCCAAATCAGACGGCCCCTGTAGCAGCAGTCTGATCAGTGTCTAGGTTCTGTTTTCTTATGAAATAATAAAGATCTGACTGTTCAGTGTATGTGACGGCCAAACATTATTTATTTCTGATATGAATATTAATGGAGTATAAGGATTAACCCTAACGCAGTTGTGAAAAAAAATATCTGCTTGAAATTGGATTTGGACCAAGCTTGTAAGGTACTATTGATCTCAAGTGTCAAACAGCTTGGATCTTGATGAGATGCCGAGCTACTCGATGTCTCATCTGGATCCAAGCTGTTTTCAGAACAAATGAGCCAAGTCGTGGTTTTCGGAAATAAGTGTGACAGAACAGTTTAGCTTGACAACTCATTTTCAAAGCCATAAAAGATTTCTTTCAAAATTCTTCAGAAATATTAGGATGTTAGTAAATTTTAATGGGCCGTTGACAATAAAATAATTGCGGTGGGTCAAATATGAACATTGTAGATCTATTTGCTGGTCAAACAGTGGTGATCCAGACCAACCGTCACGTCTGATCTGCGGCTGATCTGGCTCTACACTGCTTGCATCACCTAAAGACACACTACAGTAAAACCTCTCTATTATGGCCACTAAATTGTGTTAATTAGTTGGTATTTAGGGCAGATGGCTGCTTAAAGCAAGGCGAAAGTAAAACCGAACGCTCCTATAGGAGCGTTCTGTTTTACTTTCACCTTGCTTTAAGCAGCCACCTGCCTTTAACACAAAATACTTGATGTAATTTAGTGGCCGTTATAGAAAGGTTTTACTGTACCCCAATACGGCGCTTCTGATACAACTATATAACTATTTTCATCGTTTGCTTGTTCCTATAGGTGTATGTGACAATACCTTGTTACAGCGGTTTACAGAACTCGTGTGTGGTACCATTAGTGCTTTTGTTGAGGATATAAACATCTTATACCCGGCTTTGAAGACATTGAGTAATGTACTTAAAGAAGGTATGTAATACTTTTGTATCTATCTTGAAAATCACGCAGTTTTGTCAGCTAGCAAACAGATAGTGTAGAACATATGTTGTTGTTCGCCCTTCGTAGTCGAAGATGACCATATCGCGTCACATCGATGATTTGGGTGGTATTTTTGTGTGAACAGTGAACCCTCCATATACCGGCATTCGTTACAATGGCACCCTCGCTATACCGGCACCGTGCATTGAATCAAAATTACCGTTAAGTCTTTGAAACAACCACTGAATAAATGGGTGTAATGCCAATACGAAAGGTGATCGCTTAATGCAGAACACAAGATGTGCAAAAAACTCCCAATGGAAGCTTTTTACAATTGTTGTGTTCTGCATTAAGCGTTCACCTGCTGGTACTAGTTTAAAACTGGCCGTAAGGTTCCTTTCATATTTAAACTCGTTATAACGACAACCTAGTTATACCAGCAAAATATCTGGAAACAAACATCTCCGTTGTAACGAGGGTTCACTGTACGTATGTGACTGATCAGACCAATCTTTGCCAAGAACATATTTTTGCATACTGGAATTCTCGGTTCATCTGCTACGACAGTGGAGGAGGTTCTCGACTTTTGAGCAGCTCTCTTTTGGAATGCCTTTGCAGCTAGGTCCTGTTCATGGTGAATTGCACCTTTCCAAGTGCTGAAACTCCATTTGCTTATGTCCTTTGTAAAAAGCTCCCAACACTCTGGATATGTGCTAAGAAGCTTTAATGAGAACTTTAGGGAGTCCTTGTAGCGCTGTCTTTGCCCACCATGACTGCGTTGCCCTGACTGCAACTTCCCACAGAGCAGCTGCTTCTGATATTGTTTGATCGTGTCCTACCCAACGTATTTGCCCCTGACGCAGTAAGGTGTGAATACGTACGTTATAGGACTTCTGTTTCAGGGACTCTTTAGTGGTTTAGCTAGTTCACAGGAATGCTGCTGAGGAGATTATTTTACAAGTGGTAAAATTGTTGTAACTAGTAAACTGTAATAGCTACATTTTTCTTGGCAAACGAACATATATGTTATATCCATAGGTGAATGCAATTGTAAAGATCCTGCTATCAAAACCACATATGGCTTATTTACCAAGTAGCAGCCTGGGGGAGGACATATGTATTTACACAGTCCCTCATATTGGCGCGTGTTGACCTAGTCCCTCATACTGACGCCTTTGATACATCTGTAAAAGTCGTTTCTTGTAAACCTTTAACCCATTCCCAAATAGGCTATTTTTAGACCCAATCTCTTTGAATAAATCTACCGAAAAGGAGCATTTACTAGAGAAAAGGGAAAAATTAGAATTGTTTAGCTTTGAAACCATTGTGATAAATAGAGCATTTGCTTCTATGAGGGAATGGGTTAAAGTCATTTGTTGAAACGAAATGCTCTATTTATTGCAATGGTTGTTTCAAAACTATATAATTCTAAACAAATGTCTAGTAACAGCTCCTTTTCAGCAAGTTTCTTCAAATATATTGGGTCTAAAATAGCCTATGAGGGAATTGGTTTAGTAAATTGTTAACAAAAATTTAAAATTCACAGAATTACATTTGCGACGCTCTTTGGTAATACATGTAGTAGGAATCTTGTTGCACTGTAAGTAATGTAGACCCAGATCAAACATCACGTATATTGCGTGGTGTCTGATTAAATTTTACATTGAAAGGGAACAATTACTACGAATTCAAATGTATGACTATTAAACAGTTCCGACCTTTACCAGACACTCTGTCTCTGACACAACTACTTGCCAGGGTCTACTCTGTCTTCAATGCAAAGTGATCCCTTTATTCACAGAGTAGCTCATTTATGTTTCACATGCCCCACATATATGAAGCTTAAATATGTGGTCTGGATAGCCCCAGCGTAGAACGGGACAGACTAACATAACTTGGGCTTACCATTGAACATAGCTGTAAAAAGCATACTCACTTTAAACATCTCTTAAATACCATTTGAAACATATGAACCCTCTCCTCCATAAATACACCTTTCTATGCGTATAGGTCACCTTTTGAAACCATTGTGATAAATAGTGCATTTGCTCCTAAGGAGCAATTGCTCTATTTATCACAATGGTTTCAGAACTACAACATTCTATTTTTTTTCATTTTCGCTAGTTAATGCTCCTTTTCGGTAGATTCATTCAATGAGGTTGGGTCTAAAATAGCTTATGGAGGAAAGGGTTAAGACGGTGCCAATTCAAATGTTAATAGTATTCATATTATTACAACACATCTTTGATATATTTTTTTAACCCTTTACTACATAAATACTACATTCTACGCCTTTGCAAACAGAGTAGACTCAGATATTTGCAAATGTGCGAAAAGCGTTTATATGTAGGAAACGAACATCTGCAAAGAACAATGATTTTTTTATCATGGCTGAAACTGTAGAATAAACATCTATATTAATTCATAAACGAACAGGGAAGACATTCGTCGGACGGTATCTAGAGTATATGGGTCTCATCTGTTTGCAAAGTTGTTAAAATGTACTTATTAAGTAAACGGACAACTATACTATCTTGGAATTTGATCTCCTTGAGAAGGATATAGCTCTTGACGGAGTGGACGTTTTCATGCCTGATGATTTGGAAATTTGACTTGAGAAGATAAGCTGCGAATGACGCTCCTCTTCATGATACTGAATAATTTATTTATGACGAGTAACCATTTACCTAATTAATACTATGTAAGAAATAATAACATCATGAATATATATTAGCGAAATTGTCATAATGGCATATGGATACGGGAATGTTTGGCCGTGACAGAGACTGTAGAATCATATATGTAAAAGTAAGCAGAGTAGACCCTGTTCATAAGGTTACTACAGGAACCGTCTGATCTGGGTCTACTCTGCCTGAAAAGGCATATATATGAAGTGAATAGATAATTCTATGATGTCTCAAATTAAATGTAGTTCAAATGACTGTAGTGTTTTAACAGAGCGGATTTCTTCATGTCTGGGTCCATGCTTATAAAGCTTTTAGTTGAGTCTGAGTTTCGTTCTCAAGCTTTTGATTGGTCAGATTTGAGTTCTCAAGCTTTTGATTGGTCAGATTTGAGTCAGAGGCTCAAATCTGACCAATCAAAAACTTGAGAACGATCTCAGACTCAACTAAAAGTTTTATAAGCATGGACCCTGGTTATCTGCATGAGTTGAATTGCAAGCCCATTGTTAACAAAGTCTATAGGTATGCCTCATTGTGCTTAGTAGTAAATTTGTACTGGTCACTGGTCAGCGGTGACTGGTCATCCTCTGTATGATACTTCATACAATGTAACATTGTACTCCATAAACACGCCTTTACAAACAGAGTAAACCCAGATCAGACGGCTCCTATAGGAGCCGTCTGGTCAGGGTCTGCTCTGTTTGCTTATGGTATAATATAGATTTAATTCTACACTCTCTGTCTAAATATTTAATTCTACAGTTTCGGTCCAAAGCGGAATGTGCTTTGTTCATACATGTATGCTCTTATAAAAATAATTTAATGAATATTCATGATCTCATAATTTCTTACATGAATATTCATGAGGTAAAGGGTTCATTTGAATTTGTCGATAAACCCTATACATCTTGAATACTCGTGTAAGAAATAATGATATCGTGAATATTATCTTATATGACGAAGAGACATTTTGACCATGACAGAAACTGTAGAATCAGATCTATATAATTTCATAAGCAAACAGAGCAAACCTTGGTTTAATGGCTCCTGCAGCAGCCCTCTGATCTGGGTCTACTCTGTTCGTAAAGGCGTGAAAAAGTTTCGGACAAGTTATGGGTTAACCTTTTCCCTGTTCTATGTTTATTTCAAATTTCAATACCTATACCAATATTCATGGACAAATTAGTTATAATGAAATATGGAAGATGGAACATTGTAGCTAATTTAGAAAGTAAAGAAACAAATATTTCAAGTTCCATAAGCAAATAGAGCAGGCCCTGATCAGACGTCTCCTCTAGGAGCCATCTGATCTGGGTCTACTCTGTTTGCAAATGCGTGAAAATATGCTTATATAAAGGAAAGTATTAAACCTCCATGTTCTTCTGACTGGGGTGAGCGGCAATGTAATACGCTTCGTCATTTAACAGATGGGTGCAGTCGAGATAACAGATTTGTAAACAATTGCTAGACACCTTTCATATGGAACGTCATTCTGTCATGCTACATGTATTTGCTAAGTGCTAAATGTAAAATTCAAAGTGCTTTTTGCTCTTTGTGAACCGGAATGTTCCAAATGATAGATGTAAATGACAAATGCGAAATGCTTATTGCTGAATGCATGTTTGCACTACTAGCATTGAACAGTGCCATTTTTAAAGTGACATGTAAATTGCTAGGGAAAGAACCAGAATGTTCCAAATGTTGGATATAAATGACAAATGCGAGATTCGAACTGCTTATTGCTATATGCAAGTTTGCACTTCTAGCATTGAACAGCGCCATTTTTTTCTCAGAATAAATCTATTTTGGTAAGATATTCACCAGTATAAACTTAACCGGACCATACTATTTATTTGATTCCTTATTTATTATTCCTTTATTCGAATAAGACAAAAACATTTAGCATTTGACATTAAGTGACTGGCATTTCGCAATTGGCATTTAGCAATAAACATTTAGCAAATTGTATTTAGCAAATAGCATGGCAGAATGGCCTTCCCTACTTTCAGGATCATTCAACTTTGATTTAACAGCCGTACATCTGTATCAAATGACTTTATTATGACCGTCCACGTTAATGTTTCTCAACACGCGGATGAATATATAGGACTTGTGATTCGGTCTTTCATATTAACCGTCATGATCAGTATATAAATATACGGACTAGTTCTGATAACTGGATACAAACACCACGTGATAATAGTTGATACGGTATTGTACTAAAGTACATTGCACACATTTTGAAAGGTATTCGTGGATGTTGAAATTTAACATCCCATGATGCTCATTCGTTACTTGCCACGCTGTCTATCACATGCCCATCTAAACTAACGTAATAAGCCGGCCAAGATTAAGCAAATAGTGCAGACCCAGATCAAACTACTCCTTTAGGAGCAGTTTGATCAGGGTCTACACTATTTGCTTTTATTTCAGACTAATTCGTTGTTATCAAAACGGTGCCAAAATTACTTTAATGAATGGCTTCTGCAATTACAGTTTTAGTCGTGTGGTCGGAATTTAAAGTTTTATAAAATCTTAGGATTTTATTTCATTCACTTATGGTCACCCTGGACTTATTCAGCTTTACAAACTGATGGAGACGGGGTATTGGGTTTTCAAATACTTAAGTATTTAAGGTACATGGAACAGGTATATTAGGAACAATGATTCAGGGAAAACAATGCAAGCAGTCTATTTTATGCCGATTCATTCTAAAATAACTTTATCAATATTGACTTACACTCCATAGTTTCGTCATATTTGTTTCTTGACTAAGGTCTGCAAACAAAATTAGATATGTTTGCACCAGATCCAAAATTGAGCCGACATTGTTTTCTAACCGTTTTCTGATTAACACAATAAAGCGCATCGTGATCAAATCCCTGCTGTACAAATAATGTCTTTTGAACTCTTTACTCCATAAACACGCCTTCTCACGCCATTGCAAACAGATTTGATCTGTAGGATCCGTCTGATCTGGGTCTGCTTTGTTTGCTTATGGAATAATATATATCTAATTCTACAGTTTCTACCATGGCAGACATTTCTTGTGCTCATGTACCATTTTACATATTCATCTAATTAATACTTATGGAGTCATTATTTCTTACCAAAATTGTCATGGAATAAAATACGACCTGTAAACAGAATGAAAGTGGGAGATCCTTCGAAAGCAAAAGTAGCAATGCGAAAAGAAAAAATTGCAGACTCGGTTTTATTGAATCTGTTCATGAGTAGTAATTAAAAGTGCAACACTACTCACGCCCCCTAGCACCGGCTTAAGCGGTATTCAATTTTCAAAACTAATGATCCCAAAGGACCAGAAAATATAGCAACTCTGAGAATGAAACGCGTTTATATGAAGGAATGGATTAAACCTTCATGCTCTTCTGACGGGTGTGAGCGGCAATGTAAAACCCTTCGTCATTTAACAGCTGGGTGCAGTCAAGATTACAGATTTGTAAACAATTGCTGCACACCTTTCAGGAGCATTCAACTTAACTTTACCGACCGTACATCTGTATCAAACGACTTTACTATAAATAGACAAGAGATAATTCTGAAATAATGGAATGTACCACTATAGGCGTACAATAGAACCTGTCCTAAACGGCAATCAAAAGGAGGTCTAAGTATGTGTCTGTAAGGCAGGTGGTAGCTGGATGCAGATCAAAAGTTACTTTTGCCATGTATAACGCAACCATCTGCATTTTAAGACTCCCATGTTCAATAAATAAATGGCCGCTTAAAACTACTCTACTGTACACTTACATACCCCCCCCCCCCACACACACACACACCCCAAAAAAACCCCCACAAAAACAACAACACAAAAACACAAAAAACAACAAAGAATAAAAATAAAAAGATAAATAGATAAATAAAAATCCGTGCAACAGCAACCTTGTTGGACCTTTTATTGTTTATCGACTAAACCAGGACATGTTTACAAAATCGCTGTCATGTTATATGATCGTCCACTTTTATGTTTGTCAACACGCGTATGAATATCTAGCTATGACTTGTTATTCGGTCTGGTATATTAACCGTCATTGTCAGTTTACATTTTGTATATAGGGACTCGTTCTGATAGCTGGAAACAAACACCACGTGATAATAGTTGATATTGCACTAAAGTACATTGCACACATTTTGAAAGGGATCCGTGGATGTTGAAATTTAACATCCCATGATGCTCATTCGTTACTTGCCACGCTGTCTATCACGTGACCATCTGTCTATCACATGACCATCTGTCTATCACATGACCATCTAAACTACCGCGATAATCCGGCCAAAGTTAAGCAAATAGTGCAGACCCAGTATTTGCCTTTATTTTAGACTTAGTCTTTGTTATCAAAACGGTGCCAAAATGACCTTAATGAATGGTGTCTGCAATTACAGTTTTAGTCGTACGGTCGATATTTAAAGTTTTATAAAAACAAACTTTGGATTTTATTTCATTCACTTATGGTCACCCTGCACGTATTCAGCTTTACAAACTGGTAGAGAGGGCTATTGGGTCTCCAGATACTTAGTGTAATGACGGTACATGAAACAGATATATTAGGAACAATGATTCAGGGGAAACTGATGAAATACTGTTAAAACAATGCAATCAGTCTACTTTATGCAGAATCATTCTAAAATAGCTTTATCAATATTGACATACACTCCATAGTTTTGTCATATTTGTTTCTTGACTTAGGTCTGCAAATATTGGTTGATATTTACACCTACGATGGGTACCTCTGATTATTTGTATTGCATCCATTAGTTAGATTAACCTTTTACCTGTTTGTTAAACATGTTCACAACTTTTCAAACAGAGTAGACCCAGATCAAACGGCTCCTTAGGGAGCCGTATAATCAGGGTCTGCTCTTTTAATATAAATATCTTATTCTACAGTTTCTGCCAAAATCAAAACAACATGTTTACGTATACCGTTATAATATAAATATTCATGATGTCATTATCTATAGCGTGAAAGGGTTAAACAAAAAAATGAAAGTAGGAAATCCTTCGAAAGCAAACGTAGCTCAATGTGAAAAGAGAAAATGGACTCGGTATTATTGAGTCTGTGCATGAGCAGTTATTAATAGTGCAACATTACTCACGCCCCCTAGCACCGGCTTAATCTGTATGCATTTTTCATAACTAAATACATGTGAACTGCTGATCCCGAAGTTCCACCGACTTCTGATTGGGATCCAAGGAGTTTGACACTGTGGTTCCATTATTAAGGGAAATGAAATAGTAATATTTGTCATTGTCGCTTTAATTTTTTTTTTACTGTAAATACATTCCGTAAAGCGACATTGACGTCAAGAAACGTCACGAGTAGCTATATTTGCAAAATTCCCATGTGTGTTTTATTTAACCCTTAACCCGCTACCCGCGCCCTGACTAACATTTGCAAACAGTTTGGATTCAGATGAGACGCCGAGTAACTCGGCATATAATTAGGATCCAAACCGTATAACATTCGGTCAATCTCTTCTGAAAAACTTAATCGGATATGAAGTAGTCAAAATTACACTAAGCATTGGTGGACATTATTTTTAGTGATAGAATGGTTAACGAACGCCCTTTAACCCTTTTAAAAACAGAGAAGATCCATATCAAAAGGCTCCTATAGGAGCCGTCTGATCAGGGTCTGGTCTGTTCGCTTCTGGCATGGTTTAGATCTGATTCTACATCTTTTATCATACAGAAAGGTCCTTTTAAAAGTTTACATGATAAAATTTCAACAAATATTCATGGTGTCATTCTTTGTTACATGAATACTGGACAGGTAAAGGATTAATCGATCACACTTGCATGGTGCTGTGTCATAGTATTACTCCACCCTAGAAGGTCTGTTTCGAAATATCTCACGTTTCCTTTTGATCAAGTCACTTGTGTATCGTATATGTGGCCTTAATTGTTAGATAAACTGTCCTAGATTTTCACCTGTTTTACCATTAATTGATAGAATTAACATTCCCCTTCATATAAACGCATTTTAAAACTTTTAGAAGCAAACAGAGTATACCCAGATCAGTAGAGTCTCTGTTTGCTTGTGAAACATTATAGGTATGATTTTACTATGTTTGAAATGCTAGAATGTTCCTGTGTTTAGATACCATTATAAAAATAATCTAATTAATATTCATGATGACATTATTTGTTACATAATATTTATAAATAGTAATATTTTTACTTTTAAATGAGATTAGAAAAGCAAAGCTTGTTCGCTGCACAAACGTTTATACAATTGAACTTCGATATCCTGGAGCTATCAGCATTACTTTCGACCTGCATTAACCCTTCTCTTGCTGAATTTTAAAATGCATTTGTCCTTATTTACCCATGCCCTGTTGAATAATTACATATATCTTCACTGTGTACACGTATTTTGCTGTGCAATCACTGCTGTTGGAGTGCACTGGTTGCACAATCAACTTGTAAATAGTGCAGACCCTGATGAGACAGCTCCTGCAGGAGCTGTCTCATCTGGGTCTTCACTATTTACAGGTAGGTATATTGACGTGAATAGCAAACGAAGAGTTAACAATTTCCATGTTTATTTTTCAAAGTGGACTGGTCAATCGGTGTTTAACTATAGAGTCCACTAGTTATGAAAGGCCGAAATTTTGCGATATGGTTTTGAATGACAAAAAGTACTTAACCTGATCAACGGGCTCCTCTGGGGGCCCTCTGATACGTATATGGGTCTATGTGGTTTACAAATGTCAGTGCACGCATGGCCCGCATTGAAACGGTTAATAATCAATCATATTTTTCGTAATGCTCGTCACGTGGCTGCAGGTAGCAAACATTGTTAGACTAGTGAATCACAGACTGGCGATATTAATTGACAAAATGATGGATTACACGTAAACTATTCCCAGCAGGCAGTTTCATGTCGAATCATACACAAAAAGCAATATACCACTACGCTAATATAATCTAGTTCAGAGTAATAATGATTTCTGTATGTCTGTTTGTCTGTCCGACATATTAAAGTGTAACAGATACATTAGAACCAGTCTTAAGAGTCCACCAGAAAGAGGGTCTGTAAGGCAGATGGTGGCTTAATGCAGGTGCAAAAAGTAATGCAAAAAGCTCCTATTGGAGCTTGCTGCATTACTTTTACCCTGCATTAAGCAACCGCTTGCTTTTTAATAGTCCCATGTTCAGTGAATGAGTGGTTCTTAAGACATGTTCTACTGTAAAGACTTCATATTTAGCATGCATATTGAACCCATAAAAAATGCGTTATTTGTCCAACGTCAAAGTGTTTCAAATACATGACTGTTTCGTGCTGGTCTTCGACCGACACTCACTTTGCCCCTCACCGCTATGGTTCGAATACCGGCCAGGACATTGGGAAGCCTTCCTACAGTAGGTCGGTGTTTCTACCTGGGTGCTGTCTCCTGTGCATGGAACACCGGAAAGTGTTCCATGTGCAGAGGTACTCATTGGGTCTTCCTCTATCTGCAATTAGATAGACGTCGCAATGTGACCGAAGTACTGTTAACTCTCTAATCCATGAATGTTTATGAAAGAGTTAATGACGTCATGAATATTGATTAGATTCATTTTTATAATGGTATATGAACACATGATATTTTGACGATGACAGAAACAGTAAAATCACAGATCTTTATTATAATATCAGCAAACAGAGAGGATCCTGATCAAACGGCTCCTCTAGGAGCCCTCTGATCTGGGTCACTCTGTTTGCAAAAGCGTAGACATGTGTATTTATGGGGAAAGGGTTAAAGCGGTGTAACATCCGATACAAACAAACAAACAAACGAATAAACAAACAAACTGTTTCGTGCATGTATAGTAGGACCCCATCATAGTGGCAAATGTGTTTATAAGCACAAGACTCTTTCGCCTTAGCATGCTGTGACATTTTGTTTGCAAACAGTTAGAATCCAGATGTGAAACACCGAGTACATGTAACTCGCCGTCTCACCAGGATCCAAACTGTTTCGTAAAGTGAATGCGGTTTAGCAGAGGAATTAATAATGGGTGTGTTTTCATAATGAAGTTTCGGCAACCAAAAACGTGCTTTGTGTCATAGATACTGACAGCATATAGTAACAGCTTGAACAGCATAAACAAGCACAGTAGCACCTATCTTAAGCGGTCATTTATTTATTAAACACAGGAGTCTTAAAATGCTGGTGGTAGCTTAATGCAGGGTAGAAGTGATACAGAAAGCTCCAGCAGGAGCTTTCTGTATCTCTTTTGTCCTGCATTAAGCTACCACCTGTTTTAGATATCCAGATTTAGACTTCTTTTAAACGGCCGCTTAAGATAGATTATTTTGTAGTCCCTGACCTTGACCGTATGTATTGAACTTACTATACAGTAGACTCTCATGTAGACCTCATGTGGTTTGTCGTTAATGAACATAATTAGAGTAGTATTGCACTTCATCAGTCCTACATTAGAAGCTACATGTACTATACTTTAGAGTATTACTGCACTGCATCCTACATCAGTTTAGAACGCTATCCCTTTTCTCCATAAATACGCCTTTCTACGTCTTTGCAAACAGAGTAGGCCCAGATCAGACGGCTCCTATAGGATCAGGGTCTTCTCTGTTTGCTTTTGATATAATATAGATATGATTCTACAGTTTCTGCTTTAGCTAACATTCCTGGGTCTATGTGCTTTTATAACAATTTAGTATAACCAATAGTCATGACGTCATCATGTCTTGTACAGTAAAACCTGTCTATAACGACCACTAAGTTGTGTTAATTAGTTGGTATTTAGGACAGGTGGCTGCTTAAAGCAAGGTGAAAGTAAAACCTATAGGAGCGTTCTGTTTTACTTTCACCTTGCTTTAAGCAGCCACCTGCCTGTAACACAAACTATTTGATGTAATTTAGTGGTCGTTAAAGAGAGGTTTTACTGTACATGAGTATTCATGGAGTAAAGGGTCAAAGATAAAGAAGCAAGTTTGGGGTCCAACTGCACTACAATTGTCTTCAATTGATTTAGAACGTAAAAGATGGAAGCAAATTTCGGGTCTTACTGCACTGCATTTTTCTTACATTAATTTAGAACGTTAAGAATAGAAGATACTTTGGGGTCGTGCTGCACAACATTTGTCATACCTTAATTTAGAACGTTAACAATGAAATATACTTTGGAGTCTTACTGCACAACATTAATTTTGTCCTACATTTATTTAGAACATTAACCCATTCCCTCATATTGACGGCTTTTGACGACTCTGTAAAAGCCACTTTGTGAAACCATTGTTATAAATAGAGCATTTGCTCCTATAGGAGCAAATGCTCTATTTATCACAATGGCTTCAAACTACAAAAATCTAAATTTTTCATTTTCTCTAGTTATTGTTCCTTTTTGGTAGATGTATTCAAAGAGATTGTTTCTAAAAATATCCTATGAGGTAATGGGTTAAGAGTGGAAGTTACTTTTGGGGTCTTACTGCACTGTATGTGTCCACATTAATTCAGAACGTTAAGAATGGAAGCTACTTTGGGGATCTTACTGCACTGCATTTGACCTACATTTAGCGTCTATATGTCTTCAAGACCGACAAGTATACCGACCCGGTGGTATACGTTGTGTTCGCTTTTGAATACTTTTACCATATTTGGTAACTGTTTAATTAACCCTTTACTATTGTGAATATGAATTTAAGAAATAATGGCATCATGAATATTTATTGGCTGAATTTATATAATGGCATTTGAACACATGCTGTTTCGTCGGGATAGAAACTGTAGAATCAGACATCTACATTGCATAATTCCATAACTAAACGGGGCAGACATTGATCAGGCCGTTTCTATAGGAGCTGTTTGGTCTTAGTCTACTCTGTTTGCAAATGCGCGAAGGCGTCTCGAACAGATACAGTGTTTAACCCTTTTAGATCCAACCACTTTGAATAAATTGAATAAAAAAGGAGCAGTAAGTAGAGAAAAGACAAATTTTAGAATTTTTAGAATTTTGTAGTTTTGAAACCACTGTGATAAATAGAGCTTTTACAGTGGCGTAGAAATGCATAGCCTATTTATGGAGGAAAGGGTTAACTTCATTGTCCAACTTCATTTGGCATAATTTATAACGTCACAGACAGCTCTTAATACGAGTCTCGGTCCTTCGTAAACGTTATCCCTTTCCTTTATATAAACACTTTTTTCATGCATTTGCAAACAGAGTAGACATAGATCAACCGGCTCCAGTTGGAGCCGTCTGATCAGGGTCTGTTCTGTAACTTCTGTTTATTTATGGAAATTTATAGATCTGATTATGCAGTTTCCACAACAGTAAAAAAAATCCCTAAACCATTTTCCGTTCAACTGATTCTGTCGATGAATATTGATGAGTTGAACAAATCTTGAATATATTTTAACTCTTTAATCCATCAAAACGCCTTCCTACGCCTTTTCAAACAGAGTAGACCCAGATCAGAAGGAGCCGTCTGATCAGGATCTGCTCTGTTTGCTTTTAGAATAATATAGATCTGATTTTACAGTGTCTGCCTTGGAAACAGTTTCCTGTGTTTATATGTCATTAGAAAAAATGTTTTTAGTGTTCATGGTGTCATTATTTCTCACATGAATATTCATGGAGTGAAGAGTTAACAAATAAATGTACATGTTTTATAGACAAAAACGAAACGGCATAGAAATTAAAACTATAAAGCCTTGGTCTGGACTACTTAAGGATTATAGACTGTTGCTAGGCGACACGTATTATACAAACATTTTAATGGAACCCTGTAGTATTTCTTTTTTATGTATTTTCAAGCTGAAATGGTCATTACATTTTTTCACCGTCATATTTCTATATCATAACTTTATCTCAGTTGTGATCAAGTAGCCATTGTTGTAGTTTCATTGAATGGACACTCGCGGAATTTTATTCGCAGAAGTGCAAAAGCGTCAATTTGTGATGAAATAATTTGCTGTGTTACGGTCGATAAATAGTACCATTGTTTGATATGGTTTAGAAAGCTTGTGGTAGACTGAATGGTCTTGTAGGCGGACTTAAAACGCTCGTTCGATCATGATTTTTTGCTGTATTACGTAAATTAAGACAAAGGATGCAAGGGAATATATACAGTTATGATACTAGATATTAAACTATTTATAATATTCATTTTCACCCAAAATATTATGATTTTACGTCGTATTTAAACAAAAAATCCTGATATTGTCAACCAGTAAATCAGAAATCCAGATAAGATGTGTAACTTAAAACATTTTCAAGAATAACGTTTTTATTTATAGCGCCGTCTGATCTGGGTCTACTCTGCTTGCTCAAGCGTGGAAATAACTCTCTATGAATGAAGGGTTGAAGATATTTGGTAGCCTAATGCAGCTCCTATAGAAGCTTTCTGCTCAACTTTTCTTCCGCAATAAGCATCAATCTGCTTTAAAAGTCTTCTTAATCAATTAACCCTTTCCTTAGTATGAATTTGTTTTCACGCATTTGCAAACAGAGTAGACCCAGATCAGATGGTTCATAAGGACCATCTGATCAGGGTCTACTCTGTTTGCTAGTGTGATTTGAACTATTTGTTTCTTTACTTCCTAAAATTGCTACAATGTTCCACCTTCCATATTAAATAACTACTTTTGTCCATGAATATTCAGTAGGTATTGAAATTTGGAATAAACATGTAGAACAGGGAGAGGGTTAAATGGTCGCCTTAATTCTTTACTCAATTAATATTGATGTACATGTAAGAAATAATGACATCATGAATATTAACCCATTCCCTCATATTGACGACTCTGTAAAGGTCACTTTGTGAAACCATTGTGATAAATAGAAAATTTGCTCCTATAGGAGCAAATGCTCTATTTATCACAATGGTTTCAAACTACTGAATTCTAAAATTTTCCTTTTCTCTAGTTAATGGTCCTTTCGGTGATTTATTCAAAGAGGTTGTATCCAAATATAGCCTATGAGGAAATGGGTTCATCAGTTTTATTTTCACATTGACACGTGACGCAAGCATGTTTGGCCTTGTCAGAAACTATAGAATCGTATCTATATCATTTCGTAAGCAAACAGAGCAGACCCTGATCAGACGGCTCCTACAGGGGCCGTTTGATCTAGGTCTGCTCTGTTTGCAAAGACATAGAAAGGGGTATTTATGGAGTAAAGGGTTAACCCTTAGCCTCATGATATGCAGGTAGATATAATTACAATATTAAAAATGTATGAAGTGTTTTAATGGCATTTGAATACAGGCTTGTCAGAAACTTTAGAATCAGATCTATATTAGGCCATTAACAAACAGGTGAGACCTTGATTAGGACACTCCTAAAGCAAATGCGTCAAAAGTTAACAGAAGTTAAGTATTTTGAAATTGGAATATTAATTAATCAAAAGAATCAACTAAATTTCTGTCAGAAGCCTGTTTACCCTATTTTTGGCATATCATAAAAGGTATTGTGTGATTTTGCGATGTCCCTTTATTACCATTTACTAAAACTCACTGTGACACGTAATGCGTACACCACAATTAAACATGCACAATGTATTTGCTTTAAACCTTCTCATGCTGAACAATAAATCTGCTACAATCTGTAACAATTGTTACCTACATCTAGTCTGTTCAAATTTTCTCAGAAATTATAGACCGAGTGTCAACAGATTGAATACTGATGAGATGCCGAGTTACTCGGCGTCTCATCAGGGTCCAAGCTGTTTACAAAATACCAGCCTGGCCGTATCTACTACGAGAAAGGTCCGTTCATTTATCATACCATTTGTTGATCTGTGTCAACAGATGGAGATGGCATGCTTTATTCTATCTAAATGATCGCTCACGTCATAGAAGGTCAAGTTCTAGGAAAAGTTAGATCATTCCAAAACAACTCATTGCGCCTCAGCGACGAATTTCAGATGACCTTCGCACATTGTTTGAATCCTGATGAGACACCGAGTGAACAGGATCCAAACAGTTTGACACTTAAATACGCATGAAGTTGTGACTACCTATGCAAACAGTTTGGATCCAGATGAGACGCATAATGACTGGGTACACATCATGACATTTTGATGCGGGTTCGCGTATTATTAACTGATTTATTCAGCCTGTGTCGTACATAAATGCAAAGGTATTTGAGGAATAGTCACGTGTGCATCGGCATCTGAAGTTGCGTAGCTGCGTCTATGCAACATGCAAATATTCCTTTTTTGCTGAGTTATTGCTCTTGCATTTGGTACAAACCTATGGAGACTTTTTCTATTTCGGCCTAAGATACAAAATTCCGATCTTATTTGCTTCACTATTTTCCTTTTAGCATATTTGCAAACGGAGTAGACCCAGATCAGACGGCTCCTGTAGGAGCCGTCTGATCAGGGTCTGCTCTATTTGCTTATGATACAATATCAACCTGATTCTACAGTCTCTGGCATGATCAAAACTTCCCTCGTCATGATGTCATGGTAGAATTCATTTAATTAATATTCATATGTTGAGTGTTTCTCAAAAGAATATTTATGAGAGATAGTGTTAAAAGTTTGAAACTTGCGTTTTAGTTAGTTCTGGAACCTAGAAAATATGTTAATTGGATAATTTAGTCCAGAAACTTATGTGCATAATTGATTTATTTATTGATAGGAACCTATCAAATTTATTAATTATTTAATTGAAGCCATAACATTACTGAGTTTTAGTATTCAGTACAAACTAATCTATACAGGAGAGAGAGAGAGAGAGAGAGAGAGAGAGAGAGAGAGAGAGAGAGAGGAGGGGGGGGAGAAGAGAGACAGAGAGAGACAGACAGACAGGTATCGAGACAGTATCGATATAGTATGCAATATCGAGAGACATACATGTACAGACAGACAGACAGAGACAATAACACACAGAGAGATACATATAGAGACGGAGAGAGGGGACAGACATACAGACAGACAGGCAGACAGACAAACATACAGGCAGACGGGTAGACAGACAGACAGACAGTGAGGGTCAACAAAGATGACCCCGTTAAAAACTGTTACCCGTTCAACATGATGTGCACATGTACTATTAGTTTACTAACACATTTCATACTCATGTTTATTTTCTCGGAACTGTTATCCATGGAGTGACTAAACTGATTGAAAACTACCTTGCAGAGATTTGATCACGGCGCGCTTATTGCCGTTAATCAGATAACGGATTGCGTTGCTTTAGCTTTTATCCTGCTGTGATAGATAGATATTGTCGGATTAAATTTGGATACAGTAAAACCTCTCTATAACGGTCACTAAATTGTGTTAATTAGTTGGTATTTAGGGCAGGTGGCTCAATGTGAAAGTAAAACAGAACGCTCCTATAGGAGAGTTCTGTTTTACTTTCACCTTGCTTTAAGCAGCCACCTGCCTTTAACACAAAATACTTGATTAACTTAGTGGCCGTTATAGAGAGGTTTTACTGTTGTTCCGATCCAAGGGAGCTTTTGGGACACTATTGACCGAGTGTCAAACAGTCTGGATCCACGCTGTTTGCAAATGCGAGTCAAGCTGCGAATACCGAGTTCAGGGTTAACATTATACTAGGTTGTGTTGATAAAAAATCTAAAGAACTATCAATTTGTATTTATTGTAATTTGATATTCATTTAAGTGAAAGTACAGATGCGTAATCGAGACGCATGGTCATTCCCTCCTAGGCTATTTTAGAACTAATCTCTTTAAATAAATCTATTGAAAAGGGGCACATTTTTTAGAAAAACGGAAATGTTAGAATTGAATAGTCTTGAAACCACTGAGATAATTTATTTATCCCACTGGTTTCAAAGAGGCGTCAACTGCCACCAATATGAGGGAATGGGTTCAACTTCTTCACTGACAATAACAAACCTGCGGTCAACTTTGCGGTCAATAGATTTGATCCAAGTGAGATGCCGAGTATCTCGGAAACTCAGCAGGATAAAAACTGTTTGTAAAAAAAAGAGAATAAAAATGAAACAGGCGACAAAAATGACGGTCGACAGGACGTTGCAATTATATATTATATCATTTACGTTTATATTTTATCAGATATAATAGAACATCTCCGCAAGTCTAAGTGTAAGCCTTAGTCAGACAGGTGGCAGCTTAATGCAGAACAAATGTTATGCATTAAGCTCCAAATGGAGCTATCTGCATTGCTTTCGTGCTGCACTAAGGAATCAAATGTTTTTAAAAATCAATCATGATTATTCATTAACCCTTTACTCCATAAATATACATTTCTATTCCTTTGCAAACACAGCCGACCTAGATCAGACACCTCGTGCAAGAGCCGTCTAATCAGTATCTTCTCCGTTTGCTTATGATATAATGCTGTATAGGCATGAGTCTACAGTTTATGCCATGGCCAAACATTCTTGTCTACATGTGCTATTATAACAATTAACCCTTCTCTTGCTGAATTTTAAAATACATTTCTCCTTCTTTACCCATGCCCTGTTTTATATTTACATATATCTTCACTGTGTACACGTATTTCGCTGTGTAATAACTGCTGTGGAGTGCACTGGTTGCACAATCAACTTGTAAATAGTGCAGACCCTGATGAGACAGCTGCTGCAGGAGCTGTCTCATCTGGGTCTTCACTATTTACAGGTAGATATATTGACGTGAATAGCAAGCGAAGGGTTAATCAAATAATTATTCCTTATGTCATTACATGTATTTCATACTAGCCATCGTTTGCTGCTAATATACGCATGTGAATCTAGTCAGTAGCAGCGTCAATATTATGGCGGCTGATCTTGTTCTTCATCGTTTGCTGAGTTCTTTTTTTCCATTGTTGGACTACTTTGACGCGCTTTCAACTTATATACCTTACGCCATAATAAACAAAAGCTGGTGTCTTTATCCCTATAGTCAATGGATGTTCATGTAATATGACTATTCGGGGTGAAGGTCCAACGATTGATGGGGAAATTCTGAAATTCTGCACAAAATGCCCAATTACAATGACAAGTATATACACACATAAGGCAATATTTTGCAACGAATAGCTAGTATATACACATAAGGCAATATAAGTATATACATATATATAATATAGGACAATATTTTATGGGTAGTGTTGTATGCCATACATACACCATGCCAGGCGATTTGGGTTATAACTGTGTGACGTACTGACGCTATACATAGAATGTTACATTTGAGTTTTGGTGATCTGAGTGATCAGACACAATAGAGGCACAGTGTGTGTCTATTTCCCTTGATTTACGGCCATATAAACTTACGGAGAATGGTGATTTTGGTTTGAAATTAATTTGATTTTTATCGATTTCAATATCTAAATAGCCTTTGTTTTAAACATTCTATAGGCCCTATGCATTCAATATACAAATGTACCCAATTTTGTACATGCGATTTATTCATTTGCATATATCCTTGTGAAAAGGCGCTTAATATATAACTTGCCTATCCGATTACAATCAAATTTGCAAAGTTGTCTGAAAATAGTTCAACTATTAGTCCTAATACACACAAGTAGTTCTGCTGGATGTCCTACTTTTAGCAAACACATTTTGTTACCCTCATGCTTCCCTATGGAACCAAGTAATACACTCCATACTATATTATTGTTATTGTGTATTGTGTTAATTTCTCATTTTTACATCCTGTATGTAATGAGAATAAATTGCAATAGTTGTAGTTGTTGTAGCTATAACTGTGATATAATAATAATAATACCACCTTTTATTAACCCACGCCCTCAAAGGCTATTTTTAATCCAACCGCTTTGAATAAGTCTACCGAAAAGGAGCATTTACTGGAGAAAAAGGATTTTTTTTAGAATTGTATAGTTAAACCATTGTGATAAATACTGCATTTGTTCCAATGGAGTAAATGCTGTATTTATCACAATGGTTTTAACCATTCGCTTGCTATTCACGTGAATATACCTACCTGTAAATAGTGAAGACCCAGATGAGACAGCTCCTGCAGGAGCTGTCTCATCAGGGTCTGCACTATTTACAAGTGGATTGTGCAACCAGTGCACTCCACAGCAGTGATTGCACAGCGAAATACGTGTACACAGTGAAGATGTATGTAATTATACAACAGGGCATGGGTAAAGAAAGAGAAATGTATTTTAAAATTCAGCAAGCGAAGGGTTACAAGTGACTTTTACAGAGGCGTTAAAAGACGTCAATAGATGTTAGGGAATAGGTTAAATGCAAAATTAGAGTTTGTTTTGAGTGGCTGGCGTGGAGAGGCGTTACTATGTATTGACCAAAGGCCCAATTGCCTCAAACGTACGTCTCATTTGCAGCGATAGCAATACGTGGGAGTGTACTCTCCAACGTGAATTTTAATGCAAATATTGCATGTCCTGGCAATTGTAATGATAAAATGTAAAATACCGTATGCCCCGAACAGAACACGATCGTGCACTAAATCATCCCAGCAACTGCGTAAACATGGAAAAAATACCGTTATTGGAGATATTTTTATGACCATACTACTGCAAGCTATATCAAGTTTGTAATGATACAAGCAGTTTTCCAATTTTTTTTAAGTATCAAGTTCATGGGCATAGTTTCCATGCTATAAAGTAACTTTAGCAGATTACTGCTTAATGCAGGACAAAATTAATGCACAAAGCTCCTACATAATTGACGTTTGTGCATTACGTTTGACTTGCATTAAGCTACCACCTGTATCAAAGACTCCCCAAATTACAATTATTTTATGGTCACCTAAGACAGGTTTATAAATTATTCAATGATTTGACAATTAAAACCATTTATTCCACGAGAATCGAATGACCCAAGATAATCGAATAAATCCACGATAATCGAATGATCGATAGCTTAAACTTTATAAATGGTAGTTTTATGTAATTATTTAAACTTTTGTATGTCGTTTCTTAACCCATTACCTCATAGGCTATTTTAGATCCAACCTCTTTGAATTAATATACCGAAAAGGAACATTAATTAGAGAAAAGGACAACTTTAGAATTTTGTACTTTGAAACCATTGTGATAAATAGAGCATTTGCTCCTATAGGAGCAAATGCTCTATTTATTACAATGGTTTCACAAAGTGACTATCACAGAGTCGTCAAAAGTCGTAAATATGAGGGAATAAGTTAATTCAGATAAAAGCTTGTACATATGAAAACGATCACCCTTTTTCTCTTACGGGCGCCTTTTAATGCCTTTGCAAACAAAGTAGACCCAGATCAGTCGACTCCTATTGGTGCACAGTCTACATTTTCTGCCATGGTCATAATTCTAGTGTTCCTATTCCAGAATAGAATACATCTAATCACTATTTAAGAAGTCATTACTTTTTAAATGAATATTCATCAGGAAAACGGTTTAACCGTCAACCGCTAACATCAATTGGTTCAGCAAACAGTGCAGACCCTGATCAAAGATCTCCTTCTGAAGAGTTTCAGACAAAAAGTGAAGTCCCTGATCAGACGCCGCCTTGAAAAGAAGGCGTCTGATCTGGGACTGCACTATTTGTCGTGGTGCATTTTTACGACATTGGCGGCGAAAGGGTTAAGGAAATGGTGAAAAGAGATTCACCATTCTCTACTCTTCTCGTCCATTAGCTTGAATCGATCTCTATCTTTGTCACGTTTACATCAGATGATAATGTTGAATACGCGTATAAATAACGCCTTTGTGCACGCAAAGCAAGATTGCAAGATATGTCGTCTGCTACATTTTTCAAAGTTATTTTTCCGGTTTTTTTTTTAAATACAATCAGAGTGTTGATCAGTTACTCGACTTCTCGTCTGAACCCAAACTGTTTTGAATAGGTAATCGCAATACAGCCGCATGTGTGCCCAGAGCTGACTGGGGCAATGATAAAATACCTTGTGGACACGTGTTGCCTTGTTTGAAGGTATTAAACTCATCAATCTATTAGTGAAAACGTTGGGATACGTGATTCCAGTCTGCATAACCACTAGTGGCAACGGAGATTGTCACGTGACACTTTGACTCATGAGTATAGGGGGTAAAAACAATGACACCATGAATATTTATTAGCTGTTTTGTTTTCTTTTATAATGAAATATGAACACAGGAATTTTTGGTTATGTCATAAACAATAGTATCAGATCTACAGTATTCCTTAACCCATTCTTCCATAGGCTATTTTTAGACCAAACCTCTTTAACAAATCTACAGAAAAGGAGCATTTACTAGAGAACATGAACATTTTAGAATTGTGTAATTTAGAAACCATTGTGATAAATAAAGCATTTGCTCCTAAGGAGCAAATGCTGTATTTATCACAATGGTTTCAAGAAGTGACTATTACAAGTTTCAAGTTTCTCAAGTTTCTTATTCTCTCAGAATACTATTACAAGTATTATATGAGGTAAGATCAAATGAACAAACAAAACATATTTAGGTCAGGCTGTATAGTGATAACATAGTGTGTAGGACATACAGAGGCGTATAAAGGTGTATTTATGAAGAGCCGTCTGATCTGGGTCTCCACTGTTTGCAAAGGCGTTAAAAGTCGTATTTATGGAGTAAATTACTAAATAATTATATACTGACTACAACCATGTACATGTTTATATAAACCGATCACACAGACGGACGTCTGTTTGTCGTTCTGTTAGGGGAATCTTAACCCATTCCTTCCTACTGACGCCCTTTGACCACTGGCACTTGATCGAAACAGACTATAGTTGTGTTATATAATAGTTATTTATAACATAACTCGTGGCTTCAGCGTGACGTAACACTATCATTTATTTTTTGATATTCACGGGCATATATTCACTAGTGAATAACATTCGAACGACCGAACTGTATTCATACGCGCTGTCAAAACAAACAAACTGGCGGACGGCAACCTACCTGTCAACGATTGAGTCACGATAGATGGCAAAGGATTGTTGTCACTTGCGCCTTAATTTCGATAAAATAATACAAATTGTAATCGCTGTCAGTAATTATATACAAAATGTATGCCAAAAAAGACCTACCAGCTACTCTGACCCATACAATCCATTCTACATCAAAGGTGTCCGACGCATGCTTGGACTCGCGCACGGACCCCCCCCCCCCCCAAAAAAAAAAATGTGATCGAAGTATGTAAAACTAGCCTAAAATTATCTATTTGAACCATAAACCACTCCGAAAAACAAGAAAAACACGGCCCGGAAAAAAATTCCTATCGGGTCTATATATGTATTGAAAGGTACCTAACTACGTCAGATCAGCGGCGGAAAATACAACAGTCATGTTTTCCAAAGTCTTACAGCAAAGCCAATTCAACACCGATTTCAATCATTTTGGTCTTGATCCGTTCGAAATTCCATATGCTAAGCGGCACAATTAGTGCTTTCCTTAAATATTGCTCCGTCTCGTCGCTGCAAGACCGCGAATTTGACAAAAACGCTAGAGCGAAACGATGTGACTCCCGCCAGGATGCATAGACGTATATAGGGGGATCTGTATTCGTTAATCTGTTCAACAAAAACGCGAATTATGGTGAAACACTATCGAAAAACATTAAACTTATCGCAATTAAAACGGCGCTTACTGTTTCCAGTCTGCTTCGAGGCGCCAGTTTTCTTTCTTCAACTTTCCTTTTGAACGGATGCGACCATTTTGATGTGACCCGGCTCATAAGCTATTCGATATGCAAATTGACTACTACTTCCGGACCACAGCGAAATGGCCACCCCCGTTCAAAATGAAAATAGGAGAAAGAAAATTGGCGCCTCTATAAATGCTGATTTGTAATCGTTGTTATAAATAGAGCATTTGTTCCTATAGGAGCAAATGCTCTATTTATCACAATGGTTTCAAACGGTGATTTTTACAGAGGCGTCAGAAGGCGTCAATATGAGGGAATGGGTTAAGAGAAGTTGTCTCTAAAATAGTCTAGGGGGTTGAGTTAATGTTGCAATTTGCCGTTAGTGCTAGTGCATCTAGAGCTTATGTGACAACGATGAATACCGCGTGAACAGGCATTGCCTTATTTGGTGACATACGACGTATCAAGCGATCAGTGCAAACATCCGGGTACGTGATTCAAATTTGCATATCAAAAAAGAAAATCAGTTTCATGAGCAAACAGAGCAGATCCTGATCAGACGGCTCCTACACGAGCTGCTTGATCCGGGTTTACTTTGTTTGCAAAGGCATTATTATGCAGATGAAGGATTAACCCTTCTCTTGCTGAATTTTAAAATACATGTCTCCTTCTTTACCCATGCCCAGTTGTATTATTACATATATCTTCACTGTGTACAAGTATTTCGCTGTGCAATCACTGCTGTGGAGTGCACTGGTTGCACAATCCACTTGTAAATAGTGCAGACCCTGATGAGACAGCTCCTGCAGGAGCTGTCTCATCTGGGTCTTCACTATTTACAGGTAGGTATATTGACGTGAATAGCAAGCGAAAGATTAATGCATTATGAAGGCGATGCAGGTATGTTCTACTGTAGATTGCTTTATTCTTCACCAAGCATCCATTTGCACTGAAAAATGGGCTTAATGATATAATCCTTTTAACTGATAGAGACACACATGTTTTAAAGTACTCTATAATTGAATTGTTTGGTGTTTAGTTGTTGTCGTGGTTTTATGTTGTCGGTTTTGGGGGTATTTTTGTTTGTTTTAATATAGTAGTTGTTTTGAATTTGGGGGTTTTGTAATGTTTGTTATTTTCTCTCCTTTTTGTTGGTTTATTGTTTGTTTGTTTTTTAAAAATTTTACTTATTTTTTGTTGTTGGTTTTTTAGGGGGTGTTCTTGCTATAGTGTTGTGATGGATGTGTTTGTTGGGGTTTTTACTTCCTCGGTATACAAATATTTCTTTAAAAAACTTGGACATACCAGCCTAGTATAGTAACTAGTAATGTTTGTTATTTTCTCTCCTTTTTGTTGGTTTATTGGTTTATTTTTAATTTTTTTTACTTATTTTTTTTATTTATGGTTATTTTATCGGTTTGATTTTTTGTGATTTTAGTTGTTTTGTTTTGTTGGGTTTTTTTTTGTTTTGTTTTTTTTTTTTTGGGGGGGGGGGGGGGGTTGTTGCTTAAAAAAAAGGGGGGGGTTGTTGGGGGTCTGTTTTTTTTTGTCTGTTTGTTTTTGTTGTTGGTTTTTTAGGGGGTGTTCTTGCTATAGTGTTGTGATGGATGTGTTTGTTGGGTTTTTTACTTCCTCGGTATACAAATATTTCTTTAAAAAAACTTGGACATACCAGCCTAGTATAGTAGTCGGGTATGGCATAAAGAGGTACAGTGTAGTAATTTTACCATATTCAATTAATGTCGTTTTATACTTCATGCGTTCTTGTTTTTCTTAAATGTCACATCTGTATTTCATAAGATAATATTGCCTGAATTATTGCTGGATCGTGTCGTAAATACTGGGATGTCTGGCTAAATCAGCTAATTGTAGGGAATACATGTACAACGGTTTCGATGTAGGTTATGAATTTATGTATATTTGAAATATTTAATAAAAATACTACTTAAAACTTGTTACTGCATGGCATTGAGGCATATTTAGCATGGGAGTTCGTGAAAAACGATGCAATCATATGGAGTAGAGTTAAGTTCAGTATGACTCGAAATAAAAACAATCTCGATTCAAATTCAGTGACAACGTATATTGAAATGGACAGTAAGTTACTGTGTAATAAATACAGTAAAACCCCGCTAATGCGACCACCAAAAAGGGGCATAATTCACAGTGGTAAGGGCAGGTGGTAGCTTAATGCAGGACGAAAGTTATGCAGAAAGCTCCTATAGGAGCTTTCTGCATAACTTTCGTCCTGCATTAAGCAACCATCTGCTTATGAAAACAGCAATGTTTGTTTAAGTGGTCGCATTAGGTGGTCGCATTAGGTGGTCGCATTAGTCGCATTAGGTGGTCGCATTAGGTGGTCGCATTAGGTGGTCGCATTAGCGGGGTTTTACTGTACTCAGGTACATGTTAAACTATAAACATTGTACATAAAACAATAATGGTACGGTGAAGCTAATTAGCTACATAAGTACTATATATACAATACATGTACTAAAGATAAGGCGACCATATTAAACTTTGAAGTGAAGGTTGACCGGCCCAACATGTGATGTTAGTTTTAGCATGGTAACCAGGTTATTTGCGTTTGTGAAAGGCATCACCCTATGACATTTACAATGAGATCTTTATCGAAACCTTATTAGCAAGTTGATAAAACACATATTGCATGTATTTCCCATTGGGCGATGTATCATGCATGTTTGACTAAATACATACACTATTTAACAGCATCTCAGTTGTTAGGCTATTTCCAGACAATCATAGGGTGGAATGCCATCAGTTCTTGGCTAAGATTCACCGAAACCAATTATTGTTATAGTCTATTATGACAAATTTAAACCCTTTTGACATATTTGTTTGTACTATTTATATAGCTCTCTAATGTAATTTAACTATAAATCATTACCTCTTGGGCGATTTTAGATCCAACCTCTTTGAATAAAACTACTGAAAATGAGCATTTAGTGGAGAAAAGGTGGGTTTTTTTAAAATGTGTAGTTTTGAAACCGTTGTGATAAATAGAGAATTTGCTCGAATGGCGTAAATGCTCAATGATTTCAAAAGTGACTTTTACAGAGGCGTCAAAAAGTGTTACTATGAGGGAATGCGTCAACAGGCCGCAATATGAAGGAATGGCTTAATGGTAAAAAAACATGGGATTTAGTTAAAATGGTTTACTTTACTTCGGGGACATACATCTATTTTACCTATATTTCTCGTTAACATGGCGTTTAAGCTCAACATTTCCATCGCTGCCAATTTCGTATTTATGGATTAATTATGGAGCCAGTTAAGATCCAGATGAGACGTCGTGTCAGCAGGCTGTTTGTTACACTGGTAATGTAATGGAAGAAATAGTGGGTAGACAAATAAACATACGACATTGGGCAACGGAAGAGTTAACCCTTTACTTCATAAATACGCCTTTCTACGCGTATACAAACCGAACAGAACATATTAGGAACCGTCGGATCAGGGTCTGCTCTGTTTGTTAATGATATAATTTATAAGTCTACAGTTTCTGCAGTGGCCATCTATTTCTGTGTTGATGTGCTATTATAACAGGTACTGCTAATTGATATCTATGATGGCATTACCTCTTTCATGAATATTAATGAAGAATATTCTTGACCCTTTCCTTCATATAAATGCATTTTCACGCGTTTGCAAACAGTACAGACCCAGATCAGACGGCTCCTGTAAGAGTCATCTATTCTGGGTCTGTTCTGTTTGCTTATGGGGTAATATATATACAGTAAAACCTCGATTATCCGAACACTAAAATACGTATTATTATCGATCTTTAAGACAGGTGGCAGCTTAATGCATGGTGAAAGTCATGCAGAAAGCTCCTCTAGGAGCTTTCTGCATGACTTTCATCATGCATTAAGCAGCCACCTGCCTAAAAGGGTCTAAATTCGTTTATAACGAAATTTCGAATAATCGAGGTTTTACTGTATAGGATTCTACATCTTCTGTCATGGTCAAACGTTGCTGTGGTCATGCGTTATTATAATAAGTATTCCAATTGATACTCTTGGAGATTAATTGATACTTTCTTACATCAATATATATTACACATGTATATCATAAGCAAACAGAGCAGACCCTGGTCAGACGGCTCCTATCTGACATTGGTCTACTCCGTTTGCAAATACGTAGAAAGGCATATTTATGGATTAAAGGGTTAACCCTTTACTCCATGAATATTCATGTAAGAAATAATGACGTCATGAATATGGATTGGTTTATTATTTATACAGGTACGTAAACACAGGAAAGTTTGACCGTGGAATAAACTAAATGGCTGATCTATATAACTGCATAAGCAAACAGTGCAGACCCTGATCAGATGGCTCCTATAGGAGCCGTCTGATCTGGGTCTTCTCTGTTTGAAAAGGCGTAGAAAAGCTAATATAATTATGACGTATGTATGGAATTTATGGGGAAACGGGTTAATAAGAGGTTTTATTGTTTTGTAAATAATGTCTACACTTTCATCCTAGATGTGATCGTGGTGAGGAGCTGTTTGCCAGAGCTGTTCAAACTTCTACCAGAGCGACTTCATACCGGTGAGAACCTAGAAACAACCAGGCAGATAGCATTGTTCTTCATAGATCTCTGTGCTGTAGGTATGTATCCACTAGATGGATGGTTTGACTGGGACTGATTGACTAATTAATTGATTGAGAGATTAAATGATTGACTGGTGGATGGATGGATAGTGAGTGTGCGGGTGGGGTTGAATGGGTGATGGATGGTTGGATGAGTGGGTGGGGTGTTGGGTGGATGGATGGATGGGATGGATGGTCTGGTTGTTTTATGGCATTGAAACACTGAGTACTACGTAGCTTCGAGGAAAGACGAGATGAAAATGATGATAGAAGCTAAAACATTGGATTAATCTTGTGAGTTTCAAAGCAGTATAGTGGATTTTACCCTCATTTCCCTACTTCCATTCAGTTCTAACCAGAAAGGACACCTCTGTACCCCAACACCCACACAACCTCAAAATATAAAGATAAAACCAACCAACAACAACAACAAAACAATGAGCAAGAAACTTCACAATGACAATTAAGTCACACAACCTCGACAAGGTAGGCATGTCTTTGGAATACCCATATGGATTAGTTGTTTCTGTTTTGTTTTAACCCTTTCCTTCACCCAAACACCTTTTCACGTCTTTGCAAACAGAGTAGACCCTAATCGTCTGATCTAGATCTATACTCTGTTTGCAATTGCCTGAAAATGCGTTTATATTAAGGACAGGGTTAATAAATAAACATGCATTTGACTTCTAGATGGTTAATGCAGAACGAAAGTAATGCATAAAGCTCCAATACTAAGCTACTACAACTGCATTAACTATCCACGTGGTCCTGATGGAGACGATTGTAACCTTTTTCTTGCTGAATTTTAAAATACATTTCTCCTTTACCCATGTCCTGTTGTATAATAACATATATCTTCACTTTGTACAAGTATTTTGCTGTGCAATCACTGCTGTGGAGTGCACTGGTTGCACAATCAACTTGTAAATAGTGCAGATCCTGATGAGACAGCTCCTGCAGGAGCTGTCTCATCTGGGTCTTCACTATTTACAGGTAGGTATATTGACGTGAATAGCAAGCGAAGGGTTAACGCGTTTCCAAACAGAGTAAACCCAGATCAGACGGATCATGTAGGCTCCTGTCAGGATCTGCTGATTCCTTCTCGAATAATACAGATCTGCCACTACAGTTTGGTATCTGTCACAATGACTACTGTATAAATATCCAAGAATACAGTCAACTCTCGTTATAACGACTACTGTATAAATATCCAAGAGTACAGTCAACTCTCGTCACAATGACTACTGTATAAATATCCAAGAATACAGTCAACTCTCGTTATCACGACTACTGTATAAATATCCAAGAGCACAGTCAACTCTCGTTATAACGACTACTGTATAAATATCCAAGAGTACAGTCAACTCTCGTTATAACGACTACTGTATAAATATCCAAGAGTACAGTCAACTCTCGTTATAACGACTACTGTATAAATATCCAAGAGTACAGTCAACTCTCGTTATAATGACTACTGTATAAATATCCAAGAGTACAGTCAAATCTCGTCACAATGACTACTGTATAAATATCCAAGAGTACAGTCAACTCTCGTCACAATGACTACTGTATAAATATCCAAGAGTACAGTCAACTCTCGTCACAATGACTACTGTATAAATATCCAAGAGTACAGTCAACTCTCGTCACAATGACTACTGCATAAATTTCCAAGAGTACAGTCAACTCTTGTCACAATGACTACTGCATAAATCTCCAAGAGTACAGTCAACTCTTGTCACAGTCAACTCTCGTCACAATGACTACTGCATAAATATCCAAGAGTACATTCAACTCTCGTTACAACGACCACGTTCGTTCCCACAGAAAGTGTCGTTGTACGGAAATGTTGTTGTAACGAACATAAGCCTTGTCATGCTATAAGCATTTATGTCTGCATTTGCAAATAGTGTAGACCCATATGAGACAGCTCCTCTATGAGCTGTCTCATATAGGTCTGCACTAGTTGCTATTATAATTCAGCGGCTACCATTATTCAAACTTTATAAAAGTTCAGCTAACTAATACGCATAGTGGATGGATTTACATTTAAATATTCTGCACAAGAAGGGTTAATATTTATGTTCAGGTACATGTAGTTTTATTTCAAAACTTATTGTCAGTGTTATAAATATATCGTTATATCGAATGTCGTAATAACGAGGTTTCACTGTACACGAGTTATCTACATAAATTTGATACTTTCTTAACTAATGTCCGATTCATTCTCTATTTACGACAGTTGTACATGAATGCGTTGTCATATAATCTAAAAGCATCACATAACCGTGACAACTGATTACTCTTCTAGCTGTTGTTCTAGGAAACCCATTATCTGTACTACCGCCTTTTGACTCGTTCGACAAACAAATGATTCCTGCTTTCAAAGATTATTTTTTACTTTCTCAGATTCAATATTTTCCTTTCATTTTCTATCAAATTCATTGTCAGAGAACCAAACACTAACGTTTTCCATCAGATGACTGAATGCCATACGACTGGATTTTCAGTCGAGCGGTCCGTGATTCATATCCCGACCAAGCTGGACATTTTCAAGATGCTTTTAGTATATCCGACCGAAATAGTGACTCAGTGCGGTTTCTAGCAAGGAAGACAGGAACGGTTCCGCGCCTATTGGTGCTGTACACCGGACATATCAACCCATTACCTCATGTTGAGGCCTTTTGGAGCCTCTGTAAAAGTCACTGTTTGACACCGTTGTAATAAATAGAGCATTTACTCCATCTGAGCAAATGCTCTAATTATCTAATTATTAAAACTACACAATTCCTAAATTTTCCTTTTCTCTAGTAAATGCTCCTTCAGAGTTATTCAAAGAGGTGCCAATGAACGAATGATCTAAAAATAGCCTATGAGGGAAAGGTTTAAAGACAACCAAGGGTCTATTCGGAAATCAGGGTCCATGCTTATAAAACTTTAAGTTGAGTCTGAGTTCGTTCTCAAGTTTTTGATTGGTCAGATTTGAGCCAAAGGCTCAAATCTGACCAATCAAAAGCTTGAGAACTCAAATCTGACCAATCAAAAGCTTGAGAACGAATTCAGACTGAACTAAAAAGCTTTATAAGCATGGACCCTGATTGCATTTGGATCCCTTGTATCCGACTTTGTTTCTCGAGTCTGTCAGAATCTGCCAGAAACTGTGCGTTAGCTAAAGTCCCAAAGCGGATCATGTACAAATATAAAAAGAAGGGATTAAACAAAGGTCTGGGGCAATGCAGAAAGCTAGAAAAGAAACTTCCTTTGTTGTACTCGCTCTACAGCAAACAACACTTTGCTGGAGCTCCCATATTACTAAGTCGTCCTTCGGGCCTATATATGAGACAATGGTCCACGTATAACAAACGACACATATAGTAAAAGTCCTCTAAATCGGAATTCTGGTATAGAAGAATTTAGGTAATATTAGGCAAGTGGATGCTTAATGCAGGATGAAAGTTATTTTCATACTGAATTTAACGTCCGGTTTAGAGGGGTTTTACTGCACTCACGGCAAACTATAACTTAGGGACAATGTTCCGGATGCTCGGAGACAAAAATATTAGTGTTATCCCCTACTAAACTGCTCCTGGTGCTTCGATAAAGAAAAAGATGGTGGTAATTATGATGGTAATGACTATGATGATGATGATGATAATTATAATGAGGATGTGGATGGTGATGACAACATCGACGACGGTGGTCGTGATGATGATGATGATGATGACGACGATGATGATGATAATGCCTGCTGTAATTGTTAGTTTGCCTTCCTTTTCGATTGTTCCTCTAAAGTGTTAATTGTGTGCCCTTTGTTTTACACAAGTATCTGTCAAAATTGTTACTTTTGTGTTGTTACATAAATGACCCCGACAGTCTTCGCTTGAAATAGTTTCTATAATCGTGGTAATCTGCTGGGTGAATGTACTCTTCAATTACAGTCTGAAACGAATGCCATCTGACATTAATAAAGCACAATGACGGGCGTGGATGGGCTTGTAGTACATGTAAATGTTATTTGGTCCCTATTTATGACGTTTTAGGGATCTCTAATTTGCAAATATTGCATTCAAAGGAACTAAAGTGGTTTTCGCTTCTCTTGAAACTCTCTTCACAGTGGACACTCAAAAGGAATTTAATTTTGGTTCTTTAAAAGTTGGTTGTTTAATGTATTACAAAGGTAATGCAGAAAGTACACACAGGAGCTATCTGCATTACTTTCGTTTTGTATTAAGCAGTCACCTACTTTTTGAAGACCCTTGTCCTTAGTTAAAAGTAGCCACTCTAGAAGGGTTCTGTTGTATCATGGAATGGCTTCTATGTTTTATCTTTAAACCTATCATAAAAGAGAATAGTACTATTTCTATAATGATAGGTATTTTAACCCTTTCATCGCCAATGTCGCAAACATGCACCACGATAAATAGCGCAGTCCAAGATCAGACGCCGCCTTATCAAGGCGGCGTCTGATCAGGGACTTCAGTTTTTGTCTTAAACTCTATTTCTATATCTGTGGTTTATTACTTTGAAATTTGCATTTATTTATCTCATTTCCTTATTTTACCGAATGATATAACAAAATTTGTTTGCAGACGACAATTAGAAATTTGGCACTGAAAGGGTTAAGAAAAGATACCATCTATGCTTTGTTGATCCAGATCAAATACAGCCTTGAAAATATGCAGCTCTCATCAAAATCCAAACTATTTGGAAACGTAATTGTGTTTTCGAACAGCGAAAAGGAAGAATTTCCAAATATAGAAATTGAAACAGACGACAAATGTTGCAAAGGACAGTACGCGCTAGTGAAAGACAGTTTGACCTTCATCCTTTCCTTGTTGAATATTCATGTAAGAAATATTGTCATGATGAATACTTATTAGCTGCATTGTTGATGCCGTATGTACACGGGATGTTTTGGTATTGGAATAAACTTAAGAGTAAGATCTATTACACAATGTAGTTTTATAAGCGAACAGAGTAGGCCTTGATCAGACGGCTCCTATAAGAAGTAAAGGTTTAATTGAGCACTTAATTAATCAATTTAGGAGACTTTAAAATCTTAAAAATGATATAGAAGAACCTGTCGTAAGCGGTCTTGCTAAAAGACGTCTAATTGTGGGTCTGTAAGGCAGGTGGTAGTTTAACGCAGGTCAGAAGTAATGCACAAATATCCTATACGAGCTTTTTGCATTACTTTTGTCCTGCATTAAGCAACCACCTGGTTTAATTAAAATGCCTGTGTTATATAAATAAATGGCCGCTTGGAGCAAGTTTTATTGTACCAGAGGTCCAGGTCAGATGCGCACATTAAAACATTTTCAAGAATGGCTCCTTTATTTCTCCACCAACCCCCCGTGTTCTCTCTTCGAGACGATTCTAATGAATGGTCACAACATAGCGTTTGGTGGAGAAATGACCAATTTATTTTTCGAATAATTTTTATGCACCTTTATCTGTTGCGCTGTGTACTTATTTTAAGTTGCAATTAATAGATATGTTTTACATGTTGGCATAGTTGATGGGTCTATCCTTTACATTTTCACAGTACCAAACAGGTTTAAATCCTGAAGAGACGCCCAATAACTCGGTGTCGCTTCTGGATATACATTTCCTCTGTAATCAAACATTCCATTTTGGAGAGCGAAGGAGTTAGCCTACACAAAGATCTACTTATGTATCAAAATGTCAGATTGTTTCGATCCTGATGACTCTCATCAGGGTTCAAACAATTGTGAAAGTCACAACAAATTCGCCTCTGACATGGAAAGAGTTGTGTTTAAATGAACCAGCTTTTACTAGAACTGTACCTTCTATGTCAACGAATAAAGCATGTCATCTCTAAATATTGACTCAGATCAACAAATGGTGATAAATGAACGGACCTTTCTGATAGTAAATGCGATCTGGATTTCATTTGCAAACAACTTGGATCTAGATGAGACGCCGAGTAACTCGGCGTCTCATCAGGATCCAAGCTGTTTGACACTCGGTCTATAAATGTTTAGAGAAAAAAATAACAAACTGGATTTTAAGTAAACATTGAAGCACATCAGTTTTATCAGGCTTTTCCAGTGTGAGAAATACTGAAATGAATGCAAATACACCATGTATGTTTAATTGTTGTGTATGTAATAGTAGTCGCAGTGAGTTTAAGTAAATGACAATAAATGGGCATAGCAAATACATAACCGAAGACAGGCAGGAAATGACACACACAAATTAAAAAGTAACACAATGCCTTTTATAATAGACAAAACTAGAGTAAACAGACGATTAACGGAAATTAAATTGATCATTTAAAATTAATTACTGTTCCAATTTCATAATTATATAACCTCTCGTGTACCTTTATCTGGTGTGTGTGTGTGTGTGTGGGGGGGGGGGGGGGGGGGGCTTATAGGCTACATGTATGTCTATTGTCCAATTCATTTCTTTATTGAATGAAATATTGTTGAAATCAAATCAATCCTTTACATGAAATAGATGAATTTCGACGCACTTTCAAACAGAGTAGACCCAGATCAGACGGCTTCTGTAGGGGCCGTCTGATAAGGGTCTGTTCTGTTTAATTACGAATTAATATGGACTGATAACGATTCCTCAGTTTTCTGCCTGCAGTGATAATTTCTACATGAACAATATACATGCTCCTCGAGACGATTCTAAGGAAGGGTCACAACATAGGGTTTGGTGGAGAACCTGACGAGTTTAGTATCTGGATATTGCACCTTTATCTGTAGCTCTGTGTTCTAAGTTATAGTTGTTAACAGGATTTGATGTAGACATACATTGTAATTTACATATTGGCACAGCTGATAGACCAATCCTTTACACTTTCACATGCAGTAACAATCAATCTGCCCAATTGATAAAATATTCCAAATGTGGAGACGCCCAATAACTCGGTGTCTCTTCTGGATATACATGTAAACTGTTTTCCAGGGTAATCAAACATTTCATTTTGGAGGACGAAGGAGTTGCACAACGATCTACTTATGTATTAAAATGTGAAATTGTTTAGATCCTGATGGCTCAGTATCTAATCAGTGTTCAAATAATTTGTGAAAGTCGCCACAAATTCGCCTCTGACATGTAAAGAGTTGTGTTTAAAATTTAAATGAACCAGCTTTTCCTAGAAGTTGACCTTCTATGTCAGCGAACGAAGCACGCCGTCTCTAAATATTGACACCTATCAACAAATGGTATTATAAATTTACTAAACCCTTCTCATAGTAAACGTCACTTGACTCGCATTTGCAAAGAATGTAGACCCAAATGATACGCAGATTAACCCATTACCTCATAAGCTATTTTAGATACAACCTCATTGAATAAATCTACCGAAAAGGAGCATTAACCAGAGAAAAGAAAAATGTTAGATTTTTTTAGCTTGAAACCATTGTGATAAATAGAGCATTTGCTGTTATAGGAGCAAATGCTCTATTTCACACAATGGTTTCACAAAGTGACTTTTACAGAGTCGTCAAAAGTCGTCAAAATGAGGGAATGTGTTAACTCGGCATCTCATCAGGATCCAAACTGTTTGACACTCGGTCTTTAAATGTTTAGAAAAAATAACAACCTGGATTTCAGTAAAAATTGTAACACTTCAGTTTTATCAGGCTATTTCCAGTATGAAAATGCAAATACATTGTGCATGCTTAATTGTTGTGTATGTAATAGTAGTCACACAGTGAGTTTAAGTAAATGACAATTAATGGGCATAGCAAATATAAACCCGACATCAGGCAGGAGATGACACATGAAAAGTCGACAGTAACACAATGCCTTTTATTATGGACAAAACCAGAGTAAACAGACGATTGACGGAATTTGAATTGATCATTTAAAATTAATTACTGCTCCAATTTCATAATTATATAACCTCTCTTAACCCATTCCTTCATAGGCTATTTTTAGACCCAACTTCTTTGAATAAATCTACCGAAAAGGAGCTTTAACTGGAGAAAAGGATTTTTTTAGAATTGTGTAGCTCTAAACCCATTGTGATAGATAGAGCATTTGCTTCTTAACGGCAAATGCTCTATTTATCACAATGGTTTCAAAAAGTGACTTTTACAGAAGCGTAGAAAGGCGTATTTATGGAGGAAAGGGTTAAACCTTTAGCTGGAGAGGGCTTATAATATTGAATAAAAAATTGTTGAATCAAATAAATCATTTTCCTGAAAGAGGCGCATTTTGTTGTTCTTACAAACAGAGTAGACCCAGATCATACGGATCCTGTAGGGGCTATCTGATCAGGATCTGTTTTGTTTGCTTACGGGTTAACATGAAATGATAACGGTTCTTCAGTTTACAGCCTCGGTGATATTTATCGTGTAATTACAGTTGAACTTCGATAACTCGATCTTAAAGAGACCATGCCAATTAGTTCGAGATAACAGAAGTTCGAGTCATCCGATTTCTAATCTGAACAATTTCTCAAAGCCACAGCTTAATGCAGGTCTAAAGTAATGCTGAAAGCTCCTGTAGGAGCTTTCAGCATTACTTTAGACCTATATTAAGCTGTCACATGTGTTATTAGATATCTGTAGCGATACATTTCAGAGCGATTCTGTATTGTTAGTTTTGAAAGGACTGAACTTTTTGTTCGAGATACATCGAAGTTCGAGTTATCCGAGTTCGATATATCGAAGTTCAGCTGTATTTCTACTTGAACATTGATAAGGTAAAGTGTAAAGTAGCCATTTAACTGTTCAATATAGGAGACTGTAAAAGCAGGTAGCAGAACAAAAGGTAACCCTTTACTCCATGAATATGCATGTAAGAAATAATAAGATCATAATTATTAAGTAGCTGACATTTTATGATCTATTAACACAGACAGAAATGCTTGGTCATGGCAGAAACTGTAGAATCAGATCTATATTATTTCATAATATAGGAGCCGTCTGATCTGGGTCTACTCTGTTTTCAAAGGCGTTTAAAACGTTTATTTGGAGTAATGGGTTAAGCAAAAAGCACTTGTGGGAGTGTTCTGAATATTCCTTTGCTCTGCATTAAGCTCAAAAAAAGCTCATATGGGAATGTTCTGCATACAATTTGTCCTGCATTTAACTAAGACCTATCTTTAAACCTAAAACTAGACGTCTTTTTGAGTGGTCGCTTTAGAGCGGTTTTATGGGTGTCTATTTTTCCGCGTTTCCTTTCCAGACATGACCTTAGATCTGAGGTCCAGATAAGATGCGTACATTAAAACATTTTCAAGAATAGCTTCTTAATTTCTCCAAAGAATGGTCACAACTTACGGTTTGGTGGAGAAATGACCATGTTAGTTTTTAATAAGCACCTACATCTATTGCTCTGTGTGCTTATTTCAAGTTGTAGTTGTAGATATGTTCTACATATTGGCACAGTTGATGGACCGATCCTTTACATTTTTACAGTATCAAACCATTTGGATCCTGACGAGAAGCCCAATAACTCGGTGTTTCTTCGGGATACAAACTGTTTGCTGGGGTAATCATGCATTCCATTTAGGAGGGCGAAATAGTTACACAAAGATTTATTTATGTATAAAAATGTCAAACTGTTTCCTCAGGATTCAAACTATTTGTGAAAGTCACCACAAAAAGTCCTTTGATATGCAAAGAGTTGTGCTTAACCAATTACCTCATAGGCTATTTTCAGAATCTACCGAAAAGGAGCATTAACTAGAGAAAAGGATTTTTTTTAATTTTGTAGTTTGAAACAATTGTGATAAATAGAGCATTTGCTCCTATAGTTGATGGACCAATCCTTTATATTTTCACATGATCCTGACAAGAAGCCCAATAGCTCGGTGTCTCATCTTTCAAACTGTTTGCTTGTTTCAAAAGGTTACTTTTGCAGGGGCGTCAAAAGGCGTCAATATGAGGGAATAGGTTAAATGAACCAGCTTTTACCAGAGCTTGACCTTCTCTTCAACGAATAAAGCATGCCATCTCTAAATATTGACAAAGAGATAAATGAACGTAATCATTTTGATAGTAAATGCGACATGGATGGCGTTTGCAAACAACTTAGATTCAGATGAGACAGCGAGTAACTCGGCGTCTCATCGGGATTCAAGCTGTTTGACACTCGGTCTATAGATTTTTAGAGAGAAAAAAGACAAACTGGATTTAATTCAAACTTGTAATATATTAGTAGTCATTTTCAAGAATGAAAAGTATTAAAATGAATGCGAATACCTCATGCATGTTTAATTGTTGTGAATGTAATAGTAGTCACACAGTGGGTTTAAGTAAATGACAATAAATGGGCATAGCAAATATAAAACCGACATCAGGCAGCAGATGACACACCGAAAAGTCCACAGTAACACAATGCCTTTGATGCTAGAAAAAATGGTGTAAACGGACGATTGACGGAAATTGAATTGATCATTTAAAATTAATTACTGTTCCAAGTTCATAATTGTATAACCTCTCTTAACCCTTTCCCTGTTCTATATTTAGTCCAAATGTCAATACGTACTGAATATTCATTAACAAAATAGTTATAAATAAATATGAAAGGTGGAGCATTGTAGACATTTTAGAAAGCAAAGAAACAGATCTTTCAAATTCTATTAGCAAACAGAGCAGACCCTGATCAGACGGTTCCTCTAGGAGCCGTCTGATCTGGGTCTACTCTGTTTGCAAATGCATGAAAACATTATATGAGGGAAATGGTTAACCCTTTACCCGAAAGAGACGTATTTTGACGCATTTGCAAACAGAGTAGACCAATATTAGACGGATATTGTAGGAGTCATCTGATCAGGATCTGTTTTGTTTGATAACGGATTAATATGGAATGATATTCTGCCTCGGTCATAAGTATCATATTCATGCACATGTAATTATTTCCACTTGAACATTGGTAAGGTAAAGAGTAAAGTAGCCACTTAATTGTTCAATATAGGAGACTTTAAAAGCAGGTAGCAGAACAAAAGGTAACCCTTTACTCCATGAATATGCATGTAAGCAATAATGAGATCATGAATATTAAGTAGTTGATATTTTATTATGATCTATGAACACAGAAATGTTTCTGCAGGGCAGAAACTGTAGAATCAGATCTATATTATATCTGTTTGCTTATGGTATAACCCATTCATTGATATTGACGACTTTTGACGATTCTGTAAAAGTCACTTTGTGAAACCATTGTGATAAATAGAGCAGTTGCTCCAATAGGAGCAAATGCTCTATTTATCACGATGGTTTAACACTAAAAAATACTAAAACAAAAAAATCCTTTTCTCTAGTTAATGCTCCTTTTCAGTAGATTTATTCAAAGAGGTTTATGTAAAAAATAGCCTATGAGGTAATGGGATAATATAGAACTGGTTCTGCAGTTTCTGCAGTGGCCAACATATCAAGTGTTCACATGTCGGTATAAAATAATTCTAATTAATATTCATGATGTCTTTATTTCTGCAGTGGCCTAAATATCCTGTGTTCATATTCCATTATAACAATCACACTTATTAATATTCATAATGTCATTATTTTTACATGAATATTCAACAAGGGAAGGGTCAACCCTTCTCTCGCCAAGCACAACTCTGCAATCAGCTTGTATTCATATAACTCATCAGGATCCAAGCTGTTTGACACTCAGTCAATAGTTTCTCAAGTGTTTGTTCGAATCGGAAGTAGTAAACATTGTACATTTAACCCTTTTCTCCATAAATACGTCTTTCTACGCTTTTGCAAACAGAGTAGACCCATATCAGACGGCTCCTATAGGACCCATCAAATCAGGGTCTTCTCTATTTGCTTATGACAAAATATATACATATGATTCTGCTGCCGAGGACAAAAGTTACTGTGTCTACGTGCTATATAAAATAATCTAATCAATATTCATGATGTCATTATTTCTTACATGAATATTCATTGACCAAAGGATTAAGCAGACTTTTTTTCACAACGGAGTTGATTCAGTTTTGAAACAAATATTCACAAATCATAACCCTTTCGCTGCCAAACTCTGTCGTCTGCTAACTTTGTCGTCTGTTACAAATTTTCATTCTTTTGATTTTCTTCATTTTTGTTTCAAAAACAGAGTAACAGTAACAAACAGTTTGGATCCTGATGAGACGCCGAGCGTCTCATCTGGACCCAAACTGTTTGCATAGGTAATCACAGATCCGGCATTGGCAGCGAAAGGGTTAACACCACACGCCGCTAACAATGTATATTTAATCCTTTACTTCATGAATATTCATCTAAGAAATATAATAACATCATGAGTATTAATTAGATTAATAATATTATTGTTACATGTATAATAGCACATGTCAGAAGCTGTGCATATAATCATATATATGATTATACTACAAGCAAACAGAGCAGACCCTGATCAGACGGCTCCTATATGAGCAGTCTGGTCTGGGTCTACTCTGTTTGCAAAGGCGTATTTATGGAGTAAAGGGTTAACTCTTTACCTGATGAATATTCATGTAAGAAATAATGACGTCATGAATATGAATTAGAGGATTTTTATTCTGTTATATGAATACGGAAAATTTTGCCTGTGTAGAAACTGTACAATTATATCTAGTATCCCATACCAAATAGAGAAAACCCTGATCAGATGGCTCCTTTAGGGGCCATCTGATCTGGGTCTGCTCTGTTTGCAAAGGAGTAAAATTGTTTGTATATGATTAAGGTTTAACGGTAGGTCTATATATGTACATGTATATACATTGCCTGGTTTCAACATGTTGGTACTCTTAATGGCAATAAATCTTGCTGAAATTGCCCTATCGAAATGATTAGTGACAATAATATTGCTAGCGCAAATTGAAATGCAGTGTATAATGTGTGTGGTAAATCAAATTAGCGTGTCACGTCTATGAGATTAATGCCCGGGTATGGTGCTTTTAGCCATTTGTTGTCTATCAAAAGTTGATTTTGAAACGTAACAAAGTTCGTTAGGTTTATTCAAGCAAAAATATGTATACATCGAATTCTAAAGCATCTGTAGCATGCATGCCGTTCTCTATGACCTGATCCGTATCTGTCAAACAGCTTGGATCCGGATGAGACGCCGAGTAGCTCGATAGTGTCCTATTGTCTGAAGATGCACACCTTGCAGGGTTGTCAAAACCTTGACCAGCATGTGTTGCCAAAAAAACTAAATTTAAAGTCAGCAGGAACGATATTTTGCTTATGCACTTTGCAAAGGTGTCTAAACATTGTCCACCACATGTTGCCTCAACTCATCAAAGTCAAACAAACACTGTTTAACCCACAGTCCCTGGTGGGATAATTTTAGACCCTATCTATTTGAATAAATCTACCGAAAAGGAGCATTTACTAGAGAAAAGGACAATTTCAGAATTGTGTAGTTTTGAAACCATTGTGACAAATAGAGCATTTGCAAAGGCGTACATTAACATCTTACCAATTTAGAGGAGTTTCACTGTATTCTATGTTTATGTAATCATGAACCTTGGCTTTTTTATTTCGTCTATAGAATACCAGAGGCAGCTGTTTCAGAATTGTGTTCAAGTTAATATAATATCCATGATATCCTTATTTCTTACTTGGATATTGAATTGGGAAAGGGTTAAGCTAACACCTGTTTCAAACGCCAGATTTAGACATATTTCAGTGATCACTTTATAAGAAGAACGCCTTATTTCCTGTTTCCCGTTGTCTTCTCCATTGCAATATTACGAAAAGTATTTATGCTCTAGCGGAAATAGATCGTACGTGTTTTCATATTAATCCCTTAAGGCTTTCAACGCTGAATTCTCAAATGAACTATTCTAAACTCCAAACAGGTCAAGCTTACCATGAATATTCAGGGCAGTTTTAAAGAAAGGTTTAACATGACAAACGGTGCAGACCTTGTGAGAAGGCTCCTATGAACCTGTGTCTACACTGTTTGTAAAAGTGACTGGTGTTCCGCGCTGAAAGGGTTACACATTCTGGGCAAGAAATGTCGTTGTTCAGTTCGGCCTCTGGTTAAGATAAAACCTATATTACACTCGCTTGTATTTGAGGGTAAATAACTAAACAGTTTTTTAACATTTCAACAGATTAGATGTTTTTGAGTATTAATGACCATGCATACTGTTTCCCAGGTAACCAAGCGATGGCGCTGATTGAGATCGACGTCCACGTAACGCTGATGGAGCTGTGCACCAAGTATCCTAGAAATGAGGCCCTCATGTCCGTTGTTATGGAACTACTCTCCAGACTAAACCAGGAAGGTAGGAAAACTTTGATTGTGTGTACTTCCTGTAAACTAGAGTCTAACTTTGTAACGCGATGCGATCCCATATGTCACTTTGATTGAAGTAGAACCTTATTTTTCATGATTATGACCTGAATATATGAATTTAACCTTACAATGAATAGACACTTTCAATACGCTGCAGTACTGTGAGTGTGCTGTGTGTCAAATTCTGTGGATATCGCGCGTATACAGTAAAAACCCACGAAACCGGACATTCAAGTTAGTATAACTATCGCTCTTGGAGACAGGTGGCATATTAATGCAGGGTGAACATTATGCAGAAAACTCCTCTAGGATCTTTCTGCATGACATAAACCCTGCATTAAGCATATCCAAAAGTATCTAAATGCTACTAGAATTCAGGTTTAGGAGGATGTTACTGTAACGTGTGTGCGTTTATCGTGTATCGTGCGCTTATATACCGTCCATATATCGTGCGTTTATCCTATAAAGTATATATGATCGTATTATACGATTCGATTCGCGTTTGATAAATTCAATAAATAAAGATCGTTTTCCAGTGTATGGGTCCGGTGTTATGCAATTGTGTATGCAGCAGCGTGTTCAACATATATAATATAGTGTAATATTAACTGTGTACCTATTAATAGAGCATTTGCTCCATTATGGTCAGTCAAAATTGAACTAATATTGAGGGCTAATTGGGGTAGACTTTGATAAAATTTCAGTCTTGTCATGTAAGGTTTAACCCATTCCCTCATAGGCTATTTTTAGACCCAACCTCTTTGAATAAATCTACCGAAAAGGAGCTTTAACTAGAGAAAAGGAAAAAAAAAAGTTTTGAACCCATTGTGATTAATAGAGCATTTGCTCTATTTACCACAATGATTTCACAAAGTAAGTTTTACAGAGTCGTCAGTATGAGGGAATGAGTTATGTGATATAAAGAATACGATGCTCGTAGCCATTTTGTACACAGGGGGCCAGAGCGTAGGGCATAAATTGACCAAAAAACCCGAAAAAAATAAATATATATGAGTATATATTATATATAATATATACTCATATATATATATTTTTTTCGGGGGTCATTTTTTTGGGTTTTTTGGTCAATTTATGCCCTACGCTCTGGCCCCCTGTGATTTTGTACAAACTGACTATTCAAAACACATCCTATATAATTTTAAGAGAGTTCTTCCTTTCAAACATTCATCTCTACAAGGCATCTGATCTGGATCCAATACATTTGCTATGCCAGCTATGTCCTAATTTGTAAGACAAAGATTAACCCTTTACTCCATCAATACGCCTTTCTATGCCTTTGCAAACAGAGTAGAACCATATCAAACGGCTCCTATAGGAGCTGTCTAAATTATGAGGTTCTGCTCTGTTTGCTTATAATATAAACATGACTTTACAGATTATGCGCATGCCAAATATTCTTGTGACCATATTTCATTATTAAAAAAATCTTATTAATAGTCATAATGTCATTACTTCTTACAGGGATATTCATGAAATAACGGGTTAAGTGCCATAATTAACCTGTAAACAAGCTCTTAGCTGACAAAGAAACATTAATTAACCTGATATTGGACTTGCAATCAACAGAAACATTCTTGCTAGGGATACGTGCTTCATGACATGTGATAGTACTGCTGTTTACAGTAGCACCTGTCCTAAGCGGACATTCATTTATTGAGCATACAGTAGGAGTGTTAAGAAGCAGATGGTTGCTTAAATGCAGGGCAAAAGAAATGCAGAAAGCTCCTATAGGACCTGCATTAAGCTACCACCTGCCTTACAGACCCATAATTAGACCTCTTTTTGATGGCTGCTTAAGATAGATTCTACTTATTGTAAAAGTCAATATATGTGTGCTCAAAACTGTATATGTTCACTGAGTGACTGTTGTAAAATTTTATATTAGCATTGTATAAATATGTGTTTAGACAAATATAATATTTACATGATATACATATGTCTGTAGACAATATACATATGCAAACATATCACATAAATGTTCAGAAATTGATTTTTGCAACTATTGACATGCTATAATATAAAACAGTGACCCAGGTAATATGTATAGATGTCCAGATAAAATGCATAAATTAAAACATTTTCAAGAATAACTCCTTTATTTCTCCACCAAACCCTGACCTCTCTTTAAAGAGACGATTCTAAAGAGTGGTCACAACATACCTGGGTTTGGTGGAGAAATGACGATTTTAGTATTTGAGTATGCACCTTATCTGTACCTAGATGTATAGAAAAATATTTCCAAGAATAACATTGTTATAATTATGTTTTGACCACTATATAGAGTTGAATATTCGAGATGGTTCTAAAGAGTGGTCACAACATAGGGATTGGTGGAGAAATGTCACCATTTGAGTATAATCTATTGCTCTATATAATAGAAAAAACCTTGTATGGTTTGTTACATTACCTAATATGTACAATGTAACAAACTTGAAGATGAAAGGTAACGTTTCCTTTCATAGCAATTTAATATATATAATCCATGACATAATTTCTCGGCTAATGCATTATATCTATTTTCTCCTTGTCAACGGAAACCATAGATTTTCTGGCCAAACATCAAATATTATGGCTTCTCCAATCACTCTTGACATTATTCTATTTTTGCTTCATTAATATTGCGATTCTGATTTCTTTCTTATGAAATAGATTCAAAGTTGAGAAGTTAATATGCAAAAAGCAAAATTATAATAACCTTTATTCTAATCAGACATATATACATACATATGTGCAGAGCTAAAGATAACGGTACGTATCCAAATTCTAAAATCGTCATTTCTTCACCAAACACTTTACTGTGACCACTCTTTAGAATCGTCTCTTCGAGACGATTCTAAAGAGTGGTCACAGTATAGGGTTTGGTGGAGAAATAAAGGAGTTATAATGCTTGAAAATGTTTAAATTTATGCATCTTATCTGGACCTTTGTATATGTCTCTGTTCTGATATACAAGAAACTATGCATGCTCATACTGATCTGGAGCATTTTTACTTATAGCGGTGCATATCCAAATACTAAAATCATCATTTTTCCACCAAACCCTATACTGTGACCACTCTTTGGAATTGTCTCTTTGAGACAATTCTAAAGAGTGGTCACAGTATAGGGTTTGGTGGAGAAATAAAGGAGTTATAATGCTTGAAAATGTTTAAATTTATGCATCTTATCTGGACCTTTGTATATGTCTCTGTTCTGATATACAAGAAACTATGCATGCTCATACTGATCTGGAGCATTTTTACTTATAGCGGTGCATATCCAAATACTAAAATCATCATTTTTCCACCAAACCCTATACTGTGACCACTCTTTGGAATTGTCTCTTTGAGACAATTCTAAAGAGTGGTCACAGTATAGGGTTTGGTGGAGAAATAAAGGAGCTATGCTTGAAAATGTTTAAATTTATGCATCTTATCTGGAGCTTTGTATATGTCTCTGTTCTGATGTACAAGAAACAATGTATGCTAATACTGGTCTGGAGCATTTTTACTTATAGCGGTGCATATCCAAATACTAAAATCATCATTTTTCCACCAAACCCTATACTGTGACCACTCTTTGGAATTGTCTCTTTGAGACAATTCTAAAGAGTGGTCACAGTATAGGGTTTGGTGGAGAAATAAAGGAGCTATGCTTGAAAATGTTTAAATTTATGCATCTTATCTGGAGCTTTGTATATGTCTCTGTTCTGATGTACAAGAAACAATGTATGCTAATACTGGTCTGGAGCATTTTTACTTATTGTGGTTTCTCCAATCCTTCTTGACCTAATTCTATTTTCTCCTGATTAATATTGTGATTCAGATTTCTTTCTTATGAAATAGATCCAAGGTTGTTGAGAAGTTACAAAAATCAAAATTATGATAACCTTTCTCCTGATGTACAAGAAACTATGTATGTTCTGGAGCATATTTTCTCACTTTTGATTCATTAAAATATTACAGACACTTACTGACCAAGTGTCAAACAATTTAGACTGATGGGATGCCAAGTTTATTTCTTTTTACATCTTTGCTGGACCTGAATTATTTGCAAATGAAGGTCAGACCGTGCTAGGCATGACAAGAGTTAATGGTAAATTTCCTCATTATATCTATCCAAAGCACTATGGTAAAGTACACATTCTGATAGGGTTTCAAAGCAGACTCTGTAATGACTTGGTAGCAGTGGTATAAACATTTAAGAAATTTTCTGAAATGTTTATTTTATTTCTTTTGTAATAAATTTTGAATGTAAATTGACACATTTGCATTATTTTATTTATTTACCTATTTTTTTAATTGTATTTTGCTATTACAGTAGGATATTTTTTAAATTATCAAGTTAACAAGGGGAAACTGTGGGATTTAAAAATGAAAACTGTCGTGTTTATTAGATCTACGTGCAATTTTCTGCAACATGATTACCAAGTTGTCCCTCAGAGCCATATATTATATGTAACAGTAGTCCACATATACCAAACTGGACACATACAATAAACCCCTCTAGACAGGAATAGAGAAGAATTTAGTAGAGAAGAATTTAGATACTTTTAGGCAGGTGGCTGCTTGAAATGAAGGGTGAAAGTCATGCAGAAAGCTCCTAGAGGAGCTTTCTGCATGACTTTCACCCAGCATTAAACTGCCTTCCACACTAAATTTAACATCTAGTTTACTGTATTCTATATGTTTATGTAATCATGAACCTTGACCTTTTTTTATTTCGTCTATAGAATACCACAGGAAGCTGTTTCAAATTGAAATTATAGTGTTTGTACAGGCAAAACTGGAGTATTGAGCAAGTTTGAAAATCAGTTACAGTATAAAGACACTAATCTGAACACCCAAATAGGTATCATTATTGGTGTTTTTACCCTTTGCAAACAGTAGTCTCAGATCAGTACACCCTTAAGTTATAATTAAGAGCCATCTGATCAAGGGTTGTGCCTGTGGGAGATAATCTATACCACAAGAATACCATCAGCATCCCAAAAACTCCAGACCGTTTGGACCCTTATGAGATGCCAAACTTCTGTTTGAAATTGCACAAATCCTGCTGAGGGTTAATCCTTACAACACTGACTTTTTAAATGGACTATTCCAAAAATCAAACAGGTCAAGCTTGTCGTGAATATTTAGGGATGTACGTGTTAACCCTTTCAACCCTGACTTTTCAAATGGACTATTCCTGAAAACTCAAACAGGTCAAGCTTATGGTCAAGCTTAGGGATTCTTCTTAAGAAAAGTGTAAAATGACAAACAGTGCAGACCCTGATGAGAGGGCTCCTCTAGGAGCCTTCTCATCTGGGTCTTCACTGTTTGCAAAGGACATTAGTGACTCATGTCCCGCTGAATAAGAGTTAATCCTTCACTCCATGAATTTTCATATAAGAAATAATACATCGTGGGTAGAAATTATTTTAACCCTTTCTCGGTTCTATATGTTTATATCCAATTTCAATACCTATTGAATATTCATGGACAAAATAGAATGAAATGTGGAAAGTGGGCCATTCGGTTGTAGCTATTTTAGAAATAAAAGAAACAGATCTATCAAATTCCATTAGCAAACAGAGCAGACACAGATCAGACGGCTCCTATATGAGGGAACAGTTAATTTTTAGCTCACCAGAGCACAAAGTGCTCAAGGTGAGCTATTGTGATACCCCTGTGTCCGGCGTCCGTCTGTCCGTCTGTCTGTCCGTCAACAATTTCAAACGACTTCTTCTCTGAAACCGACTGCCCAATTGTAACCAAACTTGGTCAGATACATACTGTGGGTGGGTGCTTCAAAAGTTGTAAAAGATAGTGGGTGTGGCCATCGGTCTTATTGCCATGGCAACTGTACACAATATCTAGAAAAATCTTCTTCTCCAGAATGACTTGTCCGATTTGAATATAGTTTTCACCAAAATGTTTCTCAGTTGATAGACTTTAAAAGTTGTTAAAAGAATTTTGATCCGGCAAAAAACATGGCCGCCAAAGGGCGTGGTCATTTTTTCCATATATGGTAATATTGGAAAATCTTTAAAAATCTTTTTCTCTGAAACTGTAAAGCCTAGACCTTTGATATTTGGTATGTAGCATGATCTTATGGTCCTCTACAAAAATTGTTCAAATTTGACCCCCGGACCAAAAATGGCCCCGCCCAAGGGCTTATCAGTTTTTCATAGGAAAATCTTTAAAAATCTCTTCACTGAAACTGTAAGGCCTAGAACTTTGATATTTGGTATGTAGCATGATCTAATGGTCTTCTACAAAGATTGTTCAAATTATGACCCCCGGGCCAAAAATGGCCCCGCCCAAGGGCTTATTAGTTTTTCATAGGAAAATCTTTAAAAATCTTCTTCTCCCAAACTGTAAGGCCTAGACCTTTGATATTTGGTATGTAGCATGATCTTATGGTCCTCTACAAATTTTGTTCAAATTATTACCCCCGGGCCAAAAATGGCCCCGCCCAAGGGCTTATCAGTTTTTCATAGGAAAATCTTTAAAAATCTTCTTCTCGCAAACTGTAAGGCCTAGACCTTTGATATTTGGTATGTAGCATGATCTTATAGTCCTCTACAAATTTTGTTCAAATTATTACCCCCGGGCCAAAAATGGCCCCGCCCAAGGGCTTATCAGTTTTTCATAGGAAAATCTTTAAAAATCTTCTTCTCTCAAACTGTAAGGCCTAGACCTTTGATATTTGGTATGCAGCATGATCTATTGGTCCTCTACAAAAGTTGTTTGAATTATGACCCCCGGGCCAAAAATGATTAGATTTTCATAGGAAAACTTTAAAAATCATCTTCTCTCAAACTGTAAGGCCTAGACCTTTGATATTTGGTATGTAGCATGATCTTATGGTCCTCTACAAATATTGTTCAAATTATGACCTCCGGGCCTAAAATGGCCCGCCCAAGGGCTTATCAGTTTTTCATTGGAAAATCTTTAAAAATATACTGAAACTGTAAGGCCTAGACCATTGATATTTGGTATGTAACATGATCTAATGGTCCTCTACAAATATGTAGCTGTGGCTTGTGGTCCTCTGCCAAAAATGTTTAACTTACGACCCTGACCACTGGGCGAAACTTGGCCCTGCCTCAGGGCTTATCAGTTTTTCATGGGTAAAATATAAAATATTATTTTTCTCTGAAACCATAAGGCTTAGACCTTTAATTAATGGCATACTGCTTTGCCTAGTGGTTCTCTACCAAGGTTGTACACATGATTTCTTGTGGTCAAAAATGGCCCCGCCCCTGGGGTTATCTCAGGTGAGCGCTTCAGGGCCTCATGGCCCTCTTGTTATATTGACACACATGAATGCAGGAAGTGTTGGCCATGGCAGAAACTGTAAATTCATATCTATATTATTTCATAAGCAAACAGAGCAGACCCTGATAAGACAACTCCTATAGGAGCCATGTGATCAGGGTCTGCTGTTTGCAAAGGCATATAAAGGGCATACTTATGAAATAACATGATATTGTTGGAGCCATCTGAACAGGGTCTGCTCTGTCTGCATAAGAAATGATATACACGTAGATGTGATTATACAGTTTCTGCCATGGCCAACAAAAAATTCTGTGTTTGCATGTTGTTATAAGAAATTGTTTGCTGGTTGTTCATGATATCATCTGTTCTTACTTGCACATTCATGGAGTAAAGGGTTAAATTGTTATCTTTGAAATGTTCCAGACAGTCTGGATTCAGGTTAAAGTTTGAAATATCTATAATAATTGTCTCATTAAGATCCAGTCTGTTTGAAACTCATGCTTTATAGATGTAGAGAAAACATCTGGCTTGTAATTAACCCATTCCCTCATAGGCTATTTTCAGATCCAACCTCTTGGAATAAATCCACCGAAAATGAGCATTAATTAGAGAAAAGGAAAATTTTAGAATTTTGAAACCATTGTGATAAATATCACAATGGTTTCAAGAAGTGACTATTACAGAGGCGTAGAAAGGCATATTTATGGTGGAAAGGGTTAATTGTGTTTGTGGTACGTAATGACTGTGTGCTTAACTCTATTAGTGTGGGATATGAGTCCTTGGCAAAGAGTTTAGACCCAGTTCAGAGGGTTCCTAGAGGAGCCCTGTCATCAGGGATTGCACTGTTTGTCATGTTACACTTTTCTTTAAAAAAAATCCTGAATATTCGCAGTAAGCTTGTCCATTTTTATCTCATTTGTTTCGAAGAAAAGTCGAGCTATTGTGATCACTAGGTCACGCCCCTGCGAAAAAATATTCATAATATTATGAATTTTTTAAACTTTAAAGAATTATTCATGAAATACTCTCCATCAATGATGTAATCTACTTCATGAAGAAAACTTCATGAAGTATGATTAGATCCTCTTCATGAAGATATTATGAAGTAATGATAGATTTGCAAAATCCTTAAAAACCTCATGATATATGCAAAAGATATATGAAGAATTTTTAATGAAGACCTTCTTTGAGAAAAATGCATAAAAAAATCATTAAATGTTTTATGAATAATTCACTGAATTTTTATTATAACTTACTTCATAAAAAAATCTTTACTGGTGACATTATGAAACAATCAAGATTTTTTCATGAATCCCCTATCCATACCCTGTGTTTATGACCACTGCCATATGATGCATTAACACTTTCCCTCATGAACATTTAGAAAGAGATAATTAATGAAATCATGAATATTTATTAGCTGGATTTTCATAAAGAAAATATGAACACATGAAATTTAGGCCATGGCAGAAACTAGGAACTACATTACCATATAAATTTCAAAAGCAAACAGAGTAGACTGGACCCCAATTAGACGGTACCTACTAGAGTTGTCTAACCTGGGTCTACTCTGTTTGCAAAGGCAAAATAAAGCTTTAAGGTGTTTATAGGATAGAGTAAGCATATACAGTCAAACACAGAAAGTTTGAACACAAAATCAAGTATCATTATTGGCCTCTAAATCAGGTGGCAGCTAAATGCAGGATGAAAGTCATGCAGCAAGCATTTTCAAGCTTTCTGTCTGACTTTCATCCTGCATTAAGCAGATAGCTAAATGCTCAATTCTTCATTACTAACACATAAAACTATTCATTGTTTACTGTGCATTGTATGGATTCTGATGACGGTTTCCAATGATTTGTTTGATCAGTATATAATTTTACTATTCCTATAATAATTTCAGAGCTACAAACAATAAAACAATGTTTCACTTCCCTTTTTTTCTCAGTGTATATTTTTTATCAATGTAGCCAAACAGATTGCGGGTCGTCAATACTTAACATATTGGTCTAATTAACTTTCACAAGAAAAACTTTCTGCAACATTATTTCCACAGACATTTATAAGAGAAATGGTTTTGTTTCTTTTGTTAGAAAAAAACCCATGATGTCCACCATTCTCCTCCATATTTAAAACTATGTCTCTTTTAGCTTTTTACAAACTATTAAAAAGAATTGTCATCAAGCATATTGTACACAAAATAAGTTGTATGGCAACTATGTCACCAGCTGCTGCTCATGAAGAAACACTGAACTATCTTCGCTTCATCTTTGGACTTCCACATGTACATCTTCTTGTCAGCACTTCACATGTTTCATGACAATGTTCTTTGGGAATGGTCCTATCCTGAAAGAAACAATTATTTTTATTGATTTAATATTCCAATTATCTTGTTTAAATATATAAAATTATAACCAATTAGGACAGGTGATTCTTATTTATTACTGTGACTTAATTGACACATTAAATTTCCTTTTAAACAGTTCTTATACAGCCATCTATATCTGTCACAGGTAAATCCAATGAAAGTAATTGTATACACGTAGGCTTCTTTTTTTATTTTTACTATATTATGATCTACTTATATAGGTATAGCCAATCATCATTTCTGTGAAAAACAGTTAAAATCAGTCTAAACAAATTCAAAGTACAGTCAAGTGAACAGTTAGTATGGTGTGAAATGAGGGGAAATATTTGGGTATGAAACCTTCACAGAACTGCTATTCATTATGTGTGAATTTTCAGCAGTTTCACTGTACTTAATCAATGCCTTTGACATTTGCAGTGTATGAAATTAACTTGACCATCACTGGCCATTTTAACCAGTAACTTTTCAAACATCACTGGACAATATGGAAAAATAGTCAAACAGGGAGAGCCACACACGGAATGACACCGCATCAAACACCATCTAACGAGAAACGATAAAGCCACAAGACAAAACATAACAGGACGCATATCAAGACGAAACACATTAAACATTAAGCATATTAAAAAACAAAATTGACCGTAGGCTGAAAGCAGGAGTGCCGCCTTGGAACGGCCAGCAGCCAAAAGCAATAAAAAAGGGCTATTGGGGGACTTGAACCTGGTTTATGGGTACCCAACCTCGTCCTTATCCCACTTTCACCAAAGTCAAAATGTAAATAAAATTCCCCCTCCAGACAACACCACAACATGCGTAACGATGTATGCCAAAATGAAAATGATTTGAAAATGAACGTTATTAGAAGTAAACAAGCGACGTCATCATGTAAATGACGTCATAATTTAAAAGTACGGGAAAACTATTTGAAACACTTCTACTGCGACATTTAAAAGATCAATCGCAAGAAAATACAATTACCAGTGGATATTAATCATACACAACTGTTTTGTTTGCAAAAGAATAAAACAAAAATGGCCAAAAAAGGCACTGTAAATAGTGACATTTTACACATTGGCTCAAACTTCCACAGATTGTATAGAGGATTTTTTGAAAATAAAAATTAATCTATCTATCTATCTATTGGTACTGCTTCACACCCTTACGGGTAATTTCGAGCAGCTGCGCGCCAGTGTCTGTTAGTAGAAATAAGTGAAAGTTGTAAGTAAGGAACAGTGAGTTTAAAAGCAGTAGTGTGTTAGGTAGTAAGAGAAGAATAAAAGATTTAAAAACAGTTCTCCAGGGCTTAAGGTTTGTAGTGGGTGACAGTGCTGACTGAAGACTTGAAAGTGTTCAAGCTCTCAGACTGCACTGTACCAATAGGTAATGCATTCCACTGGACTATAGTAACAGGAAAAAAGGAGTACTTGTAATAGTCAGCTCCAGTGTGAATCTGTCTGTAGGCCATTGTGTGAGTGAGCCTAGATGTTCTTAAGTTTTCTTTTATGTAGATGGGCATTGGGATGGCAACCATTAATTGGTTGCAATGCAAATTTCCTCATCATTTTCTTAATATTTTATAATAAATGATAAGTCAAATAATTGCAATAATGTACAGATCGATTTGCTAAATTTTCAAGTCTTATACTGTCCAAAATCGTAGCATGTATACAGTCTAAGTGTGAATATTGATTTCTGATTCTATCGAAAATGATCATTTTGTGCAACTAATGTTTACCACTGAACTTTACAGGTCAGCATATACAAACCAAATCACTTTTGGATATAACATGTCTGTGTATGTCTATTTTAAAACACAAATAAAATGCAGAACATTACTTCGTTGTTACAAATAGCAATCACGGACGTGATTGTTATCTACAGAGTTATGTGTTTTCGCGACTTTCTTGAGAGATCGACTTTGGCTGCAAAGTTCTTGTTATAGCGCATATACCAGACTATAATTTTAACACTCGAGAGTGAATATGATTTACATACATATATAAATGTTACTTTTCAAAAAAAACTTACTCGTCAGTCGATCCAGGGCGAGCGTGCGGTCTGTAATTTCACAGACTGAACGTGGATTTTTCGGCCTCTCGAAACACGTCTTATCTTTCAGCTGCTTTACACTGAACTTTCTTCTTCGAGTACACAATACTCCTTCATGACTGAAGATTACGTTTATCTACTGTTATCTATATGTTTGTCCTAAGGTTGAACGTCTCTCATTGTTATCGATGATTCTCCACTTTTGAAACTTTCTACCAACATCCAAACAGAGTTCGCCATTTCTGGTTGCAGTGTACACATATGCACACTCGGTCTGCATTCGTAACTACTCGTCTTATTCCGTCTTGGTTCGGGGTCGCATATGCCTTATGAACACAGTACTTATGACGTAAACACGGAAACTATCGCCCATTCGTCGTATTTGGAAAGTCCAATTTTAGCGTAATTTTATGTCAGAAGAATTGTGCCAACAGAAAAATTATGCAGGAAATGAAATGTAACGCTTTTCTTTGAACGTTTTTCTGTCACTCGCAATCCCTTATTCTAAATATATGTATTCATACCGGCAGATAACGAATCGTATCGGACATTTTCGTCGATCTATGCTTGGCCACATGTTTTCCGCGCATGCGTACCAAAAGTTCAAAATGGTGGACATTTCTGAAAACCTCGTTTACGGGAGGAAACGAAATTTGTGTACGTATTAACTATTTAGGAATTCGGTTTTGGACAGCAACTTAGTTGACAACAAACCATAGTGGAATTCGCTGGAAGCAAGTACTCGCCAATTATAATTGCTAGTAAGTCATATTACTCTATAAATTTTGACCCCAGGACCCAGGGCAAATGCGACATATTGTTCCCGTTTAAAATACTAGTAGAATCAAAATCCCTCTGAATCATTTAAAAACAAGAAACATCCACTTATAAGCGTTTAGTATCTAATAGAATTATATTTCATGATTACAAATTCATCAGTTTTAGCAAGTTTTCGGTGGTTGCGTTTGAAATATTTTCTTAGATCATGAAAAAATTGTTGTTTGTACTGGCTTTATACATTTATGATTACTGTTATCTATCAACGTTCTCATTGAAATGTGTAGTGAGCAGCATGAATAACCCATATCCAATTTTTGTCAGTTTCTAATAAATTTGTCTCGATTTCAATTGGAATTTACTTAAAGATATTTTCCAAATTCCGATTAATAAAAAAATTAAAAGGCTTGTGTGTGAAGAGAAATATACATACATGTACATTGTGTATGTATATGTCTCTGGTGTGTGTGTGTGTGTGTGTGTACAAAATAATTGATTATCCCTGAATATTGGTATGTAAGTAGGAGATATAGCTCAACTGAGCACAGCATACTCATTGTTTGATTTGCAAATAAATATGAAATGCCTGCTTTTATGTGTTCAAGGTTGCCAGTTAGTGCATTTTGTGTTACATTGTAATGTTCTTTTCTTCTTTTAGTCATTCAAAGGAGCCCAGTGAATGTAAAGGATAGTTTGATGGACACAGAGGGTGAAACTGAGTGTGTAAACGAACATCTCCTGACTGGCAGAGGAGTTCACAGAACACGAGTCACATGCCGCCAACAAAAGGGGAATAAATTATTGCACACATTGAAAGGAAGACATGTGAAATTTAAAATCTCTATGAAGATAACCACCAAAATGACAGCTAAAAAGAGTGTGATGGATAGACAGACAATGGAAAATTGATGCCTAAGTGACATACTGCCTCTCGGTTTAATCATTAACAGTCACATATTTTATGAAGTTTTAATGAAGATATAACAGCTTAAAAGTCACATATGTTATGAAGTTTTAATGAGCGATTGTTAATGAATTCTTCATGAAAAAAAAAGTGAAGTTTTACTCTTTAATTCTTCCTAAAAAAGAAGTGAAGTTTTACTCTTGAATTCTTCATGAAAAAGAAGTGAAGATAAAATGGCACAATAGTTTTTATAGCAAAAAATCCGTGATTTATTCAGTAGAAGTGAAATGATTTTTTGCATGAACTCTTCATGATGCACACAACTAGTTTTATTATGATTATTTATTCATAAAGATTTATTATGAAGTCTGTAATGAATTATAATTCATGAATTCTTCATGGAAAAGAAGTGAACAGAAAATGGCCTATACTATTTTAGAACAAAATATTCATTATTTCTTCATAATATTTTTTTTTTTTTTTCATGAACTCTTCATGAATATGAGTTTTCCAATGATTATTTATTCATGAAGAGTTCATGATTTTCTTCTCAGAATGAATGAAGAATTTATTATGCATTTTCCACTTCATAAAAAATGCATTTACAAACTATCATGAAGATTTCTGCATAATGGGCCATTTTCTGTTCACTTCTTCTTCATGAAGAATTCATGAACTCCCTTCATGAATAACTCCTGAATTTTTATTGAACTCTTCATGAAGAATAACTTTACATTTCGCAGGGGCGGTAGGCATTGTTGCTAACATTGTCGTCCTTGTTGTCGTCGTTGGTGTTGTCATCATCTGCACGCAAAAACTTTAATGTAGCTCTTTACTCGAAAAATATAAGAGGTATCAACATGTTACTTCATAGGTTAGTAGATCTCATTGAGGGGAAGGCCCCTACAAAAGAACCATAACTCTTGATTTCAAAATTTCGGAGTTACGGCTTTTTTTTTTTTTAATTCAGCTGGACAAGAACCAAATGAGACGAGTGTTGGCACCACACGTGGCTCTTGTTAAATTTGGAATAACCTCATAGGCTATTTTTAGATACATTCTCTTTGAATAAATCTACCGAAATAGAGCATTAACTAGAGGAAAGGAAACTTTTAGAATTTTGTAGTTTGAAACCATTGTGATAAATAGAGCTCCTATAGGAGCAAATGCTCTATTTATCACAATGGTTTCACAGAGTGACTTTTATAGAGTCGTCAAAAGTCGTCAATATGAGGGAATGGGTTAAAGGAATAATTAAGTCCGTTGAAGAATAATTAATGCACATATACTCACTAAAAGCTTTGATAATAACTAAGTACTTAAAAACTCAATACTACAAAACCATTAACAATCTTTGACACAGGTGGCAGATTTATGCCGGGTAAAAGTCATGCAGAAAGCTCCTCTGGGAGCTTTCTGCATGACTTTCACCCTGCATTCAAGGAACCATCTGCCTACAAAGACAAAATTGTTAATTACTAATTTTTCTTTGTATCAAGCTTGTACTTTATGTTATTAAAGTGATTTATTATAGAATCAGATCTATATAATACTATGAACAAACGGAGCAGATCCTGATTAGAGCCCTCTGATCTGGGTTTACTCTGCAATCCATTTAACCCTTTCCCTGTTCTATGTTTGTTTCAAATTTCAATACCTACTGAATATTCATTAACAAAATGGTTATAAAGAAATATGGAAGGTGGGACATTTTAGACATTTTAGAAAGCAAAGAAACAGATACATGTATATCGAATTCTACTAGCAAACAGAGCAGACCCTGATCAGACGGCTCCTCTAGGAGCCGTCTGATCTTGGTCTACTCTGTTTGCAAATGTGTGAAAACACGTTTATATGAAGGAAAGGGAAGGAAAGGGTTAATTTGTTCTAAATTGATATGGAAGACAATGTGGAAGTAACTCATGACTCATCAGTGGGTCCAAATTATTTGAAAGTTGCTTATCAATTTTGATGAACAGAAATTAAACAAGTTTGTACTTTGTATTACTTCTTTGCAGGCTAAGTAATTTATCGTTTGTAACAATGGTCTTTAATACCACAATTTGTAAAATAAAATGTCTCTCTTGTCATTGCAAAAATATTATCAAAGTGTCAAACAGTTTGGATCCTGATGAGACGCTGCATAATGTGGCGTTTCATCTTGATCCAAACTATTTGCATAGATAATCACGGTTTTGCCGCTATCATGTAAAGAATTAATCATTTCACTGCCAACTAAATAATGTGCAAAGAGTTAATTGAAACAACAAACAGTAGTTTGTTAATGATTAAATGGGTGATTTGCTGAATTTCCAGAGTGAAACGATCTATCGTTGTTTCATGGCAGAGTCCATTCAGTATGAATTGGTATAATTGTTTTGCTGATTTTGAATAACTAACAGTGCAGACCGAGATCAGAGTCTTCCTCTGGTGCGGGCTTCTGATCTGGATTTACACTATTTGTAAATGCCAGAATACTAGTTTCCAGCATTCCAAGGGTTGATTAATTGACAGAAAAGTAAAAGCTGTTTTCAAATTGCAAGGAACAAATTAGTAAATGAGTTGTGTTTGTTTCTTAAGCCTTTATGTGTGGGAAACAGTTATATCAGTATTTTTCAAACAGTGTAGACCCAGATCAGAGGGCTCCTGTAGGGGGCCTCTGATCAGGGTCTGCACTGTTTTGCCATAAAAAATCATATTGTGCAATAAAAAAGTTATTTTGTGGTGTGCTTCATTAATATCCATAGGGGGGGGGGGAGGGGGGGGGAGTCAAATATTATAATTCAGCATACAATGGGTTAATCCTTTCCTCCATAGATATGCATTTCTACACCTCTGTTAAAATCACTTTATGAAACTATTGTGATAAATAGAGCATTTCCTCCTATAGGAGCAAATGCTCTATTTATCGCAATGGTTTCGATACTACACAATCTTAAACTTATCCATTTCTCTAGTTAATGCTCCTTTTCCGTAGATTTATTCAAAGAGGTGGGGTCTAAAAATTGCCTATGAGGAAATGGGTTATGAGACCTTGGATTAACCTTCATCATGCAATGGGTAGATTGGTGATCACGTTTCTGAATAGTATGGATCCAGATGAATCGCTGAGTAATTTGGCATCTCATCAGGATCAAATCTGTCTGACATAGGATTGTATATACATTGTACATGTATATTTGAAGAAAATATATAAGATATATAAGCAGCTGGACAAGTTTAAATCGGATAAATCTGTACTCCATAGACCGAGTTTAAAGGAAAGAAGACAAATATCCGATGTTTCGATTGCAACTGTCGTTGTATCTATGTCCTAGTCCCAGACTCAGGGTCTGTTCTGTTTGCCTTTGACATGATACAGATCTAACTCTGTAGTATTTTTTTTTCAAAGCTAAAAAATTCCTTTGAAAAGTTAACGTTATAAAAAATCACCTAATAAATATTCATGGTGTATTATTTCTTACATAAATACTGAATAAGGAAAGGGTTAATCTGTGCGTCATTTGATTGTTGAACATATCAGAATTAAAGTTACCATAAATCTCAAGTATGTTCATTAACCCATTACCTCATAGACTGTTTTTAGACACAACCTTTGAATAAATCTACCAAAAGGGAGCCTTTATTAGAGCAAAAGGAAATTTTATAATTTTGTAGTTTAGAAACCAATGATTTCAAAAAGTGACTTTCACAGAAGCGTCAAAAGGCGTCAATATGAGGGAATGAGTTAAATCTTTATATGATAAATATTAAATATTTATGTAAGAAATAATGACATCATAAATATTAATTAGATCATTTTTAGCTCGCCTGTTTTCGAAGAAAAAAGTTGAGCTATGTTGTGATCACTGGGTCGTAGGCGTTGTTGTAGTAGTAGTCATTGTCTGTGGCGGCAGCCAGCAAAATCTTTAATGTGGCTGATTAATCAAAAAGTATATTAAGAGTTATCAACATGAAACTTCATAGGTTGGTAGATCTCTTTGAGGAGAAGGACCCTACATAAGAGCTATAACTCTTGATTTCAAAATATTTAAGCTATTGCCCTTTATTTTTTTTATAAAAAATTGTAATTTAGCTCATTACTCGGATATTAACATGTAGCTGATTAATCAAAAAGTATAAGAGGTATCAACATGAAACTTCATAGGTTGGTAGATCCCATTGAGGAGAAGGCCCTACATAAGAATCATAACTCTTGATTTCAAAATTTTGGAGTTATGGCCCTTTATTTTTATCAAAAAGTTTTAATTTAGCTGATTGCTCAAAAAGAATAAGACTGGTATCAACATGAAACTTGATAGATTGGTAGACCCCTTTGAGGAAAAGTGTATGCAGTGGACAAGCACCAAATCAGATGAGCGTTGGCGCAGCACACAGCTCTTGTTTATAATAGCACATGGACACAACAATTTTTGGCCATGGCAGACACTGTAGAATCATATCTATATTATGTCATAAGCAAACAGAGCAGACCCTATAGGAGCCATCTGATCTGGGTCTTCTCTATTTGCAAGGCATAGAAAGGCATATCTATTGCATAAAGGGTCAAATCTTTATATAATGAATATTCTTGTCAGAAATAATTATAATAATTGATATATTATCTTCCTTCAAATGCTGTATCATGAGCATTTAGTTCTTAATTTAATCCATTCCCTCATAGGCTATTTTTAGACCCAACCTCTTTGAATAAAAAAGGAGCATTAATTAGAAATAAGGAAAATTTTAGAATTGTGTAGTTTTGAAACCATTGAGATAACCACTGCTATTTATCCCAATGGTTTCACAATTGACTTTCACAGAGACATTGAAATACGTCAATATGAGGGAATGATTTAAGTAAAAATGCATGTTTAGTTTATTCTTCAAGTATGATGTTCAGTTCTTGTTTTTAGATTGTGTGCAAGAGATTCTCCTGTCAAATAAATTTGTACAGAATGGCGTTTTCTCCATACTAGACCTGTTACGCCTGTCGGAGAAAGTCCAGTATGCAGGGCTACGTATTATCCAGTCCCTAGGTGAGAAACATACTATGAAACTTCTCTTTAACTCTTTCCTCCATAAATACACATTTTTATGCCTCTGTAATAACCACTTCTTGAAACCATTGTGATAAATAGAGCATTTGCTCCTATAGAAACTGGCATTCTCAAACTACTTGACAACATCAATCCTCATAAAGCATCAGGGCCAGACTCAATACAAGCAAAAGTCCTTAAAGAATGTAAAGATATTATAGCGCCAATCTTAACCATGTTGTTTAATAAATCACTGGCTTCTGGCAAAATACCCGCTGATTGGAAACATGCAAATGTCTGTCCTGTCTTTAAAAAGGGAGATAAACATGATGCTATCAATTATAGACCGATCTCTCTAACATGCATCTGCTTAAAAATTCTTGAACATGTAGTCTCTAGTTCCATAATGACCCACTTAGAAAAAAACGATATTCTTTATGACCTTCAGCACGGGTTTAGATCATCGCGTTCGTGCGAGACACAACTCATCTCATTCTTTCAAAACATTAGCCGGTCACAAGATAGTAATATACAAACTGACGTCATTATAATGGACTTCGCCAAAGCCTTTGACAAAGTCCCACACAAACATCTACTCTATAAGCTACAATACTATGGTATAAACAATAATGCTCTGAATTGGATCTCAGACTTCCTAGAAAACAGAACACAGACAGTAGTCCTGGAGGGTGAAATTTCAGATAAGGTGGCTGTCACCTCCGGTGTCCCCCAGGGTACTGTGCTAGGCCCAATCCTCTTCCTCATATACATTAATGACCTGGCAGATTATATGAAACACAGCACTTTAAGACTTTTCGCTGATGATAGCATTATATACAAAGAAATAAAAAACTCAAATGATGCAGAACTTCTCCAGTCTGATCTAGCGGCAGCAGGTGCATGGGAGAGGGATTGGCTGATGCACTTCCACCCTGATAAGTGCAACGTCTTAAGCATTACACAAAAGAAATATCCGATCAAATACTGTTACAAATTGCACAACCACATATTAGAAAAAGTCGATTCATCTAAATATTTAGGAATAACTCTTCAAAGTAATCTTAAGTGGAATAAACATATTAATTCAATCACAGACAGGGCAAACCAGTCCCTGGGATTTCTCCGCAGAAACTTAAAGATCAGCTCGAATAAAGTGAAGGAACATGCTTATAAGGCCATTGTAAGACCAAAGCTTGAATATGCCTCATCAGTCTGGGACCCACATACGAAAAACCAAATTAACCAGAGAGAAAGAGTACAAAGAAGGGCAGCACGATTCGTAACTAATAGATATCACAACACCAGCTCAGTTTCAGACATGTTAAATAACCTAAATTGGCCTTCCTTACAGGTACGAAGAACAAGAACCCGTCTGATAATGTTTTATAAAATAATACACCAGATTGTCGCCATCTACCCTGAAAATTATCTCCTCGTTCCAACTGATTCTAGAACTAGACATGGTAACACTTATGGATATAGACAAATACGGACATCTAAAGACCCTTATAAATACTCTTTCTATCCAAGAACAATCTGTCAGTGGAATATGCTGCCAGTGACTGCACAACAAGCACCCACAGTCGACTCTTTTAAAGCTATTGTTACCGTGCCCATTATCGTCTCCACCTTCAACTTTTAGATAAACATACTCTAAGTCACGTATAAAGTTTTACCTTTTATCATGTCAAAGTCTTATCTTTTATCATTCTTGGTGTTGTCCTTATCATGTATAAAGTTTTTGTTTTGTTCTTTATTTTTATCTGGCATAAGTTCTTAAACATGTCGCTTTAGAAAATTTTAGTACTTTTAATATATTTTAATGTTTTAAACCAGCGCCTACACATAATCCTCAATGTAATGAGGGAGTGTAGTATCCTCAAAGAAGAAGAAGAAAAGGAAATGTTCGATTTATCACAATGGTTTCAAACTGCAAAATTCTCAAATCTTACTTTTCTCTAGTAAATCTTTTGGGTGGATTCATTCAAAGAGGTTGGGTCTAAAAATAGCCTATGGAGGAAAGGGTTAATGACCAAACACAAGATGTCTATAAACCTTTACTTGATAGACATATATTTACACATTTGCAAACAGAGATGACTCAGATCAGACAGCTCCTGAATCTTTATCAGGTAAATGGTTAGCAAAGTTTTTACCATTTTATCCTAATTTACAAAAAGTACCTGGTTATAGTCTACTTTCAGTCAGAATAACTGCTCAGCCGACTGCATTTACTCCCCTGGTCATTGAGCCATTCACCTACAATATTGAGCACTGTTAACATATGGTGCAATTACGCAGCCACAATACCAGCTAGTGACCCTCACAGGTACCCATTTTAACCCTTGGGTGGAAAGGAGGCAACCTCGTGCGAGTGGGAGACACTGAAAAGTGTCTCTGAAATTTCAAGCTTAAATGTCAAGTCGGGATTTGAACCCAGGACCCCTTGGTTATCAGCTAAATGCTCAACCACTTGGCCAAGCCACCACCACATTAAAGAATATGCCCTGGTTGTGATTGATCTGGATCTACAATATTTACATTCTGCAATAATTCTGTCATTATCTGCCTTTAGACATAAATTTTACAATAACAACAAAGATGTTTTGAACTTCCAAGATAGTACTTGGAATTGGTCAGATTATACTTACCGGTAGATATCGTCTTTGGTCAGATTTTACTCAGATAATATCTTTTAATTCTCAAGGAAATAAGATATATTGATCTACTGGGGTTGTACAATTGCATGTTGCATTTCCATTATATATTTACTGACAAACATAATTATAGCTTATAATGTATTTCAAAGATTTTCGCCATAATGTGATCTGTGTCTTAAGTGACTCATTTTCAAGGACAATTTAGACTCAGATGAGACATAAAGTCACTTGATATCATGTAGACTCAGGTTTATTCCATTTAACAAATATATCATGATTTTCCCTTTGCATTCAAGCAGCAAATTTGCAATTACTAATGCAAACAGTTAACTATTTAGATCAATATTAGATCAGAGCAACAGACACAATAACAACTGTATAATTCAGAGCAACAGATATTCCCACTTAGGTTATTTTTAGACCTAACCTCTTTGATGAAATCTACCAAAAAGGAGCATTAACTAGAGAAAAGGAAAATTTCAAAATTTTGTAGTTCTGAAACAATTGTGATAAATAGAGCATTTGCTCCTTAGGAGCAAATGCTCTGTTTATCACAATGGTTTCACAAAGTGACTTTTACAGGAGCGTCAAAAGGCGTCAATATGCGGGAATGGGTTAATGTGCGTACTCAAGTACTAAATCATAATTACTCTACCAAACCCTATGTTGTGACCACTCTTCGAGACAATTCTTAACAAAGTGGTCACAACATAGGGTTTGGTTGAGAAATAAAGTTATTCTTGAACGTGTTTTTATTTACGAATCTTATCTGAACCTATGTTACATGCCGAATAATTTGACGTCTCACCTGGACCTAAACTGTTTGACTCTTTGTATTTTTCAATAGAATTGTAACGGGTGAGTTTATCCTTAAACTGTGTACAGAGCTCCAGCTAGATGCGTGAACTAAAACATTTTCAAGAATAACTTCTTTATTTCTCCACCAAACCCTATGTTGTGACCACTCTTTAGAATCGTCTCAAAGAGACGCTTCTAAAGAGTGGTCACAACATAGGGTTTGGTGGAGAAATAACGATTTTAGTGTTTGAGTATGCACTGTTATCTGTAGCTCTTTGTCTAGGAAAACAATAATGTTTGCTCGAATTTGAGTCTTGTGCATTTTATACTACTTTCGATTTGATGAAGCTTTTGAAAAACTTTTGATCAAGTGATAAACAGCTTAGATCTTGATGACATACTAAGTCACTCAGCAACTCGTCTGGATCCAAGCTGTTTGCAAATGCAAGTCAGGTCGCGAATAGCGGGAGAAGAATTAATGATATATTTGCAGTCATTGAATAAACAAAGAGGCTGGTCGATGTTGCCAGGATACATCAAATATAGCTATTTGGATATTTAACCCTTATTCCACTATGAAAATTGCCGTCTGCTCTGACTGTCGTCTGCTAATCTTTTCTTATTTACTTGTTGGTTCTTAAACACTGAATTTTCAAATTGTATATCAAAAAGGTCAAGCTTACTGTGATTATTCATAAATTTTTAAAAAGAAAAATGAAACATGACAAACAGTGCAGACCCTGATGAGAGGGCTCCTCTAGGAGCCCTCTCATCTGGATCTACACTGTTTGCGGATGATGTTAGTGACTGGTTTCCCGCACTAAAGGGGTTAAACTCATGAAAAACAGCTCGAATCCTAAAGAAAAGCAGAGTTACTCGGTGTTGCATGTGGATCCAGTCTGTTTACAATTAACCCTTTCCCTCATATTGACGACTTTTGACGACTCTATAAAAGTAACTTTGTGAAACCATTGTGATAAATAGAGCATTTGCTCCTATAGGAGCAAATGCTCTATTTATCACAATGGTTTCAAACTACAAAATTCTAAAATTTTCCTTTTCTCTAGTTAATGCTCCTTTTCGGTAGATTTATTCAAAGAGGTTGTATCTAAAAATAGTCTATCAGGGAAAGGGTTAAGGTCAACATTATCAGTATAAGGGTTCCAATAATGGATTGCATATTATATTGTATTGTCATCATAAAGCATATGCTGAAGCTATGATGTATGCACCTTAGACACAACTTCATCTTGCATCTGTTATTTAGAAATGATTTAGCTAAAACATCTACTTGTGCAAATACATGCTATGCATCAAGCACCCATGTGATCAGTTACGGTAAAAGCTGCTCTGGTATTACTTTCACTTTATTTTACATCATATAAACCATTTACACCATGGGTATTCATGAAAGAAATCATGACTGCATGAATATTATTGAGTTGAATTCTCACAGAAAGTTTAAGCCATGGCAGAAACTGTAGAATCAGATCTATAATCAGGTCTTTTTCTGGTAATTTTGGAAAATACATTTGAGTAATTATGTCTCCCCAGTATACTCAGGGGGAGACATTTTGTTTTTGTGCATGGCGTCCGTCTGTCCATCTGTCTATCTGTCTGTTAGTCCATCTGTCTGTCTAGCTGTCTGTCTGTCTATTCGATTTTAATTTGTCCACGTGGTTTCTCCAAAAGCTTTGGTCTGATTTTCGATCATGACACTTCATATGATTGATCAGCATTATGCCTAGATGTGCATATCTTACTCCTGTTCTGGTTCAATGATTTTCTGCAGAGTTATGGGACTTTATATGGAAAAGTTTGTCCTTGCGGTTTCTCCAAAATCTTTGATCAGATTTTCATGACACTTAATAGGATTGATCAGCACCATGCCTAGATGTGCATATATTATTCTTGTTTCGGTTTGATGATTTTTTGCAGAGTTATGGGACTTTGAATCTTTACATGGAAAATGGTTGCATTTTTCTGAAACTTCATAGGATTGATCAGCACCAATTCTAGTTGTGCACATTGTATTCCTGTTCTGGTTCTATGATTTTCTGCAGAGTTATGGGACTTTTTTTTTTTAAATAGAAAATTTTGTCTGTGCGGGGGTGGATGGGGTACGTGGGGGAGACATCAGTTTTTGTGTCAAACACAATTCTAGTTGGGAATTTCTTGCACATAAAACTCAATGATTAGGAATAATTAGGGAAGCATTTTTGGTCCCATTTCAAATTACTTAGCTTTTTTTGCATTTTTTTGCATTTTTTTTGCATTTCAATCAAAATTTGGTCTCTATTGGGATTTTTTCCAAAAATTGGGAAAAATGTTTTATATTTTGCATTGGGAACAGGTCCTTTTAACGGACCCATGTAGGTGCCAAAAGAGGCCTGTCTGTATTTTATAAGCAAACAGAGCAGACCCTGATTAGATTGGACTTACTGAGGAGCTATCTGGGTCTACCTGTGTTATAAAATATATCTAAGGGAGTAAAGGGTTAACATTTTTTCTTCCATGAATATTTATGGCAAACTCCACCCATAATGAAAATTAAATATCATTTTTTACTGTTGTATAACACAAGTGAATACAGTAAAACCTCTCTATAATGGACACTAAATTGTGTTAATTGTTTGGTATTTAGGGCAGGTGGCTGCTTAAAGCAAGGTGAAATTAAAACAGAACGCTCCTATAGGAGCGTTGTTTTATTTTCACCTTGTTTTAAGCAGCCACCTGTCTTTAATTCAAAATACTTGATGTTATTTATTGGCCGTTATAGAGAGATTTTACTGTACATAGCTAAATAGTATAGAATAAGATCTATAGAATCATATCTAAGATATTCTTTAAGCAAAAAGATCAGACTGATCAGACTTCTCCTACAGGATCTGAATCTACTCTGTTTGCAAAGGTGTTAAAAGGGGTCTGTATAAATCTTAGAATTTTTAGTTTGAAACCATTGTGAAAAATAGAGCATTTGCTCCTATAGGAGCAAATGCTCTATTTATCACAATGGTTTCAATAGGTGATTTTTACAGAGGCGTAGAAAGGCATATTTATGGAGGAAAGGGTTAAATCTGGTTTTACAGTTTCTGCTGTGTTCAAACATTCCTGTGTTTGTGATCATGTGTCATTATAAAAGTTAATCTCATTAATATTCATGATGTCTTCATTTCTTTCATTAATATTCATGAAGTTATGGCGACAATGTCACTGCATTAGTTTTTTCTCCATTTTACAGTGCCACAGCTTTTTGGTGACCCTTTACTGAAGTATGATCTACAATGTACATTTTTCTCCATTTTACAGTGCCACAGCTTCTTGGTGACCCTCTTGTGAAGGACGATGTGTCCCAGGTGATTGTAAAAATGATCTACAATGCCATGTTTATACACCTGGAGCATGCCTCTGTACAGGTAAGAAAAAAATGACAGAGCAACAGATAAAGATGCATACTCGAGTGCTAAAATCGCCTTTCTCCACCAAACCCTATGGTGTGACCACTCTTTAGAATCGTCTCGAAGAGACGATTCTAAAGAGTGGTCACACCATAGGATTTGGTTGAGAAATAAAGAAGTTTTTCTTGAAAATGTTTATTACCGGTACACCTGGAGCATGCCTCTGTTCAGGTAAGAAAAAAATTATGTAGCATACTTTAATAGCTATTCAGAATTTTGTTGTCCTCTCTTCATGAGAATCTGAACAAGTCAGTTTGGCACCATTTGTAGCTCCTCTGTTTTTCAAAGAAAAACTACAAGCTATTGTCTAATTCCGTCGTCCACATTGTTGTTGTTGTTGTCATTGTCGTTGTTGTTATCTGGTAACTTTTATGCTGGCAATTACTTTCCATGCAAATCTTATGAAACTTCACACACTTGTTCACCGTCACAACAGCTACAATCAAACAGATGAGCATTGGTGCCAGCATGCAATACTCTTGTTTATAATAATAGTTGCAGCAAGTTGTAGAAATCCTAATCCAACTGCTAATTCAGGAGCGGGTAGATCTGGTTCTGCACTATTTGACCTAGTCTGTATGAATGTTAAAGGTAATTATAGGATACCTGCCAACTCTTAACCCTTTACTCCATAAATATGCTTGTCTATGCCTTTGTAAACAGAGTCAACCCAGATCAGACGACTCCTATAGGAGCCGTCTAATCAGGGTCTGATCTGTTTGCTTATGATATCATAATATTATATAGCTCTACAGTTTCTGCCATGTTCACAAATTTCTATGTCAGTGTTCTATTATAACAAATTAATCTAATTAATATTCATAACGTCATTATTTCTTACATGAATGTTCATGGAGGAGAGGGTTATGATATAATATTGATATGATTCTTCAGTTTCTGCTTGACCAAATATTCCTATGTCAGTGTGCTATTATAACAAATAAATCTAATTAATATTCATTACGTGATTAATTCTTACTTGAATACATGTATGTTTGGAGGAAAGGGGTAATGTTGACATAGTTAACCCTTTACCTCATGAATATTCATGTAAGTAATAATTACGTCATTAATATTAATGAGCTGAAGTGTAAAAATGACCACTTTGGCAATGGCAGAAACTGTAAAATCAGATCTTTATAATTTCGTAAGCAAAGGAAGCCATCTGATCTTCATCCTATAGCAGCCATCTGATCTGGGTCTTCTATGTTTGCAAAAATCATTAGTATCATGTAATATGTTAATGGGAAAATGAAACTAATGCTAATAAGTAGAGAAGAATTTAAATACTGTTAGGCAGGTGGCTGCTTAATGCAGGGTGAAGGTCATGCTGAAAGCTCCTAGAGGAGCTGTCTGCCTGACTTTCATCCTGCATTAAGCTGCCACCTGTCTCCAAAACCTACATTTATGCTACATGTAATGTCCAGTTTAGAGGGGTTTTACTGTAAACACTTATCAGATTCCACAGATCAGGTCAGGGTCTACACTAAATTTATCATCTGGTTTAGAGGGGTTTTACTGTATAAGGACAGGATCTACACTTTTTTCAGAACCTTGATGCCAATGACATAGATTCCATGCAAAACAAAATTTAATGTTTTCATGGAAAACAGATTCCATTACAAAGAAGTGATTTAGACACAGGGGAAATCAATGCATCAAATATACTGCTTTGATTAAGGGCAGACGTTGCGTGACATTTGTCAGTGATGCATCTTTGTTTATCTTTTATCTCCTGTTTGCACATACATTTATCAGTTGTTTAAACTTTAACCAGCTGTAAACAATATGTCAAATTGGGATCTGGTGCAACTTCTAATACTTCCAGTTTGTACAAACTTTTGAGACACTATTGACCGAGTGTCAAACAGCTTCGATACTGATGAGATGCCATGTTATTTGATGTCTCATCTGGATCCAAACTATTTGCAAATGCAACTCATGTGGCAGTAAGTGGGATAAGAGTCAAACCAGACAGAGGAACAGATAAAGGTTCAGACTCAAATACTAAAATCGTCATTTCTCCACCAAATCCTATGTTGTGACCACTCTTTAGAATCCTCTCTTTGAGACGTGGTCACAACATAGGGTTTGGTGGAGAAATATAGAAGTTATTCTTGAAAATGTTTATATTTACACATCTTTAATCTAGACCTCAGACCAGAGTAGTCTGGTTTACAGATTGTCATCTGTTTACACCATTATTTCTGCTTAACAATTATCTGCAATATCAAATTCTGCTTACAACATTATCATCTGTTTATAACATTGTTAGTGTCATCTGTTTATAACATTAATTGTCACATGCTTATAACATTGTCATCTGTTTATAATGTTGTTGCCTAATTATAGCATTTTCCATCTGCTTACAACATTGTCATCTAATTATAGCATTTGTCACTTGCATATCCCTTTTCCTCATATAAACATGTTTTGATGCATTTGCAAACAGAGTAGACCCAGATCAGATAGTCTGATCAGGGTCTGCTCTGTTTGCTTGTTGAATTTGAAAGATCTGTTTCTTTACTTTATAAAATGACTGCAATGGTACACCTTCTGTATATTCATTATAACTATTTGTCCATGAATATTCATTAGGTACTGAATTTTGGAATAACAAAAATCAGGGAAAGAGTTAAAAGCATTGCCATCAGTATATGATAGTGTCATTGCTAAAAGTACTGTCTATTTCTATCTACTTATAGCATTGTCATCTGCTTATAACATTTTCATCTGTTAATAACATTATCATCTGCTAACAAAAGTTTCATCTGCTTATAACATTGCTGTCTGCTTATAATATTGTTATCTGCTTATATTATGTTGTCATCTACTCAAATACAATATCGCCATCTGCTTACCACATTGGCATCCACTTATAACATTGTCTGTCATCTGCTTATAAAATTGTTATCTGCTTATAACATTATCACCTGCTTAAAACATTTGTTATTTTCTTCCAACATTGTAATTTGCTTATGTCATTGTCATTGGCTTGAAACATTCTCATCCACTTGTTACATATTCATCTGCTTTTAACAGTGCCATCTGTTAATAACATAATTATTAACACTGCCATCTGTTTATAACATATTAGGACTGGTATCTGTTTATTGTCATCTGTTTATAACATTACCATCTGTTTATAAAAGTGTCATCTGTTTATAACATTGCTATCTGTTTATAAAATTGTGTTTACCCAGTTGCTAGCTGCTTACTGTGGCGACTGTGTGTTTTGTATGTGGTATTTCCTGCATGACTCATACTCATCTTTGAAAGTTAAGTGTCTGCTCAGAATCAACACTAGTTGCCATGGTTACTGTAGATGTTATGTATCCCTTTCCTCCATAAATACGCCTTTCTACGCCTCTGTGAAAGTTACTTAATGAAACCATTGTGATAAATAGAGCATTTGCTCCTATAGGAGCAAATGCTCTATTTATCACAATGGTTTCAAACTACAAAATTCTAAAATTTTACTTTTCTCTAGTAAATGCTCCTTTTGGGTAGAGTCATTCAAAGAGGTTGGGTCTAAAATAGCCTATGGAGGAAAGGGGTATGACAGTGTCAGAAATGCAGAAGTTGATCTGGACATGGGTGCATTATAAACTCCTTGACTAATTTGATATATATATGTATAAGTAATGTAAATTGTACACTACGCTGATAGAAAACCGGCTTCTAGTATAAAACATCTTTGATGTTGAAATGTTTATTGTTGACATGAAAAAATGTAGCTTTGTAACATGAAAATCCTTGTGTTGTATTATGACAGATTGAGAGCTGCAAAACTTTGGTCGCCGTGCTAACGCAGGCACCAGACGCTAGCAAATGGATCGGAGAAAACACTGAGGAGAAGCAGTAAGCTGTCAATCAAATTAAATCTTTACCTGATAGAAATGCCTTTTGAAACCTTTGGTCTGCCCTGTTTGCTTTTGAAATTATTATAGACCAGATTCAGCAGTTTCTACCAATACCAAAATATCCGATGTACATATATTCAATTAAAAAAAGTCTGCTAATAGATAAAATTAATATGCATGAGGTCATTAATTATTACATCAATTTACATGAATATGCAATAGGGAAAGAGTTTAAATTATGCACAAAATTTAGTGAGTCCCATCATTATAGACAGTTCATGGTTAGATTATCAGTGTGTCAAACAGTTTGAATCCTGATTAGAGTCGCTGGGTTACACAACTTCTTATCTCAAAATGTCCCATAGAGCAAAACTACACTATTGTTATGCAAAATTTGATTCCTCTGTATTAAACCTTTCCCTCATATAAACGCCTTTTCACGCATTTGCAAACAGAGTAGAACCAGATCAGACGGCTCCTATAGGAGCCGTCTGATCTGGATCTGCTCTGTTTGCTAATGGAATTTGATAGATCTGTTTCTTTACTTTCAAAAATGACTACAATGTTTCACCTTTCATATTTCATTGTAACTATCTTCTCTATGAATATTCAGTAGGTATTGAAATTTGTAATAAATATAGAACAGGGAAAGGGTTAATTATCATTTGCAAGCAGTGTAGATACAGGTCAAAGCCCTCTGATTGGAGTCTGCACTGTTTGTTATTCAAAATAAATTTAAGCCTTTTCTACTGTGTGGATTCCATAGTTAAACACTGATTGACTATTCCACTCTAATTATGCAGGGTTGAAAGGGTTAAATACTTAATGCGCCTTAGCCCTTTCCTCCATAAATGCACCTTTCTACTCCTCTGTAATAGTCTTTTTTTAAACCATTGTGATAAATAGAGCATTTGCTCCTAAGGAGCAAATGCTCTGTTTATCACAATGGTATAAAAACTACAAAATTCTCCTTTTCTCTAGTAAATGCTCCTTTTCGGTAGATTTATTCAAAGAGGTTGGATCTAAAAATAGTCTTTGAGGGAATGGGTTAATACCAAATAGAATATATTTTATATTATTTGTTTTATTAACTTAAATCATTTTAACTGTCCTTTAGTTTCTGGCCCATATAATTTTGGGAAGAAATATTTAGCTGCATTTGATACAGAAATGCTCAATTTCACCAAGAAGATCTAATGCAACTACATGTCACAAGAGTCAGGAAAAATTCCAAACCATTTTGGAAATAGACTAGCGCTTGAAACTTTGAATCTTCCTCCATCCTTTCTTGCAGGATTCCTATACACAATATGTGCCTCGGAACCATTTTCATGTTTCCAAGAGACGGAGAAGTGTTCCAGGCGATATGTGAGGCCATATACTGGCTGGCAGCCGACAATGGTGAGTCTGCATTTAAACCATTACAACACTGAATTTTCAAATGGACCTTTCCAGATTTGAAATTGAACTGTCTAATGCCGATTCTGGACCGAGTAAATTTACATAAACTTTAAAAATATGATCAGGAGACCTCTGATCTGGGTGTGCACTGTTTGCAAAGGCTATTTAACCCTTTACTTCATAAATACGCCTTTCTACAACTTTGCAAACAGAATAGACCCTGATCAGACAGCTCCTATAGGAGCCGTCTGATCTGGGTCTGCTCAGTTTGCTTATGATATAATAAAGATATGATTCTACAATTTCTGTCATGTCCAAAATTTCCTGTGTCCATGTGCTATTTTAGCAAATTAATCTAATTAATATTAATGATGTCATTATTTCTTACATGAATATTCATGAAGGAAAGGGTTAACTCCTTCAACACTATGAACCCAGTATTGATTACCTTTGACAACAGTATAGATCCTGTCTTGTTAGGATTAGGGCTGAAACAGGTACAAATTTTGTGCTCGGGTACCTAACAGACAATTACCCGAGGGTAACTGGGTATCCATTTATATAGATTTCGTAAAGCGTCCATAAGCATAAGAAAGTGTTGTATCCTGTATTTATGAAAGTGCTGTCTGGGAGCATTAATACATGGATGCAGATGCTTTAACCCTTTCCTCCATAAATACGCCTTTCTACGCCTCTGTAATAACCACTTTTTGAAACCATTGTGATAAATAGAGCATTTGCTCCTATAAGAACAAAATTAATGCTCTATCTATCATAATGGTTTCAAACTACAAAATTCAAAAATTTTACTTTTCTCTAGTAAATGCTCATTTTGGGTAGATTCAATCAAAGAGGTTGGGTCTAAAAATAGCCTTAAATGGAGTAAAGGTTAAGACACATCAGCGATGGTTGGAAATGGTAGAGAAACATATTCAATGAAAAGACTTATTTTTTAAACATCCATGAACATACATCAACTGTATCGACCACTTCAGATTGGCAACCAACAAAGTAAAAAAATTCAAACACGGAATGGTATTTTAACCTATCACGGCAATTTTACAAAAATGTTATTTTTCATAACTCTACAACTAGTGAACCAGTTGTCTACCAAAATATTATAGTCTGCAAATGTCCTTTATTTTTTATATGCATAGTAAGTAAAGTTTTCATGTTTCAAGCAGTTGAAATCGCGGTTTGCAGTATCAATTCTGCATCTTAAACTATTGGCAATTATGTTGTCGTGTCATGTTTAGAGATTAAAAGTCTGGTCTACAATGCTGGTGCTGTCTACTATAAATATTGCAAATGGTATCACGGGATTATTTGACCTAATTTGGTCTTCCCTTAACCCTTTCCTCGATAAATAGGCCCTTCTACACCTTTGCAAACAGAGAAGACCCTGATCAGACGGCACCTATAGGAGCCGTCTGATCAGGGTCTGCTTTGTTTGCTTATACATGTAGTATAATATAGGACTGATTCAACAGTTTCTGCCAAAAAGTCCTGTATTCATATTCCATCATATAAAATAACCTAATTAATATTCATGATGTCATCATTTATTACATAAATATTCATAGAGGAAATGGTTAATTACGTCCTGTTTTACACTTACCTTAACAGTGTAGTTCCGTTCTTTATTGGCAATCAGCATACAATTACTGCTTTTGGCCCCAGTACAACACAAACTTAGGGATGATAACAGTTTCCTTTGCTCCAACTTTCTGGATTAAAACACTCCTGAATCATTTATTTTGTTATGAAATAAAGTTGGAAAATTTTCACCCATAGGCTTTAACCCTTTCCCTGTTCTATGTTTATTCCAAATTTCAATACCTACTATTTATTCATGGACAAAACGGTTATAATGAAATATGGAACGTGGAGCATTGTAGCCATTTTAGAAAGTAAAGACACAGATCTTGGAAATTCTATTTGCAAACAGAGTAGACCCTGATCAGACGGCTCCTCTAGGAGCCGTCTGATCTGGGTCTACTCTGTTTGCAAATGCGTAAAAACGCGTTTATATGAGGGAAAAAAAATTAAGGGTTAAAATACAGAGTTTCGATTCGGACTCCTGAGTAATAGTAGGTGTTATAAGCTTATTACAGTAATTCCCCCTTCAGGGGCAGTTTGATCTGGGTCTACACTATTTGTTTGTCCAAATATTTTAACCCTTTCCCTGTTCTATGTTTATTTCAAATTTCTATATCTACTGAATATTCATGGTCAAAATAGTTATCATAATAAAACATGGAAAGTGAAACATTGTCACCATATTAAAAAGTTAAAAAACAGATCTATAAAATTCCATTGGCAAACAGAGCAGACCCTGATCTGGGTCTACTCTGTTTGCAAATGGGTGAAAACACTTTTATATGAAAGAAATGATTAAGCTATGTCAGATTATAAGGATACTAATTAATTGCCATCTGATGTTTTTCATGTCTGTAATATTTTTGTTTTATATGTTAGCTCGCCTCTGTACATCGCTGATGTCAAAAAATGTACACTTAGAAGTTCTGGAGGGGCTGGAGAGGTTTGAGAAGTCAGCGGGTGCCGTTGAGGCCGGGTGTCGAGCCCTCAGAGGACTCTGCATCTTTTGGTAAGTAAAGTAAAACCGCTCTTAACAGCCACTAAATTGTGTTAAGGGCAGGTGGCTGCTTAAAGCAAGGTGAAAGTAAAACAGAACGCTCCTATCGGAGCGTTCTGTTTTACTTTCACCATACTTTAAGCAGTCACCTGCATTTAACACAAAATATTTGACGTGATTTAGTGGTTGTTCCAGAGAGGTTTTACTGTGTGTGTTTAGGACAAAGCCCAATAGGTTCTTGTAACTTTTGTTTTAATTTTCAATCAATTGTAAATTAATCATATATTTAATTTTTTGCAATTCTTTCCAAGAACACTAGCAGAGTGTCAAATAGTTTTGATTCTGATGTAATTCTGACTTACTCTGCATCTCATCTGGATCCAGACAGTTGTACTTTTACCCTTTCCTCCATAGGCTATTTTTAGATCCAACCTCTTCGGGTGCATCTACCTAAAAGGAGCATTAACTAGAGAAAAGGACATTTTTAGAATTTTGTAATTTGAAACCATTGTGATAAATAGAGCATTTGCTCCTATGGGAGCAGGTGACTTATACAGAGGCGTAGAAAGGCGTATTTATGGAGGAAAAGGTTAAAACCCCACTAAATTCATCATCACTTAATGAATAAACATAAGTGTCTTTAACAGCAGGTGGTTGCTTAATACAGGACAAAAGAAATCTCCTGCATAACTGTCATCCTGCACTAAGCTACCACCTGCCTTTAACCCTTTACTCCATAAATTCGCCCTTTAACGTCTTTGCAAACAAAGTAGACTTAGATCAGACGGCTCCTGTAGGAGCTGCCTGATTAGGGCCTGCTCTGATTGCTAATGGAATTATATAGATATAATTTTACAGTTTTTGCAAAGGCCAACACTTTTCTTGTTTATATGCTGTTATAGATATTAAGTTAATTGATATGCATACATACATTATTTTTGACATAAATATTCATGGATATCGATGAAAGGGCCAAGAAATAATAGTTTTTGATAGATCAGTATGCTTTTTATCTATAACTCTGGCTTAGAAATTGGGTCTGTTTTTCTAAGTCTCATTTTTTTTTTCTTTTTGTTTATTTGAACTTTCAGTACCTATTGAATATTCATGGACAAAATAGTTCATATAAAATATGGAAGATGGAACATTATAGCCATTTTAGAAAGTAAAGAATCAGACCTATCAAATCCCATTAGCAAACAGAGCAGACCCTGATTAGACGGATCCTATAGTAGCTGTCTGATCTGGGTCTTCCCTGTTTGCAAATGCATGAATACGTGTTTATATGAAGGAAAGGGTTAACTCATTGCTTGCGAAGTGATTGTCAGCTGCCAAGGTTGCCACCTCAGTGTTAGTTTTCAATAATTTATCTTTTAAAAATAAAAGTAGAGTGCCAAGTAGCTATGATGCTGATGAGATGTTGAGTCAGTAATCATCTCATCGGATACCAAATTGTTTTCAGAGATTCACTGATTGCTGCTTATGTGCTAACTACTAGAGTTGCGTAATGTAAATTGAGTCTGATTGTTCTTGTTGATTTGATGACAAGACCAAATTTCATGAAGCCAAATGAATGAGATTGATTACAAGACCCTAAGACTATTTTCAGAAAATGGTTTATCAGCCTTTAACCCTTTTTGTCATATACATGTAAACACATTTGCACACATTTTCAAGCATTTACAAACAGAGTAGACAGTCTGATCAGGGTCTGCTCTGTTTGTTAGTGGAATTACTTTACTCAGATTCTAAAATGGCTACAATGTTCCCACCTTCCATATTTCATTATAACTATTTTGTCCATGAATGATCAGTAGCTATTGAAGTTTGTAATAAACATAGAACAGGGAAAGGGTTAACACAATATAGGCAAATTTTATGAAAGAAATAATGACATTATGAATATTAAAAAGTTTTGGCCATAGTAGAAACCAGAGCTACAGATAATGGTGCATACTCAAATACTAAAATCATCTTTTCTCCACCAAACCCTATACTGTGACTACTCTTTAGAATTGTCTTGAAGAGTCAGAGAGGTTAGTGCAATACTGTTGTAACTGCGATCTCTGGAGCGTAGCTGAATTCAAATGTAATGTATACACCGTGGCTATAGGGGTCTGGGGGCATGCATGCTCTCCCAGAAAAATTTAGAATTGTGTAGTTTTGAAACCATTGCGATATATAGAGCATTAAATTTTGCTCCAATAGGAGCAAAATTAATGCTCTTTTTATCACAATGGTTTCAAATGGTGACTTTCACAGAGGGGTCACAAGGTGTTGATATGAGGGAATGGTTTGAAGCTAAGTACATGACAAAACAGAACGTTTATCAAAGTCTACCCCCTAAGCCTTTGATTTTTGTTCCATTTTGCCATTTTAGCCATAATAATGTTTTCACCTCTTAGATTGATCTTACACACATGTGTAAGTGCGTATCTCTAGCTATGCCCCTGTATGGGGAGAAACGTTGAAGACCTTTGTAAACATTTCCGATCCAGATGAGACGCAGAGCAGCTCAGCATCTCATCAGGATCCAAACTGTTTTACAATCTGATCATGAATTCAGAGAGAAATGGAAGAAAACATTGTATGCAGAAAGAAAGAAGAAGACAGTTTGCCAATGCTTACATATATTACTGAATTTAGTTACGATAGTTTTGCGCTAAGCACGATGTGTGCAAAACTCATTTTGAAGCATTCAAAGAATTACACATTTCCCCACTAATGAAAAGGTTTTACAAATGTAACTATTCGTTTGAAGTAATGTCAGTTGTATTAATGTTCTTGATCTTTCATTTGATAACAGGTAAAAACTTCCTTATTGTAGTCATGAAATTTCCATGAAATGGTAAAACAACTTTTAGGTATTTTCAGGCCAAACAAAAAAACACCTACGTAGATGAATTAAATCACAAAGACCATAATTTTATATTCAGGGACTCCATCTACCATCTCCCTAAAGTTTGTAAAGCTGAATAATTCAATTTAGCCCCATTTCAAAACTTTAATCCTATCCTCCATCAATACGCTTTTCTACGCCTTTTCAAACAGAGAAGACCTAGATCAGACGGTTCCTAGAGGAGCCGTCTGATTAGGGTCTGCTCTGTTTGCTTATGATATAGTATAGATCTGATTCTACAGTTTGTGGCATTTTGTAACCAAACAATTATGTGACAAGGTGCTTTTATAAAAATCATTTAAATTAATATTCATGACATCATTATTTTTTAAAATGAATATTCATGGAGTAATGGGTTAAGCTGAATAATTTAATTTAGCCCCATTTCAGGACTTTAAAAGAAATTGAGGCAATTGCAAGAACATAGACCAAAATCAAAATGCTCCTGCAGGCATGTTTTTGATTTGACGTTGCATTTGATTTTATGTATTAATACAAGTAAAGCCCTGGTTTGAAATCACCCATTCCCTCATAGGCTATTTTAGACCCAACCTCTTTGAATAAATCTGCTGAAAGGGAGCATTTACTAGAAAAAAGGGAAATGTTTTAGAATTGAGCGTAGTTTTGAAACCATTGTGATGAATAGTGCTCCATAGGAGGTGTCAAAAGGTGTCAATATGAGGAAATGGGTTAAACAATAGTCTAGGTTCTTTGAATAAATGTGCAAATGGCCCAGAAAAAATAGTTTCTCTAATAATTAAACCTATGATCCCGCCTGAAAACCTAGATTCACAGAATTATTATGTATATAATTATAAGTGGGCTGCCGTAGAACAGGGCGCTCTTGTTATAACATTATAAGTCTGCCCGATATCTATTACCTGGCCTTCCCCTGTTGAATATTCATGTAAGACATAATGTCATCATGATTATTTATTAGCTAGATTTTTATAATTGTATATGATCAAAGGAGTTTTAGTATTGTCAAAAGCTGTAGGGTCAAATCTATTATAATTTCATCAGCAAACAGAGCAGACCCTGATCAGACGGCTCCTATAAGAGCTGTCTGATCTGGGTCTACTCAGTTTGCAAAGGCATGAAAAGGCGTTTATATAAAGGAATGGGTTGAGAACAATTGATTAGCATTTTCATATTACATGATGAATAGAGAGAAATAGTGACATCATGAGCATTATTTAGATGACGTTTTATAATGGCGCTATAGCGGAAACTGTAGAATCACATTTATATAATAAAATAAGCAAACACAGCAGACCCTGAACACATGACTCCTTCAGGAACTGTCTAATCTGTGTCTACTCTGTTTGCAAAGGCATCACAAGGCATCTCTATCTCTATATTCATATGTTGATTTGGTTTGGTGTGCAAGCCTGTTTGTTGAATATTCACTCACAATAAACTTGCTGTGAAACTTTGAAACACATCAGAAACTTGCAGATACTTGATCACTCATTTGTTACATGCAATAAATCAAGGACCTAAATGCAAAACTGTTGTAACAGCAATCTTTGGCACAAAGCAGTATTGACCCATGCAAATATTTGGCTCTCGATCAAACTCCAAGTAACTCTGCATCTCATCGGGGTCCAAACTGTTTTGCACTTACATAATTAATTTAGAAAGAAAAAGAAGAAAACATTGTTTTAGTCTCAGTAGTTTTAGGCTAAACCTTCCATTTATTTTATTTAAAAAAAAGTCTGAATACCTGACAATTATTGGTTTTTCGCTGAGTATAATTTTGCAGGTACATGAAATGATACAAATAATGCCATAAATGGAGACAAATAGCAATATCCAGTGTGTGTATTACTATAGCAGTTAAGTCCCTTTTCATGATGCTACTTTCAGCGACAATCATAAAGAGGCTGTGGTAGAAGGAGGAGCCCTTGGTACTCTTGTTGACCTTCAAGTCAGATATGAAAATGATGTCAACGTTCAGATTGAAGTCCTTAGTCTAATTACCTGTCTAGCAGATGTTGGTATGTATTTTAACTCTTTCCCAGTTGAATATTGAATGTAAGACAACAACAAACAAATGGTGTGGGCAGAAAATGATATGCTAATAGTGCTATTTGTTAGAGGCTAGTTGGTTTGTTCTGGTGTATGTGTCGCTAGTTTCATTGTTACTGAGGTCCAGATAAGATGCAAAAGTTAAAACATATTCAAGAATAACTCCTTTATTTATCCGCCAAACCTTATTTTGTGACCACTCTTTAGAATCGTCTCTTCGAGATGATTCTAAAAAGTAGTCACAACATAGGGTTTGGTGGAGAAAGGATGATTTTAGTATTTGAGTATGCACCTTTATCTGTTGCTGACTGTTCTTACCCTGTGCTTTTTCCATACACAGTAAAACAATACAAATAGTTTTAATTGACAATACAATACAATACAATAACAAAGTCTTTTTTGCATAAAACATACATATAGTATGCTTATATCAAAGACAATGCTTCACTACAGTACACATGATTTGAGTGTACCTAATCATAATCATATAAGAAAAAATGACATCATGAATATTAATTAGTTGTTATAATAGAAAATGGACATAGGATTGTTTTGGCCATGGCAGAAACTGTAGAATCATATCTATATTATACCATAAGCAAACAGAGCAGGCCCTGATCAGATGGCTCCCATAGGAGCCGTCTTATATGGGCCTACTCTGTTTGCAAAGGCGTAAAAAAAGCGTTTTAATGGAGATAAGGGTTAAGGGTACCTAAGCATTTACTTCTTAATATAAAGCAAAGCTTCACTTATACTTTCTTTTATGGAAATGGCTTTTAACACCTTTGCAAACAGAGTAGACCCATATCAGAAGATTCCTGTAGGAGCTGTCTGATCAGAATCTGCTCTATTTGCTTATTGGATGATATAGATCTGATGCTCTAGATTTTAAAATGGCCAAGACTTCTCCCATTAACCCATTCCCTCATAGGCTATTTTTAGATACAACCTCTTTGAATTAATCTACCGAAAAGGAGCATTAATTAGAGAAAAGGAAACTTTTAGAATTATGTAGTTTGAAACCATTGTGATAAATAGAGCATTTGCTCCTATAGGAGCAAATGCTGTATTTATCACAATGGTTTCACAAAGTGACTTTTACAGAGTCGTCCAAAGTCGTCAATATGAGGGAAAGGGTTAATATGCCATTATAAAAGATCAGCTAATTAATACAAATGTATTAATGATTTTTCATATCATTCTTTCTTAAATAAATTATTCATGAGGTAAAGGGTTTCCAGATTTATGTTATAGATATATGTTTTATTGTTTGTGTGAGCATTTCTAGCATTCTGTTTACGACCTGTAATTCAACCATCTGAATGAAATAAAATGTCGAATTGAAATCTTAAAATATTTATAATGCCCACATTCACATGCTTTGTCGTTTTCAAACAGTGTAAACCCAGATCAGAGATTTCAAAAGGAACCCTTTGATCAGAGTCTGCACTGTTTGTCATTCAAAATCCTCTAGCAAGTTTAACCCTTTGCCTCCATAAATACGCCTTTCTACGCCCCTGTATAAGTCACCTGTTGAAACTATTGTGATAAATAGATCATTTGCTCCTATATGAGCAAATGCTCTATTTATTGCAAAGGTTTCAAATTACAAAATTCTAAAAATTTCCTTTTCTCTAGTTAATGATCCTTTTGGGTAGATTCATTCAAAGAGATTGGGTTTAAAAATAGCCTATGGAGGAAAGGGTTAACACAAGTTTATACTGATTGCATGGACTTTATAGTTAAACGTTGATGGACTATTCCATTCTGATAACTCAGGGTTGAAAGAATTCAGGGTTTAGGATCTATCTGTTATTTTCTCATGGATCAGTCCATGATTTAACCCTTGTCCCTGTTTTATGTTTATTCCAAATTTCAATACCTATGAATATTCATGGACAAAATTGTTATAAAGAAATATGGAAGGTTGAGCGATTTTAGAAAGTAAAGACACAGATCGATAAAATTCTATTAGCAAACAGAGCAGACCCTGATCAGACGGCTCCTATAGGAGCCGTCTGATCTGGGTCTACTCTGTTTGCAAGTGCGTGAAAACATGTTTATATGCGGAAAAGGGTTAAGGAATGGAACCTATTTTCTTTGCTTTGCAACCTTAAAAGTTCCTTGCTTTTTATGTTTGTTCTGGTTTTTTGCACATCCCTTGCCATTCCAGCTGTTGTCCGTCACCAGTGTTTTGTCGAGCACATACCAGAGAAGATAGCCGAGAACATGTCAAGATATTCTGATGTTCTCATACAAGAGGCGGGGCTCGAGGCATTTGCGGTGTTGGCTGGAGCAGGTGCTTTAATTCTTTCTGCATGATACGTGAATTCATGACAGCCTTTGCAAACGTTTTGGATGAGACAATGTGTAACTCTGCATTTGATCAAGATCCAAAGTGATTGAAACTCTGATCATAGTTTTTAACCCTTTGCCTGTTAAATATTCATGTAAGAAATAATGAATTCATAAATATTTCTTAGCTGAATTTTTATAATGTATACATTTCAAGGGAATATTTTGCTTCGGCAAGACCTATATCATGTCAAAAGCAAACAGAGCAGACCCTAATCAGATGGCTCCTACAGGAGCCATCTGATTAGGGTCTGCTCTTTTTGCAAATGCATGAAAAGTCGTTTATATGAGGCAAAGAGTTAAAAGAAACATAAGAAAGGTCTACCCTTTAAAATTGAAGAAGGCTGTAGAATACATTTATAATATTGCAGATGAAAGTGACAGTAAAAGTGGATACTTTTAAATTTTAGTAATGAAGAATTGATGCCTTTTTGGGCAGGTGGCTGCTTAATGCAGGGTGAAAGTCATGCTGGAAGTTCTTAGAGGAGCTTTCTGCATGACTTTAACCCAGTATTAACTGCCACCTGTTGTAATTTAACCCTTTCCTTCATATAAACATGTTTTCACGCATCTGCAAACAGAATAGACCCAGATCAGAACGATAGCTCCTATAGGAGCCTTCTGACCAGGGTCTGCTTTGTTTGCTAATGGAATCTGTTTCGTTACTTTCTTAAATGGCTAACATTGTTCCAGTCCTTCCACATTTCATAATAACTTAACATCTCATAATTTCATTATAACAATTTTGTCCATGAATATTCAGTAGGTAATGAAATTTGGAATAAACATAGAATAGGGAAAGGATTAAATACTGATAATGATACTTTTGACGATAGTCAGGGGGCATTATGTTTTGTACCTGTCCATCCATCTGTCTGTCTGTCTGTCTGTGTGTCTGTCCGTCTGTCCGTGTGTCACGCTTTTAGGTGCTGTTTGATGTCACAGTATTTCAAGTGTTATAAAAGGTCAAATGACTTAGGAATTTTACGAACAGCTAGGCAAGCACCCACAGGGGGGCATCACTGTGTCTTACAGGCACAATTTTCTAGTTTAGTGTTTGAACTAGCAGTGTTTTATCGTATTTCAACTTCAAGGGATTTATACTAAAACAGGATATTATATTACTATTGTTCAACCCACTTGGATGACACATGAATACTGAGACTGACAGATATTCATTAAAGGGTGAACGATTTATTGAAAGCCCACCAATAGTGCTGAAAGAGTTAAAATATTATTATTGCATTCTGCCCTTTTCCATTTCTTTACAAAAACTTATTATTCTGATGAGGTTCTTAGTTACAAAGTGGCTGAAATGAACTTAACCCTTCTCTTACATTTCTCCTTCTTTACACATGCCCTGTTGTATAATTACATATATCTTCACTGTGTACAAGTGTTTCGCTGTGCAACCACTGCTAGTGAGTCCCTGGTTGCACAATCAATTTGTAAATAGTGCAGACCCTGATGAGACAGCTCCTGCAGGAGCTGTCTCATCTGGGTCGTCACTATTTACAGGTAGGTATATTGACACGAATAGCAAGCGAAGGGTTAAGCTGTAGGTACTTATTTAAGAATCCATAAAGTTTAGCAAACAGTAAAAACCAGACAAGGCCAAACATCTGATTAGGTTTCTACACATTGTTTGTCATATTGCTTTAACTGAACAGAATCATTTTGTAATATAAGATTTAAAACAGAGTTTACCCTTATCCAATGTCATGTTTTAGACAAAGAGACTGTTCTGGATATACACTGATTGAAAATCTGCTACCCATATTTGGCCCATACCCAACCAAGCCCACCATTTTAGAATTTAACCCTTTCCCTCATACAAACGTGTTTTCACGCATTTGCAAACAATAGAATTTGATAGATCTGTTTCTTTACTTTTTAAAATGGCTGCAATGTATCACCTTCTATATTTCATTATAACTATTTTGCCCATGAATATTCAGTAGGTAATGAAATTTGTAATAAACACAGAACAGGGAAAGGGTTAATCGTAACTTATAATTCATGATCAGTCATGAAGAAGTGCCAATGATCAAGTAAATGCTTTGGGTCTCAGATTCCCAATGCTAGGAATAGCATTTGCAAATACAGTAAACCTCTCTAAACTGGACATTAAATTTAGTATAAGTATCGGCTTTGGAGAATGGTGGCAGCTTAATGCTCCTAGAGGAGCTTTCTACATGACTTTCACCCAGCATTAACCCTTTCCTCCATAGGCTATTTTTAGATCCAACCACTTTGAATAAATCTACCCAAAAGGAGCATTTTCTAGAGAAAAGGAAAATTTTAGAATTTTGTAGTTTGAAACCATTGTGATAAATAGAGTATTTGCTCCTGCTCTATTTATCACAATGGTTTCAACAGGTGACTTTTACAGAGGCGTAGAAAGGCGCATTTATGGAGGAAAGGGTTAAGCAACTACCTGCCTAAAAGTATTTAGAGGTTTTACTGTACCAGGTAGAGTGGATTAAGATCAGGTAGGAGCCCTCGGATGACAATCTGCACTATTTGTCTATCAGAATCATCTCCCAAATTATACCCTTTCATATGGAATGGATTTTATCATTGAACAGTGACAGACTATTCCACTTAGTAAATCAGCACTGAAAACATTTAAATATCAGTTCATATTTCAGAGGGAGGAGCTGAGCTGCTACTTGCCAATGGTGCGCTGCAGTTGGCATTAGAAGCCATGGAGCAGTATCATGATAATATATGTAAGTGTAACCATTTACATGTTAACCTTTTAGTCCGTATAATCGGTCTCATTTTGTAGATGTTGTACTGTACAGCAGACAATCTCAGGTGAACTCGGAGTGTGTCCGAATTTCATCGAGAGTATCCGCCATTCAAATGATTTGTTTTAACCCTACGCATTTCTATGCCTTTGCAAACAGAGTAAACCCAGATCAGATGGCTCCTATAGGAGCCATCTGAACAGTGTCTGCTCTGCTTGGTTTTGAGATCTGATTCATAGTTTCTGTCACAATATAAAAACAATTGCTCATAATATACCATTATAATAATGCAATAAATTAGTATTCATGATGTCATTATTTCTTGCCTGAATATTCATAGAGTAAAAGGTTAATTAACTGTGTTCTACAAAAGTTGTCCTCTACATCAATTTTCAATTAGTTTTGCATTTATTTCTCTTGTCATTTCATCAGGACCCAAACTGTTTGTCATTTGCTTTAACCATTTACCTGTGCAATATTCATTTAAGAAATAATGACATTATGAATATTTATTTGCTGAATTTTTACGATGGTATATGCACACAGGATGTTTTTACCTTGGCAGAAACTATAAAATCACATCTATCAGATTAGATTCTGCAGTTTCTGCCTGATCAAAAATGTCCTGTATTCATATGCCATTATCAAAAAATAATCAAATTAATATTCATGATGTCATACAGAGAAAGGATTCACCATTTACTCTGTGAATATTTTATGTAATAAATAATGGCATGACTATTTAACCCTTCGCTTGCTTTTCACGTCAATATACCTACCGGTAAATAGTGAAGACCCAGATGAGACAGCTCCTGCAGGAGCTGTCTCATCAGTGTCTGCACTATTTACAAGTTGATTGTGCAACCAGTGCACTCCACAGCAGTGATTGCATAGCGAAATACTTGTACACAGTGAAGATATATGTAATTATACAACAGGGCATGGGTAAAGAAGGAGAAATGTATTTTAAAATTCAGTAAGCGAAGGGTTAATTAAATTAATTGCTGCAGTAACACATGGACACAGGAATTTGTCATGGCAGAAACAGTATAATCATATCTATATCATATCATAAGCAAGCAGAGCAGACCCTGATCAGACAGCTCCTATAGAAGCCATCTGATCTGGGTCTATTCTGTTTGCAAATGCATAGAAAGCCATGGAGTAAACCTGGGTTAAACAGTCATGCTCTCTTATCATACACTATTGGAAACACTGACATCGGATATGATTTAAAAAAGATTACAAGACCCTGAGAGTCTTTGCTCCATTGTTTCAGTAATTCAGAAGAAAGGTCTAATGGTGCTCCAGATGTTCGCTAACTCGCTGTCATTACAAGTGAAAGACTATCAGCATAAGATTGTGCAGCTCATCTATCTGGCCTTCAGAAACTTTCCGAATGTGAAGGGAATCCAAACAGAGGTAAATGTATGGTTTTCAGTGGTATGGGCAGAGCTATACAGATAAAGGTGCATACCCAAATACTGAAATCGTCATTTCTCCACCAAACCCTGTACTGTGACCACTCTTTAGAATCGTCTCTTCAAGATGATTCTAAAGAGTGGTCACAGTACAGGGTTTGGTGGAGAAACAAAGGAGCTATTCCTTAAAATGTTTAAATGTATTGGTTTTTTAATACAGTAGAACCTTGCTTACACTTAACACTGAAATCAGTAACATCAGTTATTTAACCCTTTATTCCATGATTATTCCTGTTAGAAATAATTTTCATTACAAATATTGATTAATCTATTGTTTTATCATGGCACATGAACACAGGAAAGTTTGGCCATAGCAGAAACCACATGTAGACATATTTTCTTGCTCTGTTTGTAAATGTGGTCTAAGTGTAACCCTTTAACCCTTTCCCTGTTCTATATTTAGGCCAGATTTCAATAGGTACTGAATATTCATGGTCAAAATAATTATAAAGAAATATGGAAGATGGAACAATGTAGACATTTTAGAAAGCAACGAAACAGATCTTTCAAATTCTATCAGCAAACAGAGCAGACCCTGATCAGACGGCTCCTCTAGGAGCCGTCTGATCTGGGTCTACTCAGTTTGCAAATGCCTGAAAACACGTTTATATGAGGGAAAGGGTCATTTCACGCATTTGCAAGCAGAGTAGACCGAGATCAGATGGTTCCTGGAGGATCATGTCTATTCTGTTTGCTAATGGAATTTGATAGATCTGTTTCTTTCCTTTATAAAATGGCTATACCATTCATATTTCATTATAACTGTTAATTTTGGTCCTTGAATATTCAGTAGGTACTGAAATTTGAAATAAACATAGAACAGGGAAAGAGTTAAGGCTATTTACACGGGAAAATAATTTACAGCAGTACATCAGAGGTATATATAAAATACATCAGTTCAACATTTACTTCAAGAATACATTCCTCACCAAACCCAGTGTTGTGACCACTCCTTGTTTTATATTTTAACCCTTTTCCAGTTTAATAACATGAATATTTATTAGCTGAATGTTTATTATCGCATAATTACACATATGTTTTGGCAGAAGCAGTAACTGATCAGATCTATATTATATCATAAGCAAACAGAGCTGACCCTGATCAGACGGCTCCTATAGAAGCCATCTGATCTGGGTCTACTCTATTTCCAAATGCGTGAAAAGGCGTTTATATAAAGGAAAGGGTTAATGGGATAATTAGATAAATTTGTATGCATGATATGTGGAGTCTTGTATGAACATTTGCCAAGTGAATAGTAACCACAGCAGCTCTCTGCTTTAACCCTTTACTCCATATATACTCCTTTCTACTGCTTTGCAAACAGAGCAGACCCAGATCAGATGGCTCCTGTAGGAGCCGTCTGATCAGGATCTGCTCCGTTTGCTTATGAAATAATATAGATATGATTCTACTGTTTCTGCCATTGTCAAAATTTCCTCTGAGCATGACATTGTGCAATTATAAAAAATAATCTAATCATTATTTATGATGTCCTTGTTTCTTACATGAATAGTCATGAAGTAAAAGGTTAACCCTTTCCTTCCTATACACACCTTTTCACACATTTGCAAATAGAGTAGACCCAGATCAGACAGCTCCTGTAGGAGCCATTTGATCTGGGTCTGCTCTGTTTGCCTATGAAAATTTATACATCTGATTGTGCTGTTACCACAACAGTGAAAAATGTTCCATTTTATTGATTCTGTTCATGAATATTCATAAGGTGAAGAAATCTTGGATAAATATTAAACAGGGAAAGGGTTAAGTATACTCTGTCTGCAAGAACTGATTTTCTCTGTTTAATGTACAATAAAAACCCTCTAATGTGACCACCTAATACATGTATAATTCTGGGTGGTAGAGGAAGGTGGTAGCTTAATGCAGGACAAAGGTAATGCAGAAAGCTTCTATAGGAGGAGCTGCATTAATCAACCACCTGCTTATAACGACAGTTATGTTTATTTATTAAGTGGTCGCATTAGAGGGGTTCTACTGTATTTGGTAAATTAAAGTCAGCTCAAGCAATAATTTATTGGCATTCTTAGAAAATGGTCTAATGAATTATTGTGTATTTCTCATTGTAGCTGTGTGTGGCGGTGCAGTTGTTTGCAGAGGCAAGCGCGGAAATCAGTAAAGAGTTTGTAAGCAGGGGCTGCCATGAGTTTCTGTTTGAAATCCTCGAAGAAAGCGAGCATGAAAGCGGTAAGTACTGATAAAAAGTGGTTAACACTTTAACCCTTTCCCATATATAAACATGTTTTCACGCAATTGCAAACAGAGTAGACCCAGTTTAGAGGAGCCGTCTGATCAGGGTCTGCTCTGTCTGCTAATAGAATTGGATAGATCTGTTTCTTTGCTTTCTAAAATGTCTACAATGTTCCACCTTCCATATTTCAACTATTTTGCTAATGATTATTCAGTAGGTAATGAAGTTTGGAATAAACATAGAACAGGGAAAGGGTTAATCCATGAATATTCATGTAAGAAGTAATGACACCATGCATATTAATTAGCTGTATTTTTATAATAGGATATGAACACACACATATTTAACCAAGACAGCAAGTGCAGAGTTAGATCTGCATGTATAGTACCGGTATTTCATAAGCAAACAGAGCAGACCGTGATCAGATGGCTCCTATAGCAGCCGTCTATTCTGGGTCTACTCTGTTTGCAAAGGCATAGAAAGTCATATTTATGGAATAAAAGGTTAACCCTTTCCTCCATGTTTATTCATGAAAGAAATAATGTGTGTACGAATATTGATTAGCTTTATATTTATAATGGAATATAAACAAAGCAAATATTGTCCTGGGTAAAAGCTTAAGAATCAGATACATACATGTATTTATAATTCTGTAAGAAAACAGAGCAGACCCTGATCAGGTTGATCCTGTAGGATCCATCTGGTCTGGGTCTACTCTATTGCAAATATATCAAAAGGTTAATAAAAATAATTATAAAGAATCACTTAAGTTCCTCTATATGAATATTCATATCCAATTAGATTTTAAATTACATAATTTGAAGATGTCATTCATTGAAATAGTATCTAAACTATATTTGTTTCTTGTCAAACGTCTCTAAAGTCTTTCAGAAGAAGCTCTATTTGTCATTCTTTCAGGCAGGAGTAACTTAACCCATTCCCCCATAGGCTATTTTTAGACCCAACCTCTTTGAATGAATCTATTTACTAGAGAAAAGAATTTTTAGAATTTCCGGGGTATGTAGTATTGAAACCATTGTGATAAATGCTCTATTTATCACAATGATTTCAAAAAGTGATTTCAAAAAGTGACTTTTACAGAGGCACAGAAAGGCCTATTTATGGAGGAAAGGGTTAAACCCATTCCTTCATATTGATGCCTTTTGACACCTCTGTAAAAGTTGGAGAAGCAGTCCTACAAGCAGCGCCACACACAAAAGGGCATTTTTTTGGCACCAGTGTGATAATTAGAGCATTAAAAATTGCTCCATAAGAGCAAATGCTCTATTTATCAAAATTGAATTCTAAAAAACATCCATTTTTCTATTAAATACTCCTTTTCAGTGGATTTATTCAAAATGGTTGGATCTAAAAATAGCCTTTTAGTTAATCGATCTTAAAAAAGCCCATGAGGTAATGGGTTAATGCATTATCTGAAAGGAGCTTTTCTCCATTATTTTTAATCTGCATTTAGCTGCCTCCTGATTTTAAAGATCCCCTATGTTTATTCATTAAATGTTCATTTTATTCAAATTTATTGAGGTTCCTCTGTATATATTTGTACTTGTGCAGGTCTGCAGGAGTTAGCCAGTGAATGCCTCTATGTGTTGAGCCATGAACAAAACCTCAAATCAGCGATGCTGGTCTCGGCATGCAAAGGTGGAAATCTGGCTGTAAGTTTTCATTCAATTAACTCTACAAATAAAAAAAAGCTTTGGTAACTCAGCACCTCATCGGGATCTAAATTACTGACACTTTTACTGCAAATTTTCCTCCAAATGAGGTGGGATATGTATATTGTCTTTTCTTCATTGCTTCTTCTTATTATTATAATTTTTTCTTCCGAAACTTCCGATTCTTCTTCTTCCGCTGTGAACTTGTCTGACACATTTCGGTAAGCAATAGTCCGATCCTAATTAAACTTCACATGAACATTGTTGGTTGCAATGAGCAGATGTACATCCCATTTTTTTTAAAAAAAAATTGCTATAGCAACCAAATGGTAGGCTCTGATTGATGAAATTTAGATATTGTCTGACAAAGTTAGAAATTGTTCTATTTTGCTGAAAGCTGGTAGCATGGAATAATTCAGTACTCAAAATTGATTGGTAGGTGTTTCAAAAGTATTGGTTGCCATGGTAACTGAATGGTTGGCTCTGATCGGTAGAAAATCAGATATTGTTTGATTTTGATGAAAATTGGTATTAAGGGGTATTTGGGTACCCCAAACTTAATCAAAGATGTTTGGAAAGACTTGATTGCCATGGTAATGGTGTAGTGATCTCTGATTGGTCGACATTTATATAGACTTTGATTTTGCTGAAAATTTGTATCTCCAATTTTTTGGTACTCTAAAAGGTGTTTGCCATGGTAACCAAGTGATGGCCTGTAGTTGGTTGAAATTTAGACATTTGCACATTAATACCTGTTGACCTTTTCATTTGGGAGACATTCTATAACAATTTAGAATTATGCAGTTTTGAAACCATTGTGATAGATAAAATATCACAATGGTTTCAAAAAGTGACTTTAACAGAGGTGTCCATATGAAGGAGTGGGGTGAAATCAAAGAATTCTAAATCTGCTGAGTATTGTATTGTATATTACAGGCGACCGATTGTCTACTAGAATTGGGGTCAGATATTAATATTGGTGATCGAGAAAACACACCCCTGTACCTGGCTGTCACCGGAAAACATGAGAAAGTGGTCAGACTCATTCTGAAACAGGTATCACTGCTTTATTTTTTGTACCATAGGACAACTTTAAAGTGATAGTCTCTACTTGCAATGTGTTTTAAAAATACCTGAAATTACACAAATCATTTGTTTATATGCTAAAAAGAAGTATATTGCAAGAAAACCAATCGAATGAATGCCAAAGAACTTGAAACTTCAACTTAAATGGGCTTATATTAAGGACCCAATGCTATTCGGCAATGTATTGGTATTTATTCGCCAATATTCGGGTTGTATTTTAGTTTCATTAACTGTTCGATGTAGTCCGATAAATGTTTGATTTTGTTGTAGAAGAAAGATTATAAACACCTTATTAACCCTTTCCTCCATAAATATGCCTTTCTATGCCTCTGTAATACCGGTAGTCACTTCTTGAAACCATTGTGATAAATAAATCTACGAGGGGTATTCCAAAAATAATGTCACTTGCATCGGTGCTCATATAGCGGAAGTGCTTTTGTTCATTTTAATTTACTCTGCCCTTCAAAATACTCTCCGCCAGCCAGAATACACCTTTTTAGCCGGTCAATCCATTTTTTGAAGCATTTTTCATACTCTTCAATGGGGACACCCATCAGACACTGATAAACAGCAGATCCAAGGGCATTTCTCGAATTGTATCTCCTTCCAGATAAATGATATTTAAGTTTTGGAAAGAGAAGATAGTCGCAGGGGGCCAAGTCTGGCGAATACGGAGGGTGCGGAAGGATGGTAACCTTCTCTGACTCCAAAAAGTCAGTCACAATACGTGCCTTGTGAGCGGGTGCATTATCATGCAAAAGTCGGACATACTTAAGTCCTGTTTTGGGGCGGCTACTTTTGTAGTAGTTCTTCAATTTTCTCAGAACAACGTTTTTATAGAACTTGCCTGTGACCGTTCTGCCTTTTGGCACCGGGATTTGAATAGCTGGACCCTTATTAGTGAAAAAAATAGCATACAAAACCTTCTTTACCGTTCGTATTCGTTTGGCAATACTTGGGCGTCTGGCATTTTTAGTGGCCCATATTCGGTTGGAAACCTTCCGCTTTGGTTCAAAATAATACACCCAGGTCTCATCACCAGTGACTATATTATCAAAAGCCTTTTTACTATATTTTGGGTACATTTTGAGAAGTTTTTTTGCCATTGTTACACGTGTCTTCTTTTGCTCATCCGTTAACAAATGGGGTATCCATCTTGCATTTATCTTTCTAACTTTTAGGTGTTTCTTCAAAATTGCATGAACTCTTGCTAACGACAAGTTTGTCATTCGAGCCAATTGTCTTACGGTGAATCGAGCATCAGTTTTGAGGATATTTCGGATTTTTTCTATGTTACCTTTGGTCGTAGTTGTTGCAGGACGACCTGGGCGAGCAGCATCTTTCAGTTGCTGCTGCCCAGCACTAAATTTAGCTACCCACCTACAAACAGTCCTGTGGGACATTTGGCCCTCCCCATAAATGTCACACACCTCGCGGTGAATATCTACAGCCTTTATGCCGAGTAATGACCTACCTTTTATATAGGCCCTAATTTCAAGAACATTTTCAGCTCGTTTTCCTGTCATTTTGTGTATAGTCTAACGAATAGGCTATGAAACGATGTACACTGTACCGAGGCAAGTGAACGTGTGGACGAGATATTTACCTGTGTCACGAGCCAGTGATCACTCAATCGACATGAGGTGGTTTTGTGCATGAATTGCACGATTTCCGCGAAATAAAGCACAGATGACATTATTTATGGAACACCCCTCGTATTTAGATAAATCTATTTATCACAATAGTTTCGAACTACGAAATTCCAAAATTTTACTTTTCTCTAGTAAATGCTCCTTTTTGGTAGATTCAGTCAATGAGGTTGGGTCTAAGAATAGCATATGGAGGAAAGGGTTAAAACAGTTTATTTTGTATCACAGGGGAATGTTTCGATATGCAGTAAGTCCAAATTGACAATCTTCATAATATTGAATAGACATAACAAATACCCAGTTTTATGATGTTGAAAATATGTGTCTATTGTAGGGACTGTCCCTTTAACCCATTCCCTGATAGTTACACCTTTTCATGCCTTTGCAATCAGAGTAGACCCAGATCAGATGACTTCTATAGGAGATGTCTGACCAGTGTCTACTCTGTTTGATTGTGGAATTACACATATTTGATTCTACAGTTTCTGCCATGGCAAAAACAAAGTGTTCATATGCCATTATAAAAATTCAGCTAATACATTTTCATAATGTCATTTCTTGCATGAATATTAATTGTTTAAAGAATTTCAGTAAAAACCGAATGAGAAAACATGGTAGTCTCTGAAGTGATGTGAGAGCTTTCTGCTTTTGTTTATTCTACATGCCCTTTACTTCAAAAATACACCTTTCAATGCCATTGCAAACAGAGTATAGATCAGATGGCTCCCGGAGGAGATATCTGATCTAGTCTAATCTACATGTATTAGCAAGAACATAAAAAGATGGAATTTTCAGGCAAAAGTTACTTATCAGCAAATAGGAGCTCTCTGATCTGGGTGTACCCTATTTTGCAAAGACATAAAAAGATGGAATTTTCAAGTAAAACAACAAAAATAGACAAGGGGTTAAACTGTCAATGTTAACCCTTTCCCTGTTCTATATTTATTCCAAATTTCATACTTACTGAATATTCATTGATAAAAAGGTTATAATGAAATATGGAAGGTAGAACAGAAACTAAATAAACAGATCTATCATGTTCCCTTAGCAAACAGAACGGACCCTGATCAGACGGCTCCTATAGGAGCCATCTGATCTGGGTCTACTCTGTTTGCAAATGCATGAAAAAGCATTTTTATCAAGGAAAGAGTTAACAATAAAATTTCTATGATTTTCAGGAAATCTTGTTTTTTGTTAATTATACATATTCTTATAAACTATTTTTAGCATCTTCAGTGTTTTTGTCAAATTTTATGTCAGCAGGAGGTTCAGGATTTGCTTGCCCCGCTAGCTCAGAGCTTAAGACAAGGCTCTCATATTATCACCGGTCTCATCTTGCAACAGCTTGGATATGACAAAGAAGGTAAGTACTAGATACCCATTTAATCCTTTTACAGATCAGACAACACAACTATGTTGGTTTTGACAAATACAAACTGTTGGACAAGTCATGAATCTTTTCCACCCTTCTACTTAATAAAGTGATGCACATAGGTGAACTTTCAAAACCAATGGAGATTATGGAGTATGAGTAGATAAAAAAAAGTACCTAGTTATAGTATACTTTCAGTCCGAATGACTGCTCAGTCGACTGTACATATACTCCCCTGGTCATTGAGCCATTTCGCCTACAATATCGAGCACTGCTAACATATGGCACAATCATGCAGCCGCAGTACCGGCTAATGACCCTCACAGGTACCCATTTTAACCCCTGGGTGGAGAGGAGGTGCGGGTGGGAGACACTGAAAAGGGTCTCTGAAATTTCCGGTAGGGACCGGGATTGGAACCCCAGACCTCCGGATTGAATTAACCCTTCGCTTGCTGAATTTTAAAATACATTTCTCCTTCTTTACCCATGCCCTGTTGTATAATTACATATATCGTCACTGTGTACAAGTATTTCGCTGTGCAATCACTGCTGTGGAGTGCATGGGTTGCACAATCAACTTGTAAATAGTGCAGACCCAGAAGAGACAGCTCCTGCAGAAGCTGTCTCATCTGGGTCTTCACTATTTACAGGTAGGTATATTGACGTGAGTAGCAAGAGAAGGGTTAATGCTCTTTAGCTATATGAGAATGAATGTTCTTTATTTTTATATAATTATGAAAATGATTGTTATTATTAATATATGATATTGAATATTCTTATTTATATATAAGATTGAATCTTATTATTTTTGTAGTGGAGAGTATCTGTTGGACAGGTTTAAATTTAGAGAGTCTGGAGTCTTCTTGGATAGTCACATCACTAAAGAACAAAAGTGGTCATGACACAGACACAGGTAATTATGACAACAATGTTTCCATATATTGGTTTGAGGTAGTGTCTGTTTAAAGTGATAGTCTCTACTTGCAACACGTTTTAAAATTGTGTTTACAGTAAAACCTCTCTATAACGGCCACTACATTATGTTAATTAGTTGGTATTTAGGACAGGTGGCTGCTTAAAGCAAGGGGAAAGTAAAACAGAACGCTCCTATAGGAGTGTTCTGTTTTACTTTCACCTTGCTTTAAGCAGCCACCTGCCTTTAACACAAAATACTTGATGTAATTTAGTGGTCGTTATAGAGAGGTTATACTGTATATGCTGAAAACAAGAAAACTAATGGAATAAATATTGAAGAAAACAAAACTTTGATATTGAAGACCCTATGTTATTGGCCAATGTATTAGTATTTATTTAGGTTGTATTTTAGTTTTGTACATGTAACTGTTTGGTATAGGCCGATAATATTCTGTTGTACAACAACAAAAGTATTAGTATCGACGAAAACAGTTTATTTCGTATCACAGGGGCACTTTTCAATACCGGTATATGTTCAAATTGACAATCTTCATAATAATGAGTTAACATAACAAATACCATGATATGTGATGTTTATTGTAGGGACTGTCACTTCACCGCTTTCCTTTCATATAAATGCATTTTCACACATCTGCAAATAGAGTAGACTCTAATCAGATATGGCTCCTATAGGATGCATATATCTTATCAGGAGCTGCTCTGTTTGCTAATAAAATTTGAGAGATTGTTTTTTATACTTTCTAAAATGACTACAATGTTCCACCTCCCATAACTATTTTGTCCATGAATATTCAGTAGGTATTGCAATTTGGATAAATATAGAACAGGAAATAGGTTAAGAAACCTTCTGGCAATCCTTAACGAAATATTACCAAGGAAACCCTTCGATATCGTTTTTGTTGAACTGGCTTGAGGTACATAGTCCCCACAATGACAGTAACATGTATGTGGATGTGTCTGTCCATTTGTTAGTGCATTTGTGCTTGTGAGGGTCAGTCGGAATTTGTCTAGACATAATTCTGTTGTACACAGACATAATTTAACCCTTTCCCTCTATATTTTGTCCAAATTTCAATCCATTGTACCTACTTAATATTCATGGACAAAATACTTATAATGAAATTGAAAAACGGTACATTGTAGCCATTTTAGAAAAATAAAGAAACAGCTCCATAAAAATTCAATCAGCAAACAGAGTATACCCAGATCAAATGGCTCCTCCTCTGATCTGGGTCTTCACTGTTTGCAAATGCGTGAAAAGGCATTTATATGAAGGAAAGGGTTAAAATTATTTTGAACACAGATGTGCCACATTACTACAACATTTTTCATTTTTGAAACAGTCTCTTTTCTGATTTTTCTGGTTTTATCCATGATTGCAGACATGGGCCGGTACTACTTGGACAAAATCAAGAACAGTGAACTGAGGAGAAGGATGAGAAAATCTTTGAAGTACTCAAAGAGTGATCCTACCACTGCTGCTACACGGGTAAGAATTCAGCGACGATACACTTCTAAGGACGACATGGAGTCAACCACTGAGGAACAGAGCCCGAAGATGCCAAGGTCAGCAACAAGTAAGTAGCAAGGGCTGTGAACATTGTTGGCTAAGCCCTTAATACACTTTCTTTAACCCTTTCCCTGTTCAATTTTCATGTAAGAAATGATAACATGAATATTTATAAGCTGAAGCTATATAATGCAAAGTTTTCAAGGAATTCTTTTTCTTTGACATAAACTGCAGAATCAGGTCTATATCATGTCGAAAGCAAACAGAGCAGATCCTGATCAGATGGCGCCGATATCTATAGGACCTGTCTGATCTGGGTTTACTCTGTTTGCAAATTTGTCTGCCCCATATTGGTGTCTTTTAAATTTGTCTTCAACTTCATTGATATATTTTAATTTTCTAGTTTCTATCATCTTGTTTTAAAACTTCACTTCAACTCCGCATTTGATATGGATCAAATTATTTGCAAAGGTAATCAATCATCTGTAGTATCTTAACCCATTACCTCATAGGCTATTTTTAGATACACATGTACAACCTCTTTATATAAATCTACCAAAAAGGAGCATTACCTAGAGAAAAGGAAAGGTTTCGAATTTTGTAGTTTGAAACCATTGTGATAAATAGAGCATTTGCTCCTATAGAAGCAAATGCTCTATTTATCACAATGGTTTCACAAAGTGACTTTTACAGAGTCGTCAAAAGTCATCAGTATGAGGGAATGGGTTAAGGGTTAGCTTTTACCTTTTACTTCATGAAGATTCATGCAAAAGATAATAACATCATTAATATCTATTAGCTGAAGTTTTATCTATAGACCACGCCTGTCCATCCATCCATTCATCCATCGATACTGTGCCCTTTATGGACAACTTAATTTGTGAACATTGGGTTAATTATTAGCTCATCTGTTTAGAAGAAATGTCAAACTATTGTGATCACTGGGTCGTAGGCATAGTTGTAGGCGTCGTCGTCAGCGTGCAAAAACATTGATGTAGCTCCTTACCCAAAAAGTATAAGAGGTGTCAACATGAATCTTCATAGGTGGGTAGATCTCATTGAGGAGAATGCTCCTACATAAGAACCGTAACTCTTGTTTTCAAAGTTTTGGCTCTTTATTTTTTTAAATTAGCTGGACAAGCACCAAATCGGACGTGCGTTGGCACTGCATGTGGCTCTTGTTTTGGGATAAATCGTCATGCTGGTAATTTATGAAACACCTCTAATATTTCATATCATCACCAGTCCTGTTTTGTTTTTTTTCAGTTGGTTTATCAACTCCGCCTTTTGAGTCAAAGCGAATCTACAGCAGGTCCAGAAGTTCTGATACAGAAATGCCGTCTAATGTTTCAACACCTGGATCATCACGACGACCAACCTTGCCAACCATTTTAGCTATAAGCCCAACAACGGATGGTGAGCCTGTTATATATGCTTGGAGTTAACTCTTTAACCCTTTCCCTCATTTAAACACTTGTTCATGCCTTTGCAACAAAGTAGACCCAGATCAGCCATCTGACCAGGGTCTGCTTTGTTTGTGCATGTTTTAATTCATTATATTTGTTACTATAAATAGTAACATTTTACCACTCAAAATAGTCCAATATCAGTTGAAAAATGGAGTCATATTGTCCGATTGGGCCAATACGGACCTAGCAACGGGCCAACAACCATTATTGTGCCCGCTGCCAAGATGATTGTTCTAAATCTATAGTAACAGAAACCCGATACATGGCAAAGGTCTTATTCTGCTCTGATGTTGCAATGTTGTCAAAATGCTCTAAACATACTGATTAGCCCCAAGCCCCTGCTTTTACAAAAGACAATTCTCGCCGATTTAGGCATATGCACAGTACACGTAGATCTACTGTAAAGGGCAATCTAGCAGCCTGTTCCAACGTCCATTTGTCCAATAATATAAAACCCTCATTTTGGCGTCATCCATATGATGTCAGAATGACGCCATTCCCTCAGTTGAGTTTAACAATTCTCATGCTGAAAAATAGTGTCTGCTCAATCTCAGAACCTATGAAATGTAAACAAATGTAATAAACAGGTTATTACAAGGGTGACTAGGGCCACATAGTGATATTGGCCCTTACGTTGATATAGGCCTTCAGGCTAAAGCCCTTTGGCCACTATCAAGGTGACGGACCAATATCACTCTGCGGCCCTAGTTACCTGTGTAATAACCTCCATAGATCTGACTCTGCAGTTTTTACCAATATCAAAAAATACTGTATACATATGCCCATTATAAAAATTTAGCAAATGATTATTGATGATATCATTATTTCTGACAGTATTGCATATCTGCAGTTTATGGCACTTTGTTTCGGCTCTCCCACACGGCAGATTATGTGATAGATGATTATTAAACAGAGATAGGGTTTAAAACTATGAACCTTTACAAACAGTTTGTATCCAGATTCATCACACTCCAAACTGTTTGATACTCAGACATTTATATCTGGAAAAAGTCTATTTAGTGTTGAAAGGATTAACCCTTTCCTTCATATAAATGCCTTTTCACACCTTTGAAAACAGAGTAGACCTAGATGAGATGCCTCCTGTAAGAGCCATCTTATCAGAGTCTGCTTTGTTTGCACATGTAATTATAATAGATCTTACTCCGCATTTTCTACCAACACCAAAAAGTACTGTGAACATAATTATGTCATTGTAAAAATTCAGCTAATGAATATGCATGATGCCATTATTTCTAAGATGAATATTCAATAAGGGTTAAAGGGTACTTGGATATTTGTATACAGTGTAGATCCAGATTAAACCATGTTTGAATCGAGTGTCTGAGGGGAAACTGAAGTGTTTGCACTTGGTCAAATATTGTTAACCATTTACATGTTAGAGACATATATTAACCCTTTACCCAATAGCCTGTTTCTAGTTTTGAAGACATATGACCACTTAAAGCAGGTTGAAAGTAAAGCAGAATGCGCCTTAAGGCGCATTCTGCTTTACTTTCAGCCTGCTTTAAGCTACCACCTACTAGGATATAGAAAATATTTATTATGCAATATGTTCATGACTGTATGAATTTGAACTATTTTCTTCAGCGGAGGAATAAATCAAACACGCGAAAAGCCGCTTCTATCAGGTAAAGGGTTAAGTTTTTGCTACCAGAGTAGACCAAGGTCAGATGGCTGATCAGGGTCTACTGTGTTTGCTTATGGAATAATACACTTTCTGCTATGGCCAAAAAAAATTGTGTTCATATGCCATTATAAAAAATCATCTTTTTTTTATATTTACTCTTTTTTACAACACTATATTATGTAATGTGCTTGTTATTTTGAATCTGTGATGGCAGCCACATGCTTTCTGAATCTTCTAATCAGTAACACTTTGTGTGGTGGTCTTTTGTAATTTTTGTGGCTGTCTTTTCTGTATCACTTGATCTTGTTCTATTCCTGTTGAATATCCGTAGATAGATTAACCCTTTCCTCCATAAATACGCCTTTCTACACCTCTGTAAAAGTCACCTGTTGAAACCATTGTGATAACTAGAGCATTTTCTCCTATAGGAGCTAATGCTCTGTTTATCACAATGGTTGCAAATTACAAAATTTTAAATATTTCCTTTTCTCTAGTTAATGCTCTTTTTCGGTAGATGAATCCAAAGAGGTTGGGTCTAAAAATAGCATATGGAGGAAAGGGTTAACTTAACCTGTACTTGACAGAAAATAGTTTCACCTTTACAAACAGAGTAGTCCCAGATCAGATGGCTCCTGAAGGAGTTGTCTGATCAGCACTTGTTCTGTTTGCTTATGGATGAATAAAGATCTGTGTCTGTTGTTTCTACCATTGGCCTCATATTTTGTAGTCATAGCTCATTTACAAAATTCTTCTCAGTAATATTCATAAATTTCTAATCCATCAATATTCCTCAGGTAAAGGGTTAATTAAAACAAAGCTTTCTCACTTTGCTTTACTGACAGAGCCCCCAGTGTTCGATATATCTCCAACAGAGACTGAGGAATTGAGGCAATTCTCATATACCGGTGCTAACATTTCCTTTAGCAGAGAAGATCCCCGACATCTGCTGGTATATACACCAAGAAGGCATGACATTCAAGACTCAGGTGCATACTTTATCAAACAATCCAAAGAATAAGGGTGTGCTGTTTTATTATACCTCACATTTGCATGGGGTATATAGTTTTTGACCGGTCCGTCCGTCTGTCTGTCCATCTGTCTGTCCGTGTAAGCTAATACATTGTTGCTCATTTAGCACTTTCATTTCTTGACCAATTTTTCTCATATTTGCTTTAAGATTTGTTATGAATACAACCTTAGATGAGTTCGATTTTCAGAGGAACCTGTCAGTGATGAAAAATTCCGTATTACAAATTTTGGTAGGGACCGAATTTTTAACTCGAGTTGTAATGAAGTTCGAGTTATCGGAGTTTGAGATATTGAGGGTCCATTATATATTGCAATTGATGTTTATGGCATTAAAGTATGATGCATGCAGAGTAAAGGTTATGTCTAATATTTGAGCATATTGTCTCATATTGCAGTTCAAGGCATGATGTTATGACTAATCAACATTTCACAAAAGCATATAACAATCATACTGAATATTCTTTGACAAAATAGATATAATGAAATACCTAAAGTGGAACATTGTAGCAATTTTAGAAATTAAAGAAACAGATCAATCAAATTCTGCAAGCAAATAGAGCATACCCTGATCATTACAATGCACCTCTGTGACAGGAAAGCATGACATTACAAGCAACATCTGTGAAAGGAAAGTATGACATTACAAGCAACATCTGTGACAGGGAAGCATGACATTACAAGCAACATCTGTGACAGGAAAGCATGACATTACAAGTAATCTCTGTGAAAGGAAAGCATGACATTACAAGAAACATCTGTGAAAGGAAAGCATGACATTACAAGCAACATCTGTGATAGGGAAGCATGTCATTACAAGCGATCTATGTGAAAGGAAAACATATTACAATCTACTTCTGTGACAGGAAAGCTTGACCTTACAATCTCTGTAAAGAATAGCATTACATAACAATTAGACATTTGAAATGAAGCTCTTAACTTAATTTCAGGAATTTGGATAAGAAAGCCTGACAGGTCATTGTCTCCAAAGAGTAGCATATCATCAGTGGATGACTTGAAATTGTCACCAAGGTTCAGGAACAGAAAGGTATAAAGTAGAACATGTCTAAAGCAGCCATCAAAAAGATGTCTAATAATGGGTATGTAAGGCATGCGGTAGCTTAATGCAGGTCTAAAGTAATGCAGAAAGCTCTTAAAGGAGTTTTCTGCATTACTTTTGCCCTGTTTTAAGCAACCACCTGCTTTTTATACCCCCCACAACGAAGTTTTTTATGGGGGGTATACTGGAATCAGGTTGTCCGTCCGTCTGTCCGTCCGTGGACACAATTTTGTCCGGCCTTCTGCTTCTACAGTTTTGCTTCAATTTTGTTGAAACTTCATGTATAGCCATATGACCATATAAACCTGTGCACCGCATATTTTCATTATGATCGGACCATTACTTCAGGAGTTATCTCCCCCTTTTAGTCCCCTACCAATGTTTTTCGGTTTTCTGGACTTTTAATGGAAGTGACTGGAGATATCAACTCTATATTTAATACAAAGCTAAATCTAGATAAGTTACATTTTATGTTCTAATCTCAGTCCGGTTCAATAATTATTTCCAGAGTTATTGCCCTTGAACTTCAATTTTTTTCTTCAAATTTTGAATTTTCCAGACGTTTTTGGAAGTGGTTGGAGATTTTAACTTTATTTTGGCATAATGCTAAATCTAGATGATTTACAGCTTAATTCCCAATCTCAGTCTGGTTGAATAATTTTTGCCAGAGTTATGGCCCTTGAACTTAATTTTTTTTTTTCAATTTTTCAATTTTCCGGTCTTCCTTTGTAAGTGCTTGGAGATTTTAACTTTATATTTGACATAAATCTAAATCTGGATGAGTTGCAGCTTAACTTTGAATATCGTTCTGGTTGAATAATTTTTCCCAGAGTTATGGTCCTTGAACTTAAGGTTTTTCTGAAAAGGTACCTATTTGTTTAGAACTTTGGAGTTTACACTTCACAAAAATAAACAAAGCTGCTTGAACTTATTGGTTGACATTGTCTGGCAGCAGCCATAACACTTCTTTGAATTTTAACAACAGATTTATCTCCCGTTTTGGACTTGCCAAAATTTGGTAAAAGTTCCTTTATTTATGTTTGTGATTGATCTTGGAGTGAATATTTAATTTTTTTTATTGCTGAACATCTTGTCATTTTTATTACATAAATTGGGTTTTATAAATCTCTTCATGTTTCTGTATGTACATATGTTCAGATTGATGTGGAGTCTGACAAGCAGCCAGGTAGGGGGTATTCGTTAGCCTGTGGCTTACAGTTCTAGTTAACACTCCTACATTCTACAAATGAATGGCCACTCAAGACAGGCTTTACTAATAATAATTTGTGTCTACATTGCACTTCACAGAATTTTAGGAATAATATCTTGTACTTGTAGTGTCCTTGTTCTGTTCAAAATGTATATTTCTGCCATGATTGTATTATGCATCCTCCAAAAAGCAACATTTCTTTGAACCTTCTTGGTGTTACAGTACGCAATACTTTTTCTCAAGAATTTAAGATTTTGTTTTCAGATCTAGATAAACTGCGTAATTTAAATTATGTTCAAGAATAGCTACTTTATTTCTCCACCAAACTCTATGTTGTGACCACTCTCCAGAATCATCTCTTCGAGACATAGAGTTTTATGCAGAACATTACAACTTAAACCTTAATTTACACCATGAACTTTCATGTCAGAAGTCATGACACCATGAATTATAATTGATTTTTTTATTATGGCACTTGAAAACAGGGTCCATGCTTATAAAGCTTTTAGTTGAGTCTGAGTTTCGTTCTCAGGCTTTTGATTGGTCAGATTTGAGTTCTCAAGCTTTTGATTGGTCAGATTTGAGCCAAAGGCTCAAATCTGACCAATCAAAAGCTTGAGAACGATCTCAGACTCAACTAAAAGCTTTATAAGCATGGACCCAGGACTGTTTGGCAGATACTGTAGAATCTTATCTATATTATTTCATGAGCAAACAGAGCCGTCTGCTCTTGGTCTTCTCTATTTGCAATGGCATAGAAAGGCATATTTATGGCATAAAGGGTTAACCCATTCCCTTGTACTGACAACTTTTGATGCCTCTGTAAAAGTTGCTTTTAGAAACCATTGTGATAAATAGAGCATTTGCTCCATAGGAGCAAAATATTTAATGCTCTATTTATCACAATGGTTTCAAAACTACACAATTCTAAAATTTTCCATTTATGTAGTAAATACTCCTTTCCAGTAGATTTATTCAAAGAGGTTGGATCTAAAAATAGCCTATGAGGGATCGGGTTTAATAATAGCTTATGAGGGAATGGATTGGTGCTCATTTATGGTTTTATCTTTAATTCATTCTTCTGCAGCATTTTGTCTTGAAATGGAGTTTGAAACTGCTTTGAAATTAAGTGTATAACCCTTTATATTCATGTAAGAATTAATGACATCATGAATAATAATCAGAATAATTTTTATAATTGCACACGGACATGGGACGTTTTGGCTATAGTAGAATTTGTAGAATTGTATCAATATTATTTCATCAACAAACATAGCAGATCCTGATCAGACAGCTCCTACAGGAACTGTCTGATCTAGGTGTACTCAGTATGCAAAAGTGTATACATAAGGAATAGACTACTAAGTGTCCAGATATTTATGGTAAATTTGATATGTATTTTCCGTGTTTCACCATAGATGTCAGCTCCAGTTCTGTCAGGCATTGAACACTTCAACTATTCTCGGAATAAAAGTGACGGTTGTTTATCAGGTATGTTGTGTCATTTGTTACATGTTGCAGTAAAACCCCTCTAAAAATGAGTTGTAGTAGTGGAGAATTTAGATACTTTTAGGCAGGAGGGTGAAAGTCATGCAGAAAGCTCCTGCATTAAGCTGGCACCTGTCTCCAAGCCCGATATTTATATTAAATTGAACATCATACTCTGGTTTAACCCATTCCCGCATATTGACGCCTTTTGACGCCTCTGTAAAAGTCACTTTGTGAAACCATTCTGATAAATAGAGCATTTGCTCCATAGGAGCAAATGCTCTATTTATCAGAATGGTTTCAATACTATACAATTCTAAATATTTTCTTTTCTCTAGTAAATGCTCCTTTTGGGTAGACTTTTTCAAAGAGGTTAGATCTAAAAATAGCCTAAGTGGGAATGGGTTAAAGGTGTTTAACTGTACATATTTGTAGTCTGCTAAAATTGTACTCTGCTACAACTCTCAAAGTCAATTTTCCTTAACTCTTTACTCCATGAATATTCATGTAAGAAATAATGACATCATGAATATTATTATTATTATTATTATTATTATTATACCACATTTATATAGCGCTCTTTTCACACTGGATATGTGCGTTCAAAAGCGCTTCACATGGATGAAATCACAAGCCGGAACGATCCGCATGATTATCTATCCAGACAATGAAAGATGTACAATATGTATGAAATCGCTAGCCGGAAGGAACTACATGATTTTCCATCCAGTCAGTGAAAGATATGCAAAAGATATACAATAGATATGAAATCACTATCCGCAAGGAATAGCATAAACTGTATTAACAAACTTGATACAGACAAGTTGACTGAAAGCCATGCTCATCAATATCACAAATTAGAATACTCTGTATTAACAAAACTTGATACAGACAAGTTGACTGAAAGCCATGCTCATCAATATCACAAATTAGAATAATCTATATTAACAAACTTGATACAGACAAGTTGACTGAAAGCCATGCTCATCGATATCATAAATTAGAATAAATGGGCTGACTGAAAATCATTCCATTTATATGACAATTGGGTCAACTGTTAGCTTGATAGGTTGGCTGAAAGCCATTCCTATCCTGAACTCAGTTGCCACTGTACATGACTACTGGGTCAACTGTTAGCTTAATAGGTTGACTGAAAGCCATTCCTATCCTTAGCTTAGTTGCCACTGTACATGCCTATTGGGTCACCTGTTAGCTTAATAGGTTGGCTGAAAGCCATTCCTATTCTAAACAAAACTGTCCTAGTAACAATCTAATATTAATTTGATTATGATTACACATGGACACATGATTATTTGGCCATGGCAGAAACTGTAGAATCATACTTATACTATATATATATATATATCATAAGCAAACAGAGCAGACCCTGATCAGATGACTCCTATAGGAGCAGTCTGATTTGGGTCTACTCTGTTTGCAAAGGCATAGAAAGGCATTTTTATGGAGTAAAGGGTTAACCCTTTCCCTCATATAAATATGTTTTCACGCATCTGCAAACAGAGAAGACCCAGATCAGACGGCTCCTATAGGAGCTGTCTGATCAGGGTCTGCTCTGTTTGCTAATGGAATTTGATAGACCTGTTTCTTTACTTTCTAAAAGGGCTACAATGTTCCAACTTCAATATTTCTTTATAACTTTTATTCATGAATATTTGGTAGGTATTGAAATTTGTAATAAACATAGAACAGGGAAAGGGTTAAATAATTGTAGTCTGCTAAATGTGCAGTCTGCTACAGCTATCAACATGCATTTTCTTTAACCCTTTACTCCATGAAGATTCATGTTAGAAATTTAATAATTTATGTATGAATATCGATTAGCTGAATTTTCATAATGGCATATGAACACTGGATAGCAGAGACTGAAGAATTACATCTATATTATTTCATAAGCAAATGGAGCAGACCCTGATCAAATGGCTCCTACAGGAGCTGCCTGATCTGGGTCAACTCTTTTTGCAAGGGTGTCAAAAGATTTAACCTTTTACTCCATAAATAGACTTTTCAATGCCTTTGCAAACAGAGTATACCCAGATCAGATGGCTCATGTAGGAGCCATCTGATGAGTATCTCCGGACTCTACCCTGTTTACTCATGATATGATATGATTCTACAGTTTCTGCTATGGCCAGTAATTCTTGTGTCCATGAGATATTATAACAATCTAATTTTTTAATATTCATATTGTCAATTATTTCTTATATCAATGTTCATGGAGTACAAGTTTAAAGGATTTTTTTTTTAAAATCTCAGAATTCGTTTTGCCTTTAAATTCCAATGATTTACTTATATACGATACTCTTTTGTATTATTTACGCTATACATTTAGACACTCAGTGCTATGAATTGTAAATTTGAATAAATCCCATTTCGCTAACTTTAACCCTTTCCCTGTTCAATATTCATGTGATAAATAATGGCATAATCAATATTTATAAGCTGAATTTTTATAATGTAAACTTTTTAAGGGAATATTTTGCTTTGACAAAAACTATATCATGTCAAAAGCAAACAGAGCAGACCCTGATCAGACCGCTCCTATAGTAGATGTCTGATTAGTGTCTGCTCTCTTTGCAAATGTGTGAAAAGGTGATTATATGAAGGAAAGGTTTAAGTCTTTGCCAGATGAATATTCATGTAATATGAATGTTTGTAATGGCAAATGAACACAGGAATTTTCGGCCTTGCAAGAAACTAGAATAAGAGCTATATTATTCCATAAGCAAACAGAGCAGATCCTGATCAGATGGCTCCTACTCAGGAGTTGTCTGACCTGGGTCTTCTCTGTCTGCAAAGGCATCTCTAAATGAACTAAAGGAGCAACAAATTATGTAGATGAGTGGTATTAACATAGACCTTAACCCTTTACTCCATAAATATTCAGGCAAGATACAGTAAAACCTCTCTATAACGACCACTAAATTGTGTTAATTATTTGGTATTTATTGCAGGTGGCCACTTAAAGTAAGGTGAAAGTAAAACAGAACGCTCCTATAGGAGCGTTCTGTTTTACTTTCACCTTGCTTTAAGCAGCCATGGTGCACCTGCCTTTTACACAAAATACTTGATGTAATTTAGTGATCGTTATAGAGAGGTTTTACTGTATACTGACATCATGAATGAACAAAATAATTCTCTTTACTGCATGTGTATTTATGGAGTAAAGGGTTTAGGTCTATGCTAATTCCACATTCTACAGGAGCCATCTGATCTGGATCTACTGTGTTTGTAAAGGCCTGAAAAAAGTGTTTGCATGCATGGAAGAAAGGGCCAAGATCTTGATGACAAAGACATCAACAATACTAACCTTGCTAAGAATTAAAAATGTCCTCTATTTCAGAAATGTTATCAAGAAGTAAGTTTTAATTGTGTAGTGTGTATGGTTGTTGGTTTGGTTTCTGTGTTGGTTTAGTTTCCGTATTGGTTTGGTTTCTCTAGAGAACTATCATTGAACTAAGAATAATAATGATTAACCCTATACCTCATGAATATTCACTGAAGAAAAAATAACATAATGAATATTTATTAGCTGAGGTTTTATAGTGATATCGGTATAAGAAAGATGTTTTGGTCATGACAGAAACTATGGAATCAGATCTGTATAATTCCATAAACAAACAGAGCAAACCCCGATCAGACAGCTCCTATAGGAGCCGTCTGATCTGGGTCTACTCTGTTTGAAAAGGCATGAAAAATGCATCCCTTTCAGGTAAAGGGTTTAACTTGAATTAATAATGTTTGTGTGACTTGTGATTTAACTCTAATCATGATAAAACTATAGTAAACAGGTGTACGTGGAACATCAACGACCAAGACAGATGTGGTTTTATTTGTTTATTTAGTAGACCAACGTTTTGACAATAACAAGTGTCTTCATCAGCGTTAAACATCATGATAGTAAATTGTGCTTGGTGTCTACTACAATTGTCAAAGTAAACATTTATTACATTAATCTTCAAAAATACATTTAGAGTATCATCCAGTTTGGAGCCTGATCAGATTCTGAGTTACTTGGCATCTCATTTGGATCCAAACTGTTTATATAGCTTTAAACAAAGTTGATGCTAGCGAGGAAATAATTTTGTCAGAATCACTTCACATTTGACAAAAAATTATCATTACATATACCCAATGCTAGACTGGTTCAGGATTTTTTTACAATATTTTTATACCCCGCCAACAAAGTTTGAGAGGGGTTATATAGAAGTCAGTGTATTGGTCGGTTGGTCTGTCTCTCTGTCTGTCTGTCCATGGCATGCCTGTCCATGGCACAACTTTTGGTATGCAATAAAGGCAGCTGAGCGGGGGTATTCCATCATCTTTAGTGATAGTCCTAGTTTCAATTGCTGGTTTAACCCGTTCCCTTATATGAATGCTTTCTCATGCCTTTGCAAACAGAATAGACCCAGATCAGACAGTTCCGAGCCATCTGATCAGGGTCTGCTCTGTTTGCTTTTGTAATTATAATAGATCTGACTACAATTTCTACCAATACCAACACATCAAGTTTGCATATAGCATTACAAAATCACCTAATAAATATTCATAATGTCAAAATGTTTTACATGAATATTCATCAGGGAAAGGGTCAACCCTTTGCCTAATAGAGGCACATACTTTTTAGAATGGATTGGACCTGGGTATCTTACATTGTATAACATTTTGAAACAATCTCTGGTCGCTCTATGTGTTATTTAACCCTTTCCCTGTTCTGTGTTTATTCCAAATTTCAATACCTACTGAATATTCATGGGCAAAATAGTTATTATGAAATATGGAAGGTAGAGCATTGTACCAATTTTAGAAAGTAAAGAGACAGAACAATCAAATTCTATTAGCAAACAGAGCAGACCCTGATCAGATGGCTCCTACTCTGTTTGTAAATACTTTTTCACACCTTTGCAAACAGTGTAGACCCAGATCAGGTGACTCCTATATCCATCTGCTCAAGGTCTGCTCAGTTTGCTGATTAAATAATATACCGTTAGATCTGACTCTGGTTTCAATATATAGTTCCTGCTGCAGTCAAACATTCCTTCGTTAGTTAAGAGCTTCAAAAGAATTTGGCTAATTAATATTCATGATGTCATTTCTATATGAATATCCATCAGGTAAAGGGTTTAATAACTAATTAGTAATATCTATTTAGTTACTAATAATCTATATAGTCCTTTAAAAAGGGCCCAGAAGGGGCCAAAAATTAGAGGTAGAGCATGTCATTTCAATATATATCTATCTTTTTATTTTCTTATTAGAAAAAAAATCTTAAAAAAAAGAAAAAGCTTATAGTCCTTTCCCCGAATTATAAAATTAATGTCTGCTCAAATTTGGATCCGTTCAATTTTGACTATGTCCACATCAATTAAGCTTTTGGAAAACTGTTGACCAAGTGCCAAACAGCTAATGGATCCTTGTAAGACATTACTTGGCATCTCATCTGTACCCAATTTGTTTGAAATAGTGGGATAAGGTTTAATAATTTATTTATTACACCCTGAAGTCTTGGTTTAATTTTTTTCATTACACCCTGAAATCTTGGTTTAATAATTTATTTATTATTCCCTGAAATCTTGGTTTAATAATATATTTTTTTTATGTATTACACCCTCAAGTTTTTATGTACAGTAGAACCTGTCTTAAGTGGCCATAAAAAAGAGGTATAATTATGGATCTGTATAAGGCAGGTGATAGTTTAATGCAGATCAAAATTTATGCAGAAAGCTCCTATAGGAGTCAAGATCAGCCACTGTTCAGGATCTGCTATGTTTACTATTTTTAGCTCGACCATTCGAAGAATAGTTGAGCTATCCTACTCACCCCGGCGTCGGCGTCAGTGTCGGCATCCGCGTCCTTGTCACATCTTGGTTAAGGTTTTTGTTAAAGTCCACTTTTTGCCTCTACCCTTTGGAATAAAGCTTTCAAACTTGGAACAATTGTTCACCACCACAAGCTTCATCTGTAGATGTGCATAACTCTGTCAATCATTTTGACAGAATTATGGTCCTTTTTAACTTAGAATTTTTGGTTAAGGTTTTTGTTAAAGTCCACTGTTTGCCTTTAACCTTTAGAATAAAGCTTTGAAACTTGGAACATTTGTTCACCACCACAATTTCCATCTGTAGGCAAGAGTACATAACTTTGTCAAGCATTTTGACAGAAGTATGACCCTTTTTAACTTAGAACTTTTGTTTAAGGTTTTTGTTAAAGTCCACTTATTTACAAAACTCTTTGAGATAAAGCTTTTAAAACTTGGAACATTTGTTCACCATCACAAACTTCATCTTTAGGCAAGAGTGCATAACTCTGTCAAGCATTTTGACAGAATTATAGCCCTTTTTAACTTAAAATTTTGGTTAAGGTTTTTGTTAAAGTCCACTTATTTACATAACCCTTTGAGATATTAAAGCTTTGAGATTTAGATCACTTGTTTACCACCACCAGCTTAATATGTAGGCAAGAGTACATTACTCTGTCAAGGATTTTGACAGAGTAATGGCCCTTTTAACTTATAAATTTTGGTTAAGGTTTTTGGTAAAGTCCACTGATTTACAAAGCTTTGAAACTTGGAACACTTGTTCACCATCACATGCTTCATCTGTAGGCAATAGTACATTACTCTGTCAAGCATTTTAACAGAAATTACTGTCCTTTTTGCTTAAGTTTTTCTGTTTCATTAAAAAGTTCAAAAAGATTCTACATCCTGAATACTATTAAGGTATTTTTCTGAGACTTTGATTATTTGCTTCTAGTATCATCGGACACTATTTTAGTCCACTATCAAGTATTTTTACACTAACAATTCTGAGAATAGTCGAGCACGCTGTCCTGTGACAGCTCTTGTTTACGATGCTCCACTATTGTTTGGACTTTTCTCAGACACAGAGAGCAAGAGTAAATCTTTTTCCAAGCCACCGCTGACGTCCCTGGATCTTTCTGAGAACTTGCTCTTCTCAGTTGAGGCTCTCTCATCGACAAAGCTGACAAATTACTTGACCAGACTGAAGCAAATTGACCTGCGAGGGAACAAGCTTGTTAAGTTACCATATAAGATATACTTGGTATGTATAACTTTGTAGTAATTGTGGCATGGCATGCAAACATTGTACACTGCTACAAATTCTTTAACCCTTTCCCTGTTTAATGCTCATGTCAAAAAATAATGACATCATGATTATTTATTAGCTTAATTTTATAATGACATAATTATGTACACATCATGTTTGGGCTCAAGTAGAAACTATAGAATCAAATCTATATTATATCATATGCAAACATCTGAGCCATCTGATCTGTGTGTACTCTGTGTGCAAAGGCACAGAAAGGAGTATCACTTCATTAACTTAATTTTTATAAGGTATCATTTTCAAGGGAATTTTTTGCTTTGACAAAAACTGTAGAATCAGATCTATATCATTGCATTAGCAAACAGAGCAGACAGCAAACAGAGCAGAACCTGATCAGATGGCTCCAACTGGAGCCATCTGATCTGGGTCTACTGTGTTTGCAAAGACATGAAAAGGTGTTTATATAAAGAAAACAGTTAATAAGCTGATTGTAACACAATTTAACGGTATTCATTGTTCTGTTATTGTATCAATTTGTTTTCTTTGCAGAATTTACCAAGCCTTGAGATTTTTGATGTTTCTTGCAATGAGCTTGAAGAGTTTCCAGAGAAGCTCCTGCATTGTGAAAAGCTGAAAGAACTTCGTGTCTGCAACAACAAGGTATGCTTTTAGTCATTCAGTCTTGGTAACGAATGTTTTTATTACATTTGCAAACAGTCTAGATCCAGATGATTGACAACAATTTTTGCAGACAACAATCACTTAACCCATTCCCTAATAGGCTATTTTTAGATCCAACTACTTTGAAAAGATCTACTGAAAAGATTCATGAACTAGAGAAAAGGATTTTGTTTAGAATTTTGTAGTCTGAAACCATTGTGATAAATAGAGCATTTGCTCCAATAGGAGCAAATGCTCTATTTATCACAATGGTTTCAACAGGTGACTTTTACAGAGGCATAGAAAAACGTATTTATGGACTTCCTTTGTTCACATGCCATTATAAAAATCTATCTAATTGATATTTTTGACACCATTATTAGTCCCCTACCGACAATGCCTAATGGAACTATAGGTTTGCACCCTGTCCGTCCGTCTGTCAATTAGTCAGTCAGCCAGTCACACTTCAGGTCTACGGTCTTCTTTTCTAAACCCCTGCAGGTATTGAAGTGATATTTGGCATGCAGTTACATATTAATTTTGAAATTTGTAATGCTACATTGATTTTTCACAGAATGAGAGCAGTTGGGTTTAGAAAACTGGTAGGGGACTATGGCATTACTTGCAATGTTCCTATAACTTGTGTCTTATATGAATATTCATGAAGTAGAGGGTTAATATGGAAAATGGTTAACCCTTTCCTTTTTATAACCACCTTTTCACACATTTGCAAACATAGTAGACCTCTCATCAGAGTCTGCTCTGTTTGCTAATGGAATTTGATAGTTCTTTTCCTGAAGTTTCTAAAATGGCTACAGTGTTCCACCTTCCATATTTCGTTATAACTATTTTGTCAATGAATATTCAGTAGGTATTGAAATTTAGAATAAATGTAGAACAGAGAAAGGGGTATAACCATTGCCTCCATAAAAACACCTTTCCACGCCTCTGTAATAACCACTTCTGGAAACCATTGTGATAAATAGAGCATTAAAATTTTGCTCCTATAGGAGCAAATGCACTATTTATCACAATGGTTTCAAACTACAAAATTCTAAAAATTTTACTTTTCTCTAGTAAATGCTCCTTTTGGGTAGATTCATTCAAAGAGGTTGGATCTAAATATAGCCTATGGAGGAAAGGGTTAAACAGGGAAAAAAGTAAACTTTGTATCCCATTTTCAGATTAAGGAGATTCATCTAGTGACAAAGAGGAAATCTCTGAAGAAACTGCATTTGTCAAACAACGAAATCAAGTACCTGCCGGATGATATTGGTCTCTATCTGGAAAATCTACGAGAACTTGACCTGAAAAAGTTTGTAGATATAGGTGTCACTTTTATATAGCACTTGTATAATGCACTCTTCTGTTTTATCAATATGTATGGATCCAGATTTGAAGCCGAGTTACTCAATTTTAGGCATGCTCCAATGTCATTTAACCCATTCCCGCATAAGCTATTTTTAGACTCAACCTCTTTGAATAAATTTACTGAAAAGGGGCATTTACTAGAGAAAAGTAAAGTTTTAGTATTTTGTAGTTTTGAAACCATTGTGATAAATAGAGCAATTGCTCTATTTATCACAATGGTTTAAAAAGTGATTTTTACATAGGCATCAAAAGGTGTCAATATGAGGGAATTGGTTAAGTGAAAACGGTTGTTAACCCTTTACTTGATAAAGATGCCTTATGATGCCTTTGCAAACAATCTGTAGACAGAGATCAGATGACTCCTGTAGAGCCGTCTGATCATTGTCTACTCTGTTGGCTTATATGTTACAGATTTTCTACTTTTGCCATGGCAATAAGTCCTCTGATCTAGGTCTGCACTGTTTGACAAACTGAACCTTTTCATCCTGAATACTCGATTTTAAATTTAAATACTAATGGGTCATTTTACTTTGAATATTCAGCATATAGAAACGCCTTTTCACGCCTCTTGCAAATGGAGAAGACTCAGATCAGATAGCTCCTGAAGGAGCTGTCTGAACAGGGTCTGCTCTGTTTGCTTAAGGAATTTTTACCGATATTATTTTACAGTTTCCACCATGGTGAAAAATTCCTTTTCCATGTTCTATTTTATTGATTCTGTCCATGATTATTAATGAGGTGATTAAGTCTTGAATAAATCGAGGGCTTGGTGGAAAACTATTCTAACTCCTTCACTTTAGTGAAGGAGTTAGAATAGTTTTGCACCAAGCCATCGAAATGCTAAACAAGGATACCCTTTCCTTCATATAAACACCTTTTCACGGCTTTGCAAACAGAGTAAACTCAGATCAGACAGCTCCTATGGAGCCATTTGATCGGGGTATGCTCTGTTTGCTTACAGAATAATATAGATCTGATTCTACTGTTTCTACCAACATCAAAACATCCTGTGTACATATATGCCATTATAAAAAATCAGCTAATAAATATTCACAATGTAATTATTTCTGACATGAATATTGAACAGGGAAAGGGTTACAGGATTAACTTATTATTCTGTCTTTTACACTATTCTGTTAATTTTATTTGAAAACACTACTAAAGTATCAAACAGTCTACCGTGGATCCAACTTATTAGCTTGCCTGTTTTTCGAGAAAAAAAAAACAGCATCCGTGTTGTCATCTGGAAACTTTAACATTGGCTATTACTGTACTTCTGTGCTATTTATGCCCATGTTATGAAACTTTACACACTTGTTAACCCATTCCCTCATAGGCTATTTTTAGATCCAACCTCTTTGAATATCTGTACCGGAAAGGAGCATTAACTAGAGAAAAGGAAACTTAGAATTTTGTTGTTTGAAACCATTGTGATGAATAGAGCACTTGCTCCTACAGGAGCAAATGCTCTATTTATCACAATGGTTTAAATAGGTGATTTTTACAGAAGCGTAGAAAGGCGTATTTATGGAGGAAAGGGTTAACCCTCACCAAGGCTTCAATCAAACAGCATTGGCACCCGTATGTGGGACTCTTGTTTTTCAATGCGATCAATTTCAAAGTTGCACTTAGCCTGTTCTTTATCTTTGTTTGACAGAAATGACTTGATCAGACTTCCTGAAGTAAACCCTGAGCTCAAGGAACTGAGATACCTTGATTTATCAAACAATCATATTGACAAGATACCAGACGACTTCCTGCGGCCATGTTCCAAACTGGAGACCCTCGACTTGTCATTTAATCTGCTAAGTGAGTGTTGTATTACTGACCATACTGACAAACATGCTCTCTTGATTTTATCTTTGCATTCTCAGGCATCAGATAAGATGCATGAATTATACCATTTTCAAGCACTTCTTTCTTTCTCCACCAAACCCTGTGTTGTGACCACTCTTTAGAATCGTCTCATGAGAATATTCTAAAGCGTAGTCACAGCATAGGGTTTGGTGGAGAAATCACAATTTTGCAATTTGAGTATGCACCTTCATCAGTAGCTCTGATTAGACTCAAGAATATTCTCAAACATGTTTTGTTGGTTCTCAGCTTCTAGTAGAATAGTAATAAAACAAACGTCTTTGAAAATATTACTGAGGTTTCCTATAGGAGCCGTGAGATCAGGGTCTGCTCTGTTTGCTTATGAAATTATAGAACTGACCCTATGTTTTCTACCAATACTGAAAAAACTCTTGTGTACATATGCCACTATAAAAATTCAGCTAATAAATATTCATGATATCATTATTTCTTACATGAATATTCAACAGGGAAAGGGTTAAGACCCAGAGTTATGCCTCATTTAGATGGCCAATTTAGAAAAGTTTTCCTGTATTGTTTGTCATGTTGTTTTTTTCTCCAGCAAATCTACCGAGTGAAGACCTTTCTTCGTCTCTGACTAAACTGAACAAGCTGAAAGTCCGTCACAATCGTCTTGCAGAAAGGCACCCATTCTATATTCCCAAGTTTATTCTGGAGTTACCAAGGTATTATACGTTTTACAAGTCCGTACCAAATCTGTGGAGCTTGATGAAAACAGATCTTTAACCCATTCCCCCATAGGCTATTTTAGATCAAATGTTTTTGAATGAGCATTAACTAGAGAAAAGGATTTTTTTTAGAATTTTGTAGCTTGGAAACCATTGTGATAAATAGAGCATTTGCTCCTAAGGAGCAAATTTTTTTTTTAATGCTCTATTTATCACAATGGTTTTATAAAGTGACTTTTACAGAGGCGTAGCAAGGTGTATTTATGGAGGAAAGGGTTAAATCAGCCTGGGTCTAGATATGCTCGAGTGTTTTGGAAATCTTACCATACTAGTCATGTTAAATAGAATGACTATTAACCGTTTCAATGCTGAAAACTGGTATTTGTAAACAGTGTAGACCCAGATCAGAAAGATCCTTGGCGAGCCTTTTAATAAAGATCTACACTCTTTGTCATTAAAGAGTCTCTGGCAAATCTAGTTTTGTCATATTAAATGGACATTATTGTTAAAGTATGAAGCATTTGTCACACAAAGTTAGATGGATTTTATATTTAATCCTTTATTCCATAGATATGCCTTTCTACGCCTTTGCAAACAGAGTAGACCCAGATCAGATGTCTCCTACTGGAGCCGTCTGATCAGGGTCTACTCTGTTTGCTTATGGTGTAATATAGATTTGATTATACAGTTTTTCCCTGAGCCAAATTGACATGTATTTGACACATAAATAATAATACTCCTGCAAACAAAGTCTGAGAGGGTATACTGCATGGAGTAACTCTGTCCGCCTGTATTCAGTCAGTGAGGCGGTCTGGCAGTCAATCCGTTATCATTTAACAATAACTTTTTAAGACATTTAACTCTTTACCTAGTAAAGACATCCTTTCATGCATCTGTAAACAGAGTAGACCCAGATCAAACTGCTTCATTTAATCTCGGTCTACTGTGTATGCAAAGACATGAAAAAGCATTTATATGAAGAAAACAAGAGTGTTTGTTAAATACTTATGCCCCCGACCTTTGACCCTGAAGGATGACCTCGACCTTTGACCCATGGACCAGAGAGTTGAACGTGACGCACCATCTTCGTGTGGTGAACATTTGTGCCAGGTTATTTTGAAATCCATTCACAGATAAAAAAAGTTACAGAAGGGACATGAAATTTTGGGCGGGACGGACAGACGGAATGACTGACAATGCGTCTATATATTCCCGCCATTGGGGGGCATGAAAAAAGGGATAAGAAATTTGTATCAAGTTTTATTTTCTTTATCAGCATCAGGACAGTAGATCTAAGTGAAAATGAACTGACAGGACTACCTCCACTGAACATGTGGAAATCCCTGACGATGAAAGACTTCAGAGCATCTCATAACAAGATTACTTCCGTAAGTATGCAGTTATTCACCTTTCATACCTTTAGCACTCTACTGACAAACTTGTCAGTCCCCTACATGCAACACCGAAAGAGACTATAGGTTTGCAATCCGTCCATCCGTCCGTCTATCCATTTGTCAGTCGCAGTTTTCTGGACTTATTTTCTGAACCCTTGTAGATATTGAAGTGATATTTGGTATGTAGCTTTATTATAATGAGCTAGAGATCAAGTTTGAATTTTGTTATGCTACATTGATTTTTCAGGAAATTACAGCAATTGAAATTCAGCCGGTAAGGGACTATGGCATTGCTTTCAATGGTCCTATTATTTTGTTCTTGTTTGAAAATTGCTTTGAATTTTTCAAAGTGCAAGTTTTAACCTCCAATGGAAAATGAACTGAGCAAATATCTAACAAAAATATTGAATTAACCCTTTTCTCCATGAATATTCAGGCAAGAAATAATGACTTTATGAATAATAATTAACAGAAAAAGAAATATTTTAACATGACAGAAACTGTAATATCAGATCTATATCATATCAATAGCAAACAGAGCAGACCCTGATTAGATGGCTCCTATAGGAACCATCTGATCTGGGTCTACTCTGTTTGCAAAGGCATAAAAATGCATATCTATGGAGTAAAAAGGCACATCTTTGGAGTATAAAGGCATATATATGGAGTAAAAATGCATATCTATGGAGTATAAAGGTACATCTCTGGAGTATAAAGGCACATATATGGAGTAAAAAGGTAAGGCATACCTATGGAGTAAAAAGGCATACCTATGGAGTAAAAAGGCATACTTATGGAGTAAAAAGGTGTATTTACGGAGTAAAAAGGTGTATTTATGGAGTGAAAAGGCATATCTATGGAGTAAAGGGCTATTGAAACATTTTCAGATCAACCTGGAGAATGCCAAGGTTTGGGCAAAGCTTGAGAAGTTACATTTGGCCCATAACAACTTGCATCAGGTATATATTTATTCATTACACATGTCAAGTACCTAATCCTTTTTGCCATTAATATTTATGTAAGAAATAATGAATCCATGAGTATTAATTAGCTGTATATGAACACAAACACGCCATGGCAGTAACTCTATTATCTCATAAACAAAGATGCTAATTAGATGACTCCTACAGGAGCTGTCTGATCTGGGTCTATTACTCTGTTTGCAAAGGTGTCAAAAGTTGCCTCTATCAGATAAAGATTCAATCACATTCAAAAATGCTTAGAATGATTAGTTGTCTCTTTTTATGAAAAACATATTTTCAAAGATAATTTTAAGATCGTCCTGGTTTCAAAGAAAAAATACGAGCTTTTGTCGCCACTTTGTCGTTGTCAGCGTTTTCATCCTTAACAATAATGTTAACTTTAATGTTGGCGGCTACACTCAAACAGATGAAAGTTTGGCACCAGCATAAGTTGCTCATGTTTAATTAAACAACTGTTTCACTCTGTTCCAGATTCCTAAAGAAATCGGCCAGCTGACATATTTATGCTCATTTGACTTTAGCTACAACAAAAACATTACAACTTTACCTGATGAACTGGGTAAATGTTCCAAAATCTATGAGGTAAGAATATATTAAAATAAAAAAATTATATTTACAGTAAAACCACTCTAAACCGGAATTTTTGTAGAGAAGAATTTAGATACTTTTAGGCAGGTGGCTGCTTAATACAGGGTAATAGTCATGCACAAAGCTCCTAAAGGAACTTTCTTCAGAACTTTCAACCTGCATTAATCTGCCACCTGTCTCTATGACTGATATTTATACTAAATTAAATGTCCAGTTTAGAGGGGTTTTACTGTACATTGTAATTCAAGTGCTTTAACCCATTACCGCATAGGCTTTTTTTAGATACAACCTCTTTGAATAAATCTACCGAAAAGGAGCATTAACTAGAGAAAAGGACAATTTTAGAATTTTGTAGTTTGAAACCATTGTGACAAATAGAGCATTTGCTCCTATAGGAGCAAATGCTCTATTTATCACAATGGTTTCACAAAGTGACTTCTACAGAGTCGTCAATATGAGGGAATGGGTTAATGTAAAATATTTGCAAATGCACTCTAAGGGTATTCTCATAGTAACCTTTGCATTTAGTTTTGATTCTTATTAGGCTGAGAGTTACTACTGTTTGCCTATTTTTATCTAGCTGACTATGTACATGTACGATAATAATACAGCAGACATACATGTAATTTTCATCATCATGGAATGAGACATTTGGAACTCTCTACAGTACTTTTGTACTGGATTAAACTACCACTAGATATCGATAATTGGACATAATTTGAACGGATGATGTCGAAGTGATTAACACATGCCCTCATATTGACGCCTTTTGATGCCCATGTAAAAGTCACTTTTTGAAACCATTGTGATAAATACAGTATTTGCTCCATAGGAGCAAATGCTCAATTTATCCCATTGGTTTCAAATCTTTACATTTCTAGAATTTTCCTCTTCTGTAGTAAATTCTTCTTTTCATACGAAGAATAGACTTTGAGGGAATGTGTTTACTGTATCTCTTTCTTATAATTTTCTTCAGATGCCTACAGATGGGTTGGAGCTAGATCTCGATAGAGCTCTGATGAAGCGAAGGGTCAAGGACATTATCAACTTCCTCCACAACAGATTAAGAAAGGTCAGCTGGATTAAACTCTTAGTATCCGGTGTCTGCAAATTGTTGCTGTTTCACTCATCAGATAATAGTTTTCTTCCATTTCATTCCAAAACAGACAGTTTCACTTCTAATGAACAGCTTTGTTCATTATTTGAACTTAAATTTATTCTGAAATAAACATGATTTTATCTTACCCTGAGCGTTTAATTTGATCCAGACTGCTTTCAAAAAAAGCTATTTAACCCTTTCCCTGTTCTATATTTATTCCAAATCTCAATACCTTATGAATATTCATTGACAAAATATTTATAATGAAATATGGAAGGTGGAATATTATAGCCATTTTAGAAAGTACAGAAACAGATCTATTAAATTCTATTTGCAAACAGAGCAGACCGTGATCAGACGGCTCCTATAAGAGCCATTTGATCTGTGTCTACTCTGTTTGCAAATTCAGCTAATGAATATCCATTTAGCAATGATTTATGTACAGTTGAATTTCAATAACTCGAACTCAGATAACTCGAACATCGGGATAACTCAAACTAATAGTTCAACCATTCCAAAACATACCTCACAGAATTGCTCTAAAATGTATGACTATGCATATCTAGAAACACGTGTGACAGATTAATGCAGGTTTAAAGTAATGCTGAAAGCTCCTACAGGAGATTTCACCATTACTTTAGACCTGCATTAAGCTGTGAATTTAAGAAATTGTCCAAATCAGAATTCGGATAACTCGAATTTCTGTTATCTCGAAGTAATTTGTATGGTCCAGATATCGAAGTTCAACTGTATACACTATACATTTGTGCAATATGTTTATAATACATACTCCAGGCAAGGAGATATTATCGGATGAAGTTGATGGTGGTTGGTTACGGTGGGAGAGGGAAGACAACCTTGCTGAAGACACTGATAAAGAAGAACTCGAAATCTCAGGACAACAAGGCTACAGTAGGAGTTGTGGTACAAGACTGGAAGTAAGTTGACAAGTTTTTGTCATGGAACAGCGGCATATATGTATATGTACATTAATCCTGTTGAATATTCATGTAATTATGAATATGTACTAGCTGAAATTTATAATGATGAATGAATACTTGACTTTTTGGCTCTGGCAGATATGTAGGTTCAGCAATGATCACAATCTGAAAGAAACAACATACTAACTGAAAGAAACAACATAACTGAAAAAATATAACATAACATAAACTTAGATACAGTACATAACATTCTGACTTGAAATTTGTTCTATCCAAATTTTTTTTTTTCACTTTCTATTTCATTGACCTTTGATATGAATTTCAACCAAACACATGTTCTCAAAGGTTTCCTAGATACCAGAGACGAGGCAGTGATGAATCGAGTCCAGTATTTTCACGGCATAAGAAAGTAGACTGTACCCTCAATACGTGGGACTTTGCGGGGCAGGAGGAGTTCCACAGTACCCACAACTGTTATCTGTCAAACCGGGCAATTTACCTGGTATGTAAGCTTATAATACAGCAGTGTCTTTACCATATACTTGAGATTGATTGTTACTTGTTATAATTGTATATGAACACAAGGAATTTTGGCCATGTCAGAAACAGTAGAATAGATCTGTATTATGCCATAAGCAAACGGTGCAGACCCTGATCAGACGGCTCCTACTCAGTTTGCAAAGCAAGGATGTTTTATATGTAGTAAAGGGTTAACTCCTTTATTTTCATTCCAGGTTGTATTCGATCTGCAAAGGGGTGTTAATGACATTGACAACTTGAAGTCCTGGCTGGCCAGTATACGGTCTCGCGCCCCGGGCTGTCCTGTGATTGTAGTCGGCACACATCTGGACAGACTTCCAAGAAGTAACTGAAATGTTTTCTTTTTCCATTTTCTAGTTACATAATACAAAGCCATAGTAGCCAGTTGCCTGTCTTAATAAAGCTTGCACAACCAGACTTACCTTTAAATAACCCTTCGCTTCATATCAGCATGTTTTCACACATTTGCAAACAGGGTAGACCCAGATCAGATGACAGACAGCTCGTATAGGAACCGTCTGATCAGGGTCTTCTCTGTTTGCTTATGGAATTTGAAAGATCTGTTTCTTTACTTTGTAAAATGGCTGCAATGTACTACCTTCCATATTTTATAATAACAATTTTGTCCATGAATATTCAGTAGGTATTGAAATTATTGAAACATAGAACAGGGAACGGGTTAAGTCCAAATTGTGACAAATGCTTCTACTCAGATATCCAAAATCTCACATACAGTAAAACCTCTCTATAATGGCCACTACATTGTGTTAATTAATTGGTATATAGGAGTGTTCTGTTTTACTTTCACCTTGCTTGAAGCAGCCACCTGCCTTTAACACAAAATACTTGATGTAAGTTAGTGGCCGTTATAGAGAGGTTTAACTGTATTGTAGTGTGCAGCAAATTAAACCTTTCCCAGTTTGAATAGTGTTTTATTCATATCAGAAATAGTTACATCATGAATACATGTATTTATTAGCTGAATTTTTATAATGGCACATGCACACAGGATTGTTTGGTATTGGTATACACTGTAGAGTTAGATTTCTTATAATTTCAAAAGCAAACAAAGCAGACCCTGATCAGATGGCTCCTGTAGGAGCCATCTGATCTGGGTCTACCCTGTCTGCAAATGCATGAAAAGGTGTTATCGGTATTTGAAGAAAAGTGATTAAGGCTGAATTTGTACAACAGAAGTTCTAACATAAGACGATCATAAGTGTAAGTTGTGATTGCAGATATTTCAGTCATAAATCTTTCGTAAAACATCCCTAGTTCCTGATGTATTCTTTGTAAACATTTTAGAACAAGATCGGATGTCAAAGATTTCTCATAAGGATAACAAACTACAAGGCCCATAATTACTAACACTTGAGTCTATATTTGCGACTCACTCTTACAATTTAAGCTGCAAATTCCTATACTGTTGCAATTTCCCCAGTACTCCTTGAAACTGGGGAGATATTCCATTAACCCTTTACTCCATAAATACTCCTTTCTACGCCTATGCAAACGGAGTTGACACAGAACAGACAGCTCCTAGACACTCATTGCAAAGGTGTTTATATGAAACATAGTGTTAATCAGTCGAATTTTTATAATGGCATGTGGATAACAGAATTTTTGGTGATGGCAGAAATCTTTGAAACTGCCTGTCAAGTTGTTCTTAACTGGATAAATTGTTTTTTGCAGATCTAGAGTATTCCATAAACAAACAGAGCAGACCTTGATCTGACTGCTCCTTGATCAGAGCAGTCTGATCTAGTTTCACTCAGTTTGCATTTGAGTAAATATGCATCACTATTAACCTTTATGTCATATAAATGCATTTTCACGCATTTGCACACAGTGTAGATCCAGATCAGATGGCTCCTGTTGGAGTAATCTGATCAGGGTTTGCTCTGTTTGCTAATGAAATTTGATAGATCTATGTTCTGGAAGATTATTAAAGTTTTACTGATATGTGTTTTCTTTTACAGATGAGGTGAAAAGAAGAGAGGAAACAAATAAGATAGCAGAGAAAATAAGGGAATTCAACATAAAACCAGGTTCTTACTATTTACGCTGCAAATTGTGTATGACTGGATTAACTCATTTCTTCAAAGGCTATTTCTAGATCTATTACCTCATAGGCTATTGTTAGTCCTATTACCTTGTGAGCTTTTTAGACCCAACCTCTTTGAATATATGTACTTAAAAGCAGCATTTACTAGAGGAAAGGAAAATTTTAGGTTTGTTTAGTTTTGAAACCATGGTGTCGTGATAAATAGCATAATTTTGCTGCTATGGAGCAAATGCTCTATTTATCACAATGGTTTGGAAAAATGACTTTTACAGAGGCGTCAAAAAGTGTCAATATAGGGAAAGAGTAAAAAAAGAGAGGTGCCAGTGTGAAGGAATGGGTTGACTATAACTCATTGCATACAAAGAATCATTGTCAAGAAATACAGTTATCTGCTTCAGTTCTGAAAGTTAAATTTTTCTTTCATTTCAAAACTACAGTCCGAGTGGCAAACAGTTCTGATTCTAATGGCTCTGTGTCTTATCTTGATCCGTCAGAGTGTCAAACAGTTATGATTCTAATGGCTCTGTGTCTTATATTGATCCAAGCTTAGGTAATCACCAATTCAATGCTAGCATGCAAACCTTGATCAAACTCCTTTTCAGAAACTTGCCTGGCTGTATTTCAAGATAATTTTACACAAATGTTAATGTTAAATTTTTATGCAAAAGTTTCTTTGGTGAAATTCTACTAAGTTCAAAGAATGTTGTTAGGACCAAAACTTTGGCTATATAGTGATATTTTTATGTCAAAAACCTCTGGCCACATTTCAAAATGATTAAACGGGTTAGCATAGGCGGATCCAGGCGGGGGCGGACCCGGCGTACGCCCCCCCTAAAATCGCCGAAGTAAAATTATGTTTGTGCCTTGAAATCCATTTTTGTAGCATAGAAAAATGCAGAAGTCTTTTTTTTTCTGCGCGCCAAGCGCGCAGTTAACATATAAATCATTTTCCACTGATGGTATTTGCGCTAATATGCACAGTCGGTTCAAACTCTTATCCCGCTACTCAGGTCGAATTTCGCAATTCAAACGTAGCCTATCCCTCTTTTTAAACATTGATTGTCTTTTCGCCGATTTTTATGCCAACAATTTGAAGATGGATGCAGCCAACTCCGCATTAAAGCATATCAAAAACAATTTGCTTTCCGAATCCAGGTCGGCAATGAATGAAGATAGATTTAATGCACGTGCATTAATGCTCATGAATACATAAGGATATTGACATAGATATCAAGGAGGTTATACACCTCTATGCGACAAGACATCCTCGTAGGATGATGTTGCTTAACCCACTGTCTGACAGTTAAGTGTATTGAAAATCAAATTTAATAAATGCAGGTTTTTAGGTGACCGTAAGACAGATAGTTGATGTCATACTCTGTTTCTCTCAGTGTTGCTGTTATAATGAATAAATTCTGAAAGTGGAAGATCATTCGAAAGCAAAAGTAGCAATGTGAAAAGAGAAAATTGCAGACTCGGTTTTAGTGAGCCTTTTCATGAGTAGTAATTAGAAGTGCAACACTACTCACGCCCTAGAGCATCGGCTTAAGCAGTATTCACCTTTCCATACTAATAACTTAAAAGCTTATGATCCCGAAGCACCAGAACATATAACAACACTGAGAATGAAGCACTTCTTACGGCCGCCACCCAAGCACTTAAGTTCAATGAAAACTACTTCAGCTTGGTCAATATCGTATTCCAATTACCAAACAAATGTCTAAAAATGGTCAAAATTTGATGAGTGAAAGTCCATCAAAAAATCACCAGAAACCACTACACACACGACACAGCCGGACGAGAAGGGGCTATGTCCCTCTCTTGCTCTCCATCTCCCTCCTGCTTCGGCCCTCGGCCCATACCTTCGGCGTGGGCTTCATTATAGCATAGCTTCTGGCTAAATCCATAGACCTGTCCTGTTTATAAAATGCCATGCATTTTAGCACGTTACTCTGATGCAAGCACATAATACTTGACATGCTCGAGGAGTGCTTGTCTAAGTATTCAAAATCACTAAAGTCCAGGAGCTTCAGGGGGTTTTGCCCCCTGGACCCCCTACCAGGGCTTTGCCCTGGATCCACCAGGGGTCCTTGCGGCCCCCTGGACCCCCAGCATATATTTCAGTTTTACGCCCCCTCTAACAACAATTCCTGGATCCGCCCCTGCCTTCAACCCAGACCTCTCCGGTTACGGTGGCCGCGGCCGGCACAGCAATGGGAATCACTACCTTAACGCATATTTAACACTAAACAGCACGGTTAGTAAATGGTGGTATGTGTCCAAAAAATAGAGAAATGGATTGCTACGGATATCAACTAAACAGTGTTTGACATTGGTCGGAATCTGTCGTAAGATTCAAATTTACATACCGGAAATAATCATTCGATGTATATGTAGGCCAACAACCAGTGTCAGTCATTGTATAATATGATAACAACCTAATTAATATTCAAAGCGTTGTCCCGAAATAGAATCGGAGTCATTCAGAACTTGACCGATGGTGTCCGCTGATTTCCGTTCCAAATTCTCGTTTCTAAAAAGGAGGCTCCTTTTAAAGAATTTAACCGTATAAGAATAGCGATAATATTTAGCTGAACAAATATGTCATGTCGGAAAATGGGTTGTAAGCATTATTTTCATTGTATGTATACCTGTACAGCTTCTGGTGTTGATTGATTAATACGAAAAATGCGCATAATACATCTTTAATAGCTGGGGACTGTTGCAATATCGATCATCAACATTAATTATTCCTAACGATAGGCTAATTATTATAAAATTCTCACCAGTCAGAGCAACAGATAGCTTTGCCTACTCGGATACTAAAATCGTCATTTCTCCACCACACTCTATAATGTGACCACTCTTAAGAATAGTCTCGAAGAAACGATTCTATCAAGAGTGGCCACAGCACAGAGTTTGGTGGAGAGGTAAAGAAGTTCTTCCTTAAAATGTTTGGATTTAGGCAGCCCATCTGGACCTCTGTAATACATATGTGCGCCAATTGTCGTTTATAGAGGACACAGCTCATTCACGAACTACAGTAGAACCTTTCTTAAGTGACCTTACATTTATTAGACACAGGAATCTTAAAAAACCCAGATGATTGTCTAACAGGGTAAGAGTAAAACAGAAAGCTCAGATAGGAGTTTTCTGCTTTATTTCGACCTGCATGAATCTACGATCTGTCTTAACCCTTTCTCTTAATTAAGCGCATTTTCGCGCATCTGCAAACAGAGTAGGTCCAGATCAGACGGTTCCTATATGAGCCGTCTGATCAGGGTATGTTCTGTTTGCTTATGGTGTAATATAGATCTGATTCTACAGATTCTGCCTGAGCCAAAATGTCCTGTTTCCATATGCCTCTATAGAAATAATCTTATTAACATTCATGGCGTCATTATTTCTTACATGAATATATATACAAAAGGGAAATGATTAAAGACTCAGACCTCTTAACTCTTTACTCCATGAATGTTAGAAATATGACATTATAGATATTAATTAGATTAATTATTAAAAATGGTATATTAACACATGCTATTTTGGCGAAAGCAGAAATCATAGAGAATCAGGCCTATATTACATTGTATATTCATAAGCTCCTATAGGAGCCGTCTGATCTGGGTCTACTCTGTTTGTAAAGGGGTAGAAAAGCGTATTTATGGAGGAAAGGGTTAAGACAGTTTCTATTGTTGTCCGACCGTCTGAAAAGTGTCCCCTTTTTGTCTCCCTAAAATTATTTTATTAACTTTAACAGATAAAGATGCGTACTCAAATACTAACGCCGTCTTTCGTCCATCAAACCATGTATTGTGGCCACTCGATTCTAAATAGTGGTAAGATCACGGGTTTAGGTGGAGAAATGAAGATGTTTAGACTTTATCATATTTTCTTGTAAACATGTTTCCAAAATGAATTTTGCCCTTCCAGCACTTTACATAATCTGTAACAAAGGCTTCAACATCAAATAAGTAATTAGACATTAATTAACCATTTACCTGATAGAAGCGGCTTTTAGCGTGTTTGATTTATTCCTCCGCTGAAGAAAATAGTTCAAATTCATACAGTCATGAACATATTGCATAATAAATATTTTCTATATCCTAGTAGGTGGTAGCTTAAAGCAGGCTGAAAGTAAAGCAGAATGCGCCTTAAGGAGCATTCTGCTTTACTTTCAACCTGCTTTAAGTGGTCATATGTCTTCAAAACTAGAAACAGGCTATTGGGTAAAGTGTTAAATACAGAAAAAAAACTATCTTCAATTACGTTGCTAATTAGATAACATGCATGCACGCAGCCTCACTCGACTATTGATTTGTGGCAATGTCTCATGTTGCTGTCACTGTCAGAAACATTCAAGGATATTAAACATTCCCCTGTTCGGTATTCATGTAAAAAATGATGACAATACGAATATTCATTAGCTCAATTTTTATAATGTATTTTTCAAGGGATGTGTTTGCTTTGACAAAACACTGTAGAATCAGATATATGTCATGTCAAAAACAAACAGATTAGACCATGATCACGTGGCTCCTATCAGGGGTTCTCTGTTTGCAAATATGTGAAAAGGCGTTTATGTGAAGGAAAGGGTTAAAGTATTAAATAATTTGTATTATATGTAGATCATTATGTAACATTCTTGCACAAAACGTGCTGTTGTAGTCCCGCTAGACCATGTATTAACAAGGCGATTCTCGTGCCCACGCGCTGTTGTTGACCGGTTTTAATTATACCTATTCGGGGCCTAAGGTAAACAATGGACGCGAATGCTTTAGCGTTTTGGTCTGAGCTAGGTGAACGGTACGAGTATTTCAGAGGCACAGACAATGAACTGTTTTAAGTGATAGACAATCCGTATGGAATGAAATTCCATGTAAATGATATTACATACAATCATAAATTGACGTCAGAAAGAAAACAGTGGCCCGAAAACAGCATAAATCAAACGAAATGTCAAAGATGTGTATAGTTTTGCTGTCGTAGTTTTGCTTGTATTTGGAAGAATTAAATTGATGCAGGAAAGAAGAAAATGGGTTTTATGCAAGAATAGCGTTAATACACGTTTGTTTTCGGGCAATAACATCTGCAGTGTCCCTCGGGAATGTTGTTGCCCTCGCCCTTCGGGCTCGGGCCAACAACAGTCCTTCGGGACACTGCAGATGTTATTGCCCGAAAAAACGTGTATTAACCCTCTATTAACCCTTTCTTCCATATATACTCCTTTCTACGCCTCTGAAAAAGTCACATTTTGAAACCATTGTGACATTAGGAGCAAATGCTCTTTTTATCACAATGTTTTCAAAACAACAAATTTCAAATATTTTCTCTATTAAATGCTCCTTTTTTGGAGATGCCGTGTCTCTTGACGTCTCACCAGAATCCAAAAGCTCCCAAAAGCTTGATTGAATCGAAAGTAATCAAAATCTGGGCCAGATTGAAATATGAGTAGACATAAATTTTGCTTCGTGGGGTATGACCTTAGTTGGGTAAGAGTTTAGCATCGCGCACGGGTTTCTCTGTAAACCCCCTCTCTGTGGGGCGTCCAATTAGCCCATAGTGAGCAAAAACGGACGTAAATCAACACAAACAAACAAATCAATATCTCAAACTTCAAGGAACCATAAAACCTAACTTCGAAATAGCATAAGTTCGAGTCATCCGATTTTTAAAAAAATTGGATAATTCCCTAGGTTCACAGCTTAATGCATGTCAGTAGTAATGCTTAAACAGCAAGATACATTTGACCTGCATTAAGATTCTAGAAAAAATCAGCTTTGTAAATTTAGGAAGGACCGAGCTTTAACCTCGAGTTATCAGGAACTCGAGTTATCAGCGTTCGATATAACAAAGTTCAACTGTATATTCCGTTGATATCTATGTAAAACGTGTCATTTGCGTATTCTGATGCCGTACTTGCAATATTGCAATAAATGTTGTCTATAACATGATTTTATGAAATTAAAAATTTAAAACCGTAATAATGATCACGTCTTTCAAGGAGAAACATGGCGTACAGACGATAGTATTCATTAACTGATCCGCGGCCAGGTAGTTGCTGTCTGAATGCTTTGTAGTTTTTTTTATATCGTTTAACATACTAAATTGATTTGATGTTTAACCTTTTCCTTAATATAAACGCTTTTTGAATTTTTCACATATTTGCAAACATTGTAGACCCAGATCAGACGTCTCCTATATACTCTGTTTGCTAAAGGAAATTGTTAATTCTGAAAATGGCTACACTTTTCCACCTTCCATATTTCATTTTACATGTAACTATATTGTCCATGAATATTCAGTAGGTATTTAGATGTGGAATAAACGTAGAACAGGGAAAGGATTAAAGTTTAATTTCCGTGTAGCGAGATTCACGTTTATATCTTTTTATCAAAATGCCCAGAATGCTGGGACCGATATCAGTATCATTACAAATTGAAGGATATAGAAGTGAGAGAAAACTATGTGTTTGTTCTTTAACCTTTAGTATGCACTTGGCGGATGAGTGAATACCTATGCAAACAGTTTGGATCCAGATGAGACGCCGAGTAATTCGGCGTCTCATCAGGATCCAAACTGTTTGACACCCTGATTGCATTTTGGCAGAAAAACTGATTGTAGGTTGAATTTTGAAAAGAAATGTAGGTGTAAAATTATGTAACAATAATTTACTCAGCAGGCTAAATGTTAATCCACTAACTGATTTATTAATTGATAATTCCATTTGCAAACAGTTTGGATCCAGATGAGACGCCGAGTAACTCGGCGTCTCATCTGGACCCAAACCGTATTACGTTAGCACTTGCGATAATTTCTGTAAAATCGGAAAAACCGATGGAATCGATAAAATCGATAAAATCGATGGGAAGAAGTCGGAAGATTCGTTTATACCCCTATTCACACAGACCACGAATCCAACGAATCGTCAAGAATGGATAAATTTTAGGATTCGTGACGATTCGTGGAATTTCGTAAATGTTCTGGTCCAATTAGTGACGCTCTACGATTTAGCTACGATACAGTTACGATAGTGTTGCGACTAGTCGTGGGATTCGGCTGGAATCGCACGAATATTGTAAATAATTCACTACGATCTACCAGAATCTACTACGAATACTACACGAACGTTAGGAATCAGTTACGATTCAGTTCAGAATACGCCGAATGCACATACGAATCAGGTACGAATAATACTGAATTCTTGACTACTCTTGACTATTCTTGACAATTCGTTTGATTTCACCTAAGTATAGGAATAAAAAGGCCCTCGACACTGCTTGCAAGGCATCAGTTCTATAATAGATGTTAATCGTAGAGCAGCTGTGGTAGTGTTTAGCCCTGGACTTGGAGTATCAGCTGCTGCTGATAGCTAGGAGATAGGCTGGGTCCTAGTAGTGGTTACCGTAGCATCCCCCCCTAGACTTTTTTTCATGGGTACCAAATTGTTCGTTGGGGTCCTCAGAACACATTTTGAGCATGCCCCCAAAAATAAGTTTGTCCCAGCTATGTTTTATTTAACGGTTTCCATGGTAACCCGAGGTAATTTTCGAAACTACCTTGGTTAAGAAAATGCGCCATAACTTTGTTTTTAGAAGCAATAGAAGGACAAAACAAGTACCAAAGTAAAGCAGAGACATATAGCTTGAATATGATATATGATTTTATTAATATTCATAAATGCATTCTTATGAATATTAATGAGGAAGTAAAAAATGTGATTTTTTTAGAAAAAAGGAGTTTGTTGTTTAGTCTGAGAGGCTTATTAATGCACAGAAATTATTGAATTTAGGTTTAAGTTGTTCAATGGAGTCCTCAGAACACATGTTGAGTATTTCCCCAAATAATTGTGTCCCATCTATGTTTTATTAAACGGTTTCCATGGTAACCCGAGGTAAATTCCGAAACATCCTTGGTTCAGAAAATGCGTAATAACTTTGCTTTTAGAGGTAATAGAAGGACAAAACAAGTACCAAAGTAAAGCAGAGACATATAGCTTGAATATGGTATATGATTGAATTAATATTCATAAATGCATTCTTATGAATATTCATGAGAATGTAAAAAATGCGTTTTTTTGAAAAAGGAGCTTGTTGTTTAGTCTGATAGGCTTATTAATGCACACAAATTATTGAATTCAGGTTTAAATTGTTTGTTTGGTTCATCAAAACACATTTTGAGCATTCCCCCAAAGTAATTTTGTCCCATCTTTGTTTTATTGAACGGTTTCCATGGTAACGCGAGGAGGTAAATTTCGAAACATCATTGGTTCAGAAAATGCATAATAACTTTGCTTTTAGAGGCAATAGAAGGACAAAACAAAAACCAAAGTAAAGCAGAGACATATATCTTGATTATGATATATAATTTTAATAATATTCATATATGATTGCTTATGAATATTAATGAGGAAGTATAAAAATCCGCTTTTTTAGAAAAAATAGTTTTTTGTTTAGTCTTAGAGGCCTATTAATGCACAACAAATATTGAATTCAGGTTTAAATTGTTCGTTGGGGTCCGCAGAACACCACTTGAGCATTCCCCAAAATAATTGTGTCCAAGCTATGTTTTTAACGGTTTCCATGGTAACCCGAGGTAAATTTCGAAACATCCATGGTTAAACAAATGCGTCATAACTTTGCTTTTAGAGGCGAAAGAAGGACAAAACAAGAACCTGAATAAAGCAAATACATATAACTTGAATATGATATGTAATTTAACTAATCTTCATAAATGTATTCTTATGAATATTAATGAGGAAGTAAAACAATCCGATTTTTGTTTAGAAAAAAAGAGTTTATTGTTTAGTCTGAGATGCCTATTAATAAACAAGAGTTATTGAATTCATGTTTGAATGTTTTCATGTGAAGGAAAATAAACCATCTTTGTTTCAGGTAATATTTCTATAAAGCATGCGTATTTCAGCTTATTTGCATATAATGTACGTATATGAATAAGCAATTTTCTATTAGCATTGTATTTAGTATTATTTTGAGTATACGGTAAAATCTCGATTATTCGAATTTTCTTTATAGAAGCATTAATACCCTTTTAGGCAGGTGACTACTTAATGCATGGTGAAGGTCATGCAGAAAGCTGCACTAGGAGCTTTCTGCATGACTTTCACCATGCATTAAGCTGTCACCTGTCTTAAATATCGATAATAATACGTACGTCAATGTTTGAAGCGAATCCCATCTGTTGGATGCAACTGCCGGTGCTAAAGAAGTGAATGAGAGAGAGAGAGAGAGAGAGAGAGAGAGAGAGAGAGAGAGATAGAGAGAGAGAGAGAGAGAGAGAGAGAGAGAGAGAGAGAGAGAGAGAGAGAGAGAGAGAGAGAGAGAGAGAGAGAGAGGCCTAATGCCCGCCCCAGGGGCTGTCGGAATCAAGTGAGGGGATCTGATAAAACATTCCAGGTCGATTTTCATTTGAAACCGGAGGCCTAAGAGATACCCAGGGAACAGTTTAGCGGACATGATCCACCCAGTTGCCGGGCTGGCACAAAAATCTTCGTCCAGGTCAGGCAAACGGGAAAGAAGTCCCGTGGAAGGAGAAAGAGACTCCCTAGACTTAATTAGGTTAGGGAGGTCCACTTTTTCCGACTGACACTAGCACGGAAGAGGATAGAGGACCCCTGTGAATAGGATTCGGGGGTCTAGGTTAGACAGAGGGTGGGATGATTCTAAAACAATCTTCACACGCATTCTCAATAGAAAATATTGATGTTCAGAATCATCTAAAGAAAAAGAGGACTAAGTCCCGTCTAAATCTGAGTGAGAGGCTTCCACAAAGTCTGATTCCCTTAAAAAATAGAACCATCCCTAGGAGCCATAATGGACAAAGTGTCTTCCTGCTCTCCCTCAGAATCCGCCCTGGTGAACGCCATGGATGGCAGCACCCGCGAAGAGTGGGACCCGCCACAGACATAGAAGTGTGGACTGTGGGTTCACGTGAGAGCTATTCTCCCTCTAGGTGAAGCTTGCTGGTTCCCAGAATGAGTGTCGGCTATCGAGAGCGACCAGCCGGCGAATCTGAGGAGGCATAGAAGAGTAATGGTAAGACCTCGATCTGCGATGAGAGCGGTGCGAGTGCCGGTTCCCATTAGAAAAATAAGAAGGTTTTTACGCCTCCTATGGGGTGTGTGGGATGGGGGCTGGGGAGTCCGAGGTGTACTCAGAAGATGAAGAGTAATTGCAGGGTCTAGACGACCAAGAACGTCTAGACTTAGCCAGAGCAGCTTCCTGTTGACTTTCACCACTGTAATGCGGTGTAGAGACAGAATGCCCTGTAGAAAAGATTGGACTGGTAGATTTACCGGTCCACTTCGGTATCCTGGTCAAAAGGACCAGACCGGGCCACCGGTGGACCGTTGGAGAGCAAACTTAGGACACCGGGCCAAAGAGTACACAGTGACATCTTTGGGCGGGGCTCGGTAGACCGGTCTGCTGGTGATGTCATGAAATGGAAGCACTAACGCCAGGACACCGGGGACCGGTGACGGATAACTGGGTCTAGATTCAGCGGGACCAGGCAAAACTCTTCACACAACAAGCGGACCGGGAGACCTGGCAACAATAGTACCTGGGACCAGAACAAAGGGTACCATTCAAGTGGTAAACGGGGAACCCGCGCCCGGGCCAGCAGTTGGGTGCCGATCTGCAACTAACAACTGGGGAATCGACTGCACCACAGGGGCTGTTGACGAAAGTGATTTTAAAGAAGAAGCAGGCTTCTTCTGAGCTTTAGAGGACAGTGATGTGTCTGTTGCGAGGGAGTCGCTGACCAAAGAGAAGAATACTTCTTCCGTCGGGCAGCAAGCTCCCACGTCTCCCCTGTCCAGAGGGATGAAACTGGACAGGGAGCTGACGCGGAGCATCCGCAGCAGGCCAGACACACTTAATGAGTTGTCCAGCCTGTCGCGAAATGCTCGCAAGAAGCCTTGCGTTGCTCTGGCATGTTGTGGTAAATAATCAAGCAAATGCATAAGACATCGCGAGTAAGTTAGAAGTCACGCAATGCTAATATGGGTAAACATAAGCTGATGATTACAGTCGAGATGCTATATATTTTCTATTGCATTGCAAAACACCCATAACAGTAATATTCTTCATAAAACATGCATGAGGCTAAATTCCTCTGCTGTAATTTCTTACAAGAAATGTGTTGTTCACATACATGTATATTGCAATATAATAGAAAAACTTACTTTCCTACAACAGTTTACATTCTCATTAATATTCATGATTTTGAAATAATATTCATCATCTACATATTTATATACATGAACATCAATATCGCTGTTTCAGCCTGTATCAAGCTCTATACTGGTTAACTAAAATAATCTCAGATAAAAAGAGCAGCTCATTCAAGTGTGTTTATTTTACATCTCATTAATATTCATAAATATGCATTAATATTCAAGAACCCAAAGTAATGACCCTCTGCTCTTGTCAATGTTTGTTGTTCTGGTATTTTACGTAAAATAAATAATAGAAAAGATAGTACACTCGAAACAATGCTAAATATAGGGCTTATGTTAAATTGCTTATTAATTTACGCGCGTTATATGCAAATTAGCTTAAATATACATGTTTTAGAAATATTACATGAACCAAAGATGTTTTCCTTTATTTGTATGTTGATATTAAAACATTTAAATCTGAATTCAATAACTATTTGTATATTATTAGGCCTCTCAGACTAAAAACAAACTCGTCAAACTAAAAACGCATTTTTTACTTCCCCATTAATATTCATAAGAATGCATTATAAGAATGCATTATATGTATTAATAGAATTACATATTGTATTCAATCTATATGTCTCTACTTTACGTTGGTTCTTGTTTTGTCCTTCTATTGTCTCTAAAAGCAAAGTTATGAAGCATTTTCTTAATCAATATAGTTTCGAAATTTACCTCGGGTTACCACGGAAACCGTTTAATAAAACATAGCTGGGGCACAATTATTTTGGGAGAATGCTCAAAAAGTGTTCTGATGACCCCAATGAACAATTTAAACCTGAATTCAATATTTTTTGTGCATTAATATGCCTCTAAGACTAAACAAAAAACTCATTTTTCTAAAAAAAGCGGATTTTTATACTTCCTCATTAATATTCATAAGCAATCATATATGAATATTATTAAAATTATATATCATAATCAAGATATATGTCTCTGCTTTACTTTGGTTTTTGTTTTGTCCTTCTATTGCCTCTAAAAGCAAAGTTATTATGCATTTTCTGAACCAATGATGTTTCGAAATTTACCTCCTCGCGTTACCATGGAAACCGTTCAATAAAACAAAGATGGGACAAAATTACTTTGGGGGAATGCTCAAAATGTGTTCTGATGACCCAAAAAAACAATTTAAACCTGAATTCAATAATTTGTGTGCATTAATAAGCCTATCAGACTAAACAACAAGCTCCATTTTCTAAAAAACGCCTTTTTTTACATTCTCATGAATATTCATAAGAATGCATTTATGAATATTAATTCAATCATATATCATATTCAAGCTATATGTCTCTGCTTTACTTTGGTACTTGTTTTGTCCTTCTATTACCTCTAAAAGCAAAGTTATTACGCATTTTCTGAACCAAGGATGTTTCGGAATTTACCTTGGGTTACCATGGAAACCGTTTAATAAAACATAGATGGGACAAAATTATTTGGGGAAATACTCAAAATGTGTTCTGCGGACTCCAACGAACAACTTAAGCCTAAATTCAATAATTTCTGTGCATTAATAAGCCTCTCAGACTAAACAACAAACTCCTTTTTTCTAAAAAAATCACATTTTTTAATTCCTCATTAATATTCATAAGAATGCATTTATGAATATTAATAAAATTATATATCATATTCAAGCTATATGTCTCTGCTTTATTTTGGTACTTGTTTTGTCCTTCTATTGCTTCTAAAAACAAAGTTATGGCGCATTTTCTGAACCAAGGTAGTTTCGAAAATTACCTCGGGTTACCATGGAAACCGTTAAATAAAACATAGCTGGGACAAACTTATTTTTGGGGGCATGCTCAAAATGTGTTCTGAGGACCCCAACGAACAATTTGGTACCCATGAAAAAAAGTCTAGGGGGGGGATGCTACGGTAACCACTACTAGGACCCAGCCTAAGACTGTTTCGAAGAATAAGGAGAAGAACCCCCAGGTCATGGGTTAGACCGTGGCTGACACCACCTAGAAGGCTAGAATACGGTCACTACAACAGACTGATGCAGGAGCTGAGGGTGGAAAAGTCAATTACGATTCCTAAGAAAGCACTACGAATTAAGTTAACAGTTAAAAGTTAATGAGTTTATAATATCTTCGAATGCCTACGAATCAATTACGATTCAGTTACGAGTCCTAAGAAGGCACTACGAATGTGTTACGAATTCACTACGATCTTTTGGATTCGGGAGTTCGTGGCCAAAATTTTGAACAGCTCAAAACTCTTGTCACGAATTCCCGATTGCTCAAGTATTGCACGAACTGAATACGAATATATACGAACCAGTTAAGAACTGCACGATTGATTACGATTCCACTACGAATCCTAAAAATTATCAATTCGCGGCGATTCGTGGGATTCGTGGTCTGTGTGGAATAGGGGCATTACAATGAATAGGAGGTGAATTGGCAGCGGATTGGAATAATATTATGTAGACTTAATAAATAATTTTATATCACTGCAGTCTTTTCGAGGTGGTGTCTGATGAGGAACGCCACTTTCCACCTCTAGTTCCATGTCTGCGGTTTATTCCTTTGACGTTTTAATTTATTTATTTCAGCTCTTCATTTTACAAACAAAATGTTTTAACGAAACTGGATTGCAGACGACAAATATAAATTTTGCACCGAAAGGGTAAACCTTTGCCCTCGTGAATATTCATACGATAAATAATGAATGCATGATTATTAATTAACTGAATTTTATTATGGCATCATGAACAATGCAAGAAAAGTTGAGACTATGACAGCAGCTGTATATTATACCTGTATACAGTGAACCCTCTCTAAACGGATGTTCAATTATCAGTATTTATGACAGGTGACAGTTTAATGCAGGGTGAAAGTCATATAGATTGCTGCCTAATGCAGGGTGAAAGTCATGTAGATGGTTGCATAATGGGGGGTGAAAGTCATGTAGATGGTTGCTTAATGCAGGTAGAAAGTCATGTAGATGGTTGCTTAATGCAGGGTGAAAGACATGTAGATGGCTGCTTAATGCAGGGAGAAAGTAATGTAGATGGTTGCTTAATGCAGGGTGAAAGTCATGAAGATGGTTGCTTAATGCAGGGTGAAAGTCATGCATATGGCTGTTTAATGCAGGGTAAAAGTCATGTAGATGGCTGCTTAATGCAGGGTGAAAGTCATGTAGATGGTTGCTTAATGCAGGGTGGAAGTCATGCAGATGGTTGCTTAATAAAGGGTGAAATTCATGCAGATGGCTGCCTAATGCAGGCTAAAAGTCATGTAGATGGCTGCTAAATGCAGGGTGAAAGTCAAGTAGATGGTTGCTTAATGCAGGGTGAAAGTCATGCAGATGGCTGTCTAATGCAGGGTGAAAGTCATGTAGAAGGTTGCTTAATGCAGGGTGAAAGTCAAGCAGATGATTGCTTAATGCAGGGTGAAAGCCATGCAGATGGCTGTCTAATGCAGGGTAAAAGTCATGTAGATGGCTGCTTAATGCAGGGTGAAAGTCATGTAGAAGGTTGCTTAATGCAGGGTGGAAGTCATGCAGATGGTTGCTTAATGCAGGGTGAAATTCATGCAGATGGCTGCCTAATGAAGGCTAAAAGTCATGTGGATGGCTGCTTAATGCAGGGTGAAAGTCATGCAGATGGATGCTTAATGCAGGGTGAAATTCATGCAGATGGCTGCCTAATGCAGGCTAAAAGTCATGTGGATGGCTGCTTTATGCAGGGCGAAAGTCATGTAGATGGTTACTTAATGCAGGGTGAAAGTCATGCAGATGGCTGTCTAATGCAGGGTGAAAGTCATGTAGATGGTTGCTTAATGCAGGGTGAAAGTCATGCAGATGGTTGTTTAATGCAGGGTGAAAGTCATGCAGATGGCTGTCTAATGCAGGGTAAAAGTCATGTAGATGGCTGCTTAATGCAGGGTAAAAGTCATGTAGATGGCTGCTTAATGCAGGGTGAAAGTCATGTAGATGGATGCCGAATGGAGGATGAAAGTCATGTACTTGGCTGTCTAATGCAGGATGAAAGTCATACAGGTGGCTGCCTAAAGTAGGGTGAAAGTTATACAGGCGGCTGCCTAATGCAGGGTTAAAGTCATACAGGCGGCTGCCTAATGCAGGGTGAAAGTCATACAGGCGGCTACCTAAAGCAGGGTTAAAGTCAAACAGGCGGCTGCCTAATGCAGAGTGAAAGTCATACAGGCGGCTGCCTAATGCAGGGTGAAAGTCATAAGGCGGCTGCCTAATGCAAGGTGAAAGTCATACAGGCGGCAGCCTAATGCAGAGTGAAAGCCATGCAGGTGACAGCTTAATGAAGGATGAAAGTCATGCAAAAGATCCCATAACAGCATTTTAGATGACTTTCATACTGGTTAAGATGGGAGACGTGATTCATGGTGCCATTATTTATTACATGAATATCCATGGAGTAAAGGGTTTAGATCATTTTAACTGCATAGCAATCTGCCTTGATTATATATTTTGCGTTTGTTCTGGATCTAAGCTGATCGCAAATGCAAATCATGGCAAGATTGGCTTTAGAGAGGATAAACTTACTACCTAACCCATTTCCTGTTCTATATGTATTCCAAATTCCAATACTTACTTAATATCCATGGACAAAGTAGTTGTAATGAAATATGTAAGGTGGACCATTGTGGCCATTTTAGAAAGCAAAAAGAAACAGATCTATCAAATGTCATAAGCAAACAGAACAGATCCTGATCAGACGGCTCCTATAGGAACCGTCTGATCCGGGTCTACTCTGTTTGCAAATGCGTGAAAACACGTTTATATGAAGGAAAGGGTTAAAATAATTACAAATAATTACATTAATAAATAATTACACTAATACGCTATATCAATATATATTTGCAGAACATTAATTACTGAGTAAACCAATGTTATTTAAACAGATCAACTGAAAACAAAGCACCTAGTTACGACGGTCTGTTTAACCGTTAGCCTGTTTCGCCAATTATTTTTGCATTTTTATTTACCCAATCCATTTTTAATTTTCAAACCGTAATTAGTTTGTGTGCCAAACTGCTATCAGGATGTCACTCGGCGTCTCATCTGGATCCAAACTGTTTGCACTTGTAATCAGAAGCGGCATTGAACGCTAAAGGTTAATAATAGTATATTTAACATTTAGTCTCTTGTGGGCGAAGCAGTGATTAACTTTTGAATTTGGAACCCAGATCCCATGCCGAGTAACTCGACGTTTCACCAGGATTCAAACTCGATGACACTCTACTCGAGCTTTGAATAGATTCACAAGACAATAAATCAAATTTCAAAACAGGAGGAGACAACAGGCATTTGTTCAGCAGGCTAGGAATTAATTTTAAACCTGCGGCGTAGGGAGGGTACAATCATAATCAGATTAATCACTGTGTTGTTTATTATCCGAAAGTCACAGACTGATACCAATTGGGATTAGTTGAAAATGGATTGGTATAAACACGAATAGAATAAAAGTAATCTCGGGATGAGTGTAATTAAAGTTGGTAGTTCAACCCTTTACTCCATTAATACGCCATTTTACATCTTTGCAGAGTAGACCCAGCTCATAGTTTAAAATATATCGATATACACATGAATAGAATAAACGTAAGACCATGATGAGCGTAATTAATGTTGGTGCTCTAACTCATGTTCTCCTAGGCTATTTTTAGATACAACTTTCTTGAATAAATCTACCGAAAAAGAGTATTAACTATAGAAAATGACAGTTTTAGAATAATGTAGTCTTGAAACTATTGTGATAAATAGAGCATTTGCTCCTATGGAGCAAATGCTGTATTTATGACAATGGTTTCAAAATGTTAATTTTATTGAGGCGCAAAAATGCGATACTAGTGGGTAATGTGTTAATGCACTACTCTATAAATGCGTTATTCTACACCATTTGCAAAACGAGTAGACCCAGATCAGACGACTACTGTGGTAAACGTCTTATCAGGATCTGCTCTGTTTGCTTATGAAATGATATAAATTATAATTCTACAGTTTCTACCATGGTCAAGAATATATGTGTTCATTTGCCATTATAAATGCAGTAAAACGGCCACTAAAGTGTGTTAATTAATCGGTTTTAGGGTAGGTGGCTGCTTAATGCAAGGTGAAAGTAAAACAGAACGTTCCTATAGGAACGTTCTGTTTTACTTTCACCTTGCTTTAGCAGCCACCTGCCTTCAATACAAAATAATTGATGTAGTTTAGTGGCCGTTATAGAGGTTTTACATGAATATAATCAATAATTATGATGTTATTTTTTCTTATATAATCATGGAGTAAATGGTTATTCTGATGACTTTAGCTTGCTACGGCCATAATTCTCTTTGCAAACACGTTAACCATTTCAGCCCGGAATAGAAGTGTACTGTCATAATTATACAAACAGGGTAGACCCAGATCAGAGGGCTCCTAGAGGAGTCCTCTGATCAGGATCTGCACTGTTTGTCATTCAGAATCATCTAGTGCGTTAGGTTTTTCCTTCTGAGTCATAGGCGGATCCAGGCGGGGGCGGACCCGGCGTACGCCCCCCCTAAAATCGCCGAAGTAAAATTATGTTTGTGCCTTGAAATCCATTTTTGTAGCATAGAAAAATGCAGAAGTCTTTTTTTTTCTGCGCGCCAAGCGCGCAGTTAACATATAAATCATTTTCCACTGATGGTATTTGCGCTAATATGCACAGTCGGTTCAAACTCTTATCCCGCTACTCAGGTCGAATTTCGCAATTCAAACGTAGCCTATCCCTCTTTTTAAACATTGATTGTCTTTTCGCCGATTTTTATGCCAACAATTTGAAGATGGATGCAGCCAACTCCGCATTAAAGCATATCAAAAACAATTTGCTTTCCGAATCCAGGTCGGCAATGAATGAAGATAGATTTAATGCACGTGCATTAATGCTCATGAATACATAAGGATATTGACATAGATATCAAGGAGGTTATACACCTCTATGCGACAAGACATCCTCGTAGGATGATGTTGCTTAACCCACTGTCTGACAGTTAAGTGTATTGAAAATCAAATTTAATAAATGCAGGTTTTTAGGTGACCGTAAGACAGATAGTTGATGTCATACTCTGTTTCTCTCAGTGTTGCTGTTATAATGAATAAATTCTGAAAGTGGAAGATCATTCGAAAGCAAAAGTAGCAATGTGAAAAGAGAAAATTGCAGACTCGGTTTTAGTGAGCCTTTTCATGAGTAGTAATTAGAAGTGCAACACTACTCACGCCCTAGAGCATCGGCTTAAGCAGTATTCACCTTTCCATACTAATAACTTAAAAGCTTATGATCCCGAAGCACCAGAACATATAACAACACTGAGAATGAAGCACTTCTTACGGCCGCCACCCAAGCACTTAAGTTCAATGAAAACTACTTCAGCTTGGTCAATATCGTATTCCAATTACCAAACAAATGTCTAAAAATGGTCAAAATTTGATGAGTGAAAGTCCATCAAAAAATCACCAGAAACCACTACACACACGACACAGCCGGACGAGAAGGGGCTATGTCCCTCTCTTGCTCTCCATCTCCCTCCTGCTTCGGCCCTCGGCCCATACCTTCGGCGTGGGCTTCATTATAGCATAGCTTCTGGCTAAATCCATAGACCTGTCCTGTTTATAAAATGCCATGCATTTTAGCACGTTACTCTGATGCAAGCACATAATACTTGACATGCTCGAGGAGTGCTTGTCTAAGTATTCAAAATCACTAAAGTCCAGGAGCTTCAGGGGGCTTTGCCCCCTGGACCCCCTACCAGGGCTTTGCCCTGGATCCACCAGGGGTCCTTGCGGCCCCCTGGACCCCCAGCATATATTTCAGTTTTACGCCCCCTCTAACAACAATTCCTGGATCCGCCCCTGGTTAGCTCATTAAATATTCATGTAAGAAATAATCTCATAAGTGAACAGAGCAGATACAGATGCAGCTCTGTTTGCGATGGCATTAAAAGGTGTTTTTACCAGGTTAATATATATCTCTGAATACTGGTATATATTTCAAGTCATACAAGAAAGTCCTCATTACACAGGTTTCCCAACAATTAATGATGTGTTCCTTGTTGATGCTTCATGTGAAAATGAAAACGTAGAACAACTGAGGAATGCTATCCGGTCTATTGCCGACAAGTGAGTATTTTCATACAAAAACTTCAAACTGTAAGAACTTTAAGACAGCCAGTTTTGCAAATGAGATTTTAGATTGCTATCTAGATTTTGTTTGTAATTTTTTATGATCTTTTTTAAAGCTATGGGTTTAATATTTGCAAATGTGATTTTTTTTGTCAAAAAAGATTGTAGATTCTAATGTCATTTACATAATTACAGGAGCAAAACTGCTTCTCACACATATTATCATTTGTTTGTTTAGAATGTTTCATACATGATGGAGATGAAACTTTAACCCTTTCCCTGTTTAATATTCATGTAAGGAATAATGACATCATGAATATTTATTAGCTTAAGTTTCATGATGGCATTATGTACACAGGATATTTTGAATCAGGCAGAAACTGTAGAATCAGATCTATATAATACTATAAGCAAACAGAGCAGACCCTGATCAGATGGCTCCTGTAGGAGCCATCTGATCTGGGTCTACTCTGTTTGCAGATGCGTGAAAAGGTGTTTATATGAAGGGTTAAGTGAGAGAGTGATTAACCTTTTACCTCATACATATGCTGTTTCGGGCCTTTGAAGAGTATACCCATATTAAGAGAGCTCCTGTAGGAGTAATCTTATAAAGGTCTGCTCAGTATGCTTATGAAATTATACAGAAACAAGATGTGCTTGTGAAACACTATGCCCCAATATGACCTTTTACCTTGATGTATGACCTTGACCTATAAGTCACCCCTTAAACTTTGAAGATGGAGATATATGTACTTGGCAGTGAAAGAATGAAGTCTGAATTCACGATAAAATAAAAACTCAAACTTGATATTGAGACTAGTATTGGTTGTTTTACAGGTTTGAGATAAGAGGAAAGAGAGTGATGGGAGAGAAAATTCCTGCCAGTTATGTGGTAAGTACAAAACTCTGCATCTGAGCTGAAAAATAAATCTTTGCATGATAGCAGCAAATTTATGATAACTTGAATCCTCTAGGATCCCTCCAATCTTGGCCTACACTGTTTTCATATGCCAGTATACTGACATTCAATGGGTTCATGAGAATTTTGATTATTTTTAGCTCGTCTTTTTTTCAAAGAAAAAAATACAAGTTATTGTCGTAACCCCGGTGTCTGCATAGTCATTGTACAGAGACTTTAACATTGACTAATTCTTCTTTACTATTCATGCAAACCTTATGAAGGAAAACTTGACACACTCACTCCCCGTCACAAGGGCTTCAATCTCACAACCCTATAACTATGTAAGGCTTTTTGTTTTTAAATTTATGCCCTTTATGCACTATGGAAATAAACTTTTTAAGATATCTGTTATTTTGAAACTGTAACAAGCTGAGCTGAAGTTTTACAATGACATATTTCACATGTAAATCCCTTGTGACCTTGACAGTTGAACTTTGACCTAATTTTTAACACTCTAGCACAAAACTTTAACATTGGCTATTGTTTTAAAGCTATTAAAGCAAATATTATGAAACTTCACACACTTGTTCATCGTCATGAGGGCTACAATCTGACTAAGGGCTAAAACTCTAAAAACTAAAACTTTTACAAATATATGCCCCTTTATGGACTTAGGAAATAAAGGGCTACAATCACACAGACAAGTGTTGGCACAAACAATAATTACTTGTCAGATAATCCTGGACACTTGTTTGGACAGGTAGTCTGAGGTAGACAAACATAATTTTGTCACTTTTTGCATTCTTGTTCTGTATAAGTTTGTATGTATTCTCATATTTTCAAAGCAACTGTCGGAGCTGTTAACGGAGAAGTCCCAGGATACGGCTTTCCCAGTTTTGCGACAGCGTGACCTGCAGCAGTTGGTACAGTCAAAGGGTTTAGACATGGAAGAAGATGAATTACAACAGGTTAGATATGTATTATCCGCATAGGTCCAGATAAGATGTATAAAATAACATAGGGCTTGGGGGAGAAATAAAGAATAACTTCTTTATTTCTCCCCCAAACCCTATGTTGTGACCACTCCTTAGAATCATCTCGAAGAGACAATTCTAAAGAGTGGTCACAACATAGTGTTTTGGTAGAGAAATAATGATTTTAGTACATGATTATGCACATTTATCTGTAACTCTGATCGTCTCTTTATCTGTTGCATATTCATGTAAGAAATCTTGTCATCATGAATATCAATTAGATGAATTTTAAAATAACGTGAATTTTATACCATGTCAAAAACTACAGAATCAGATCTACGTTATTTTATAAGCAAACATAGCAGACCCTGATCAGATGGTTCCTACATGAGCTGTCTGATCTTGGTCTTCTCTGTTTGCAAAGCGTATCTACGGAGTAAAGGTTGAAGAAAATGTTAACTGAAGTAATGATATATTCTTTAGACGAAACTGCATAATTTTAAGCCATGGAAGAGAATTGAAAATATGTTATTTAATGGAAACCATATCATCAAGTTGAAAACCATGACGTATTTGAAGATTTGTGAACATTTAACAGTGATTTATAGAGTTGTTGCAAATTTTGTTATGCATATGACTTGCTTGTGAAGCATGAAAGTGGATATTTGCAGCATACAAACCTTGTTATCAAATGCAATATGGATGTCCCTATTCTAACTTAACACATTTAACAGATCAAAATAATTTCAGCACTTTGATGCCATTTCATTCTTAAAATTTGTGATGTCATTTTAAGTCTAATGAGGTATGCAATGAAATAATGTGCATTTGTATGTTAAATTTTTTGACTGTTTGACAAATCACAGTAACTGTTAAAAAGTAAATATAGTCTAACCTACTTCAGTGGTCACCTTGTATCAGCGGTCACACTGCTGTAAGTGGCCACTACAGGACCCTCCCAATGAAAAACACTATATATTACACCTGGTATAAACAGTCACCTGCATAATGTGGCCAGTCTATTTCATCCCAAATGGCATATACACACTGACATAAGCGGCCAGGTGTTCTACAAATGTAAAGTGCATAAACAATTTTCAAGGCTATCTATCGGCAACATCAGGCATTTTGTCACCCTTGAATGCATACAACTAATGGTCATGACCATTTTGAATCCCTTAATATCAATTATCGCAGTTTCTTTTGTTTGTTTACAAAGCACATCGGTTGTTCACACCATATTAATTTGGGATTACCCACCTCGGAAATCCCTAGGATTCTAAATCATGTGTGAACTAGCTGGTTCCCGAGTTCCACTCCACAAGTACATGTATGTGAACAGAATATTCAAGAAACCAGTTGTGTCAAACATGGCTCCGTCGTTTACAAGTTTTGCCCCGTAGGCAAATTCGATATCTTCTGGCACGTGGAACTGACACCTATGGATAAGGGACAAAAAGGTTGAAGAGCGACAAATAAGGCAATTATTTTGATATGATTTGTGATTATTAGGGGTTGTGATTATTAGGGGGCACTTTAGGTCATAACAGTCTGTATAAATATCAATTAGTATACACGTAATAAGTCATACCTCCATCATAATTAATTGAAATATGCTTGGTAACCAGTACCTGGTTTAGGTTGTCACGTACCTGCTGTTAGCAGCCAAAGTGGCCACTTCCCTAGATTGACCGCTTACAGCAGGTTGGACTGTAAATTAGACCTATCTTGTCACCTCGTAATTAGGCTGTGAGATTTCTGCATGAGGCTGGAGTACTTCTTCACTATGATGACACGTCTGGCCAACTGCGAGACTTCTACTTCATCGACCCGGGCTGGCTTTGTAGGATGATGGCTCAGGTGATAACGGTCAGACAGATCAACCCATTCATCAGCAAAGATGGCGTAGGTTTCCATTTCTTAACCCTTTACTTCATGAATATTAATGTAAGAAATAATGACATCATGAATCTTTATAAGCTTAATTTTTACAATGTAAACTTTTCATGGAAATTTGTTTTTGCTTTGATGGAAACTGTTACTAAGAGTAAGATCTATATGGTGCTAAAGCAAACAGAGGAGATCCTATAGGAGCCGTCTGATCTGGGTTTACCCTGTTTGCAAATGTATAAAAAGGTGTTTATGAGGGAAAGGGTTAACTCTTTACTCCATGAATATTCATGTAAGAAATAATATCATGAATATTCATTAAATGAATTTTATTAAATGGTAATCACCAGTTATGTTAAATTTTCCCCATAATTTCAAAAGCTTTGTAAAAGAGCTTCCTGAGCAATAATTAAATAATGTATTATACACATTATCAAAAACCATATTTATTATTAAACATTTTGCATTCATAACATTATTCCCTTCTCTCAAGAATACGGAAAATTGATGAAAATATTAACCCTTTACTCCATGAATATTCATGTCAGAAATAATGACTGTATGAATATTATATAGCTAAATGTTTCTAATGGCATTATGACTAAGACAGAGCTACAGATAAAGGTGCAAACCCTAATACTAAAATCGTCATTTCTCCACCATTACCCTATACTGTGACCACTCTTTAGAATCGTCTCTTTGAGACGATTCTAAAGAGTGGTCACAGTATAGGGTTTGATGGAGAAATAAAAGAGCTATTCTTGTAAATGTTTAAATTGACGCAGCTTATCTTGACCTCTGGACAAAGGGAAGTTTTACCATGTCAGAAACTGTAGATCTTTTTCATTTCAAAATCAAACAGAGCTGACCCTAATTACCCATCAGATCTCAATATACTTTGTTTGCAAAGATGCCAAAAAGCATTTCCATTTTGTGAAGGGTTTACTCACTTTGAACTTTTGTTTTATTTTCAGATTTTACGCAAGAAAGACATCAGTATTCTCTTCAAGGGTAGTTCTACATTTCCAGAGAACCTGATTCCACAGTACATCAAGCTACTTGAGAAGTAAGTGTGTACTTCATTAACCCTTGCCCTGTTGCATATTCATTTATGAAAAAATGACATCATGAATATTAATTAGTTTATTTTTTATAATGGCATATGAGCATAAAAACATTTTAGCTCAGACAGAAGCTGTAGAATCAGATCTATATTATACCATAAGCAAACAGAGCAGACCCTGATTAGACGGCTGCCATAGGATCTGGGTCTACTCTGTTTGCAAATGCACGAAAGGCATTTATATGAAGGAAAGAGTTTAGTCTTTAGCATGCTGGGCATTTAATTGACACAAATTTTTGCCATGCTTGTTTCAATTTTTCTACAAAGATAAGCAAACAGAGCAAGCCCCGATCAGGAATTGTCTGATCTGGTATGCTGTGTTTGGAAAAGCATGAAAAGACGTTTCTCCATCAAGGATTATTCATAGCAGACTTAAGATTAAAATGTCATGGGAATTTAGAGAACATTGACAGCTTTTGTTTTAATAAGTGAAGTGTAACATACATGTACTTTAACACTTTACTCCATGAATATTCCTGTAAGAAGTTATGACATAGCGTATGCATTTCGACCTTGCTGTGTTATATTTCAGGTTTGAGATTGCCCTGCCTCAGTCTGTCATGCTGTGTTATATTTCAGGTTTGAGATTGCCCTGCCTCACTCTGACACAGAACTGTTGATACCATGTCGTTTACCTGTTCAACAGCCACCAATACACCTGCCTGTCCATTGTAAACATGGTAAGTTATAATTTAGACCTTTCTACATCTTTGCAAACAGAATAAATCCAGATCAGACAGCTTCGTATGTGCCGCCTGATCAGGGTTTGCTCTGTTTGCTTATGGAAGAACTTAATCAACAGATTCTGTCATGATGAAATTGTCTTTTGTTCTCAGTGTGATTACAAAAAAACCAGTTCATTGATATTCATGATGTCATTACATCTTACATGAATATTCATGGATTAAAGGGTTAAAATATGTCAACATCTTATCTTTTTGGTTATGAAGACTATCAGAAACCACAACACAAGAATATTTTCAACTAGTTTTGCTTGGTTCCTTGCTTCTATAATTGTTGTAGAGACTAGGAATCAGACAATTAATTTCCCAAATTTAATAATAGAAGCAAAATATACATTAACCCTTTCCTTCATATGAACGCTTTTTCACACCATTGCAAACAGAGTAGACCCGGATCAGATGATTCCTGTAGGAGCTGTCTGATCACAGTCTCCTGTGTTTGCTTTTGACATGACATAGATGTGATTTTACAGTTTTTGTCAAAGCAAAAAATTCCATTGAAAATTATACATTATAAAAATTCAGTTAATAAATATTCATGATATCATTAATTTTTTTTTTATATGAATATTGAACAGGTTAACCCTTTCCCTGTTCTATGTTTATTACAAATTTCATTACCTACTGAGTATTCATGGATAAATTAGTTGTAATGAATTATGGAAGGTGGAACATTGTAGCCATTTTAGAAAGGATAGAAACAGATCTTTCAAATTCCATTAGCAAACAGAGCAGATCCTGATCAGACGGCTCCTCTAGGAGCTGTCTGATCTGGGCCTACTCTGTTTGCAGATGCGTGAAAACACGTTTATATGAGGGAAAGGGTTAAGACCAGCAAAATGCCAATCACTCATTTCAAATTGTTGTTAACTTTATAAACCAAACTGAAAATAAACCTGAAACATGTTCTGTTTCCAGAATTAATAAAGCGTATCTACAGAATGCCGTATGTCCCGATAGGTCTGTGGTTCAGACTGATCTCACGAATGGTCTCCCTTATCACACAACCAATATTCAAGGTATTGTATACTACAGAATTCTTTTAACTTTGTTTCTCAGCTGTTAGGCTGAGCTTTAGCAAAATTGTGAAGAATTTCCTTCACTTTGCTTTGATTTCAAAATCTTGTTAAATCCATAAATACTCCTTTCTGTGCCTTTGCAAACAGAGTAGACCAAGGTCAAACGGTTCATGTAAGAACCATCTGATCAGTGTCTGTTCTGTTTACGTATTATGCTTCCCAACTCTCACGACTTCATCGGGAGTCTCCCGATTCAGAAGGCCAACCCCGACGACCCCGATTATTTGACTAAAAATTTTATTTATTTTTTTTAAAATCAAAATTGGGTGTATTGAAAATTTGAAATCTTTAGCAGGTCAGAAAATATTTTGTTTGCCCTTCAGAATTACCCTCATAAACGTGTCAAAGGATTAGCCCCAGTGGTCCAGATGGTCTCCCTACTGTAAGGGGTTTCACAGATAGCCACTCAACCATAAACGTTTGATAACAAACAGCGCTTTTACATCCATTTGTTTATATTGAAATTGGTCATGATGTCGTAATCGGTCATGATGTCGTAATTAGCTATCCTAGTGATGCACATTCCAATATCGTTTGGTAACGTGGACAAAGACTTTATTCAATTATAACAGAAATTATATTATCATAAACAAGATATAAGACATAGAATGCTTCTCTGCTTCCATGTTAATGACAGCTGTGCTTGGCCTCGTTGTTTCAATGGGCTGAAACACTTCGAAATAAAAGCCCACTTGACTGATATTCATGGAGTTAATTTGTGCACAAAGTTGCTTTTTCATGAATATAATTAATGATAAGGACACTAAAGATGTAATTAAAAACACCCTAAAATATATTTTCTACCATTTCATGCCCTAAAAAATAATCACAATATAATTTTGAAATGTCATTAGTTTTCGCAAAAATTGTTGATATGGGCTAAAACACGGACTCTTGACCTGTTGGGATTTTAACATTTCTTTGACTGCTCAATGTTTGCAGTAACTAATTTGAACTGACTAAAGGTTAACTACTAACTCATTAACCCCCTGAATGTTCAAAAAACAATGCAAGTTCCTAATTAGCCTAGTCATTTTTTTTTTTTGATAATGAATTGCATAATTACAAACAGTGCAGACCCATATCAAAGGGGCTTATGTATGAGTCCTTTGGTGTGGTTCAACACTGTTTGCATAAGTATACTTTTTATTCACAGGTACTCTGTATATGCCTCACTGGGGTTCAATGGATTAAGTCAGTAATTCTTTTGTTTTGTTATGTTTAAAAAAAAATAGATTATAATTATTCTTTGGTGCCTGGTTTGGAGAAACAATTTAACTTTATGTAAAAAATTTAAACAATATTAAAAAAAGAATCTTTGCTGTTTCCTTCATTTACAACACTATAAATAAATGTAGTATAACAAAATCACTGAAAAATGCCGCGACGCGAAAATCTCCCTCTTGAAACCCCAAATCTCCCTCTTAGAAATCATGAAAACCCCTCTTGAGAGTCAAAAAAAGTTGGGAAGCATGCGTATAGAATGATATAGATATGATTCTACAGTTTCTGCAATGGCTAATATTAATTAATATAAATTCCTGTGTCCATGTGATGTTATAAAACTTATTGAATATTAATGGAGTAAAAGGTTTTTTTACAAACTTTGAAGAAAAAACCATGTAGGTAGGTATTTTGACACTTTTTGATGCCTCTGTAAAAGTCACTTTTTGAAACCATTGTGATAAATAGAGCAAATCCTCTTTTTATCACAATGGTTTCAAGACTACGCAATTCGAAAATTTTCCTTTTTTCTAGTAAATGCTCCTTTTCAATAGATTTATTGAAAGAGTTTGGATCTAAAAATAGTCTATGAGGGAATGGGTTAAAGTCAGTATGTGTGTTTTAAACTTAATGCAACTTGGTAATAATAAAAACTAACTGTAAGCAGTTGGCAGAGTAGCTGTTAACCTTTTGAGTACTGAATATGTAAGTTGATGTTAATGCTTTAAATGCTGAATATTGGAAGATAAATCTGTTTCTTTACTTTCTAAAATGGCTACAATGTCCCTCCTTCCATATTTCATTATAACTGTTTTGTCCATGAATATTCAGTAGGTATTGAAATTTGGAATAAATATTGAACAGGGAAAGGTTAAGTAATACCAGTGCTCATGCGTCAGAGGAGTATCTACTTCAGAAACTTTTTACTGTAATTTGTATTTATAATTTCAGTCCCTGCTGAAACTACCAGAGTACCCAAGAAAAGTTCTTTGGAGGAAAGGAATGTATGTCTATTGGTCAGAGGTAATGGCAGTTTTATTGCTTTTCATACTTACACAGAAGCCAATTTGGATCCATTTTCAAAAATTTATGTTAACAATCAAATCTTAGTACATGTCTTGCTATTGTTGGAAACTGAATAATGCAAGATTTAACAATATTTTAAGCAACTGCATCTTATTTCTGCATACATATACCTTGCATGCTGTAACAGGACAACTGGTGAAAAGGTTGTAGCCTATCCAGGACTCAAACCCAGAGTGTCTGGCTTACTGTGCTAGCACCCTAACCACTGAGCTACCGAGCCACATGATCGGTTACCTGTACCCAACTTCATCAACCCATTGACACTACTCCCCTTTTCCTTGAGAAACTCACTGCAACTCACAAGAAATCAGGCATGTACTCAATCTGAAATTTCATTGGATGCCAAACTAACAGTATAACTGGTAATGAGATCATGGCCTGGCCAGAACTTCAACCCCATAAGAGCCATCTGATCTGGGTCTACTCTGTATGGAAAGACATAGAAAGGAGTATTTATGGAGTAAAGGGTTATGATGCAGACCCTGATCAGATGGATTCACCAAATATCCAACTATATGGTGCTTAATGGCATAACAAAAGAATACGAACTGTTGTTGTAACTCAGTCGTCAGCGTTGTCGTTGTCGTCATGATGGTTGTTGTCGTCGTCATTGTTGCGCGTCGTCCAGAAACTTTAACATTAGCTATTACTTTACTATTCATGCAAATCTTATGAAACTGCGCACTCTTGATCACCATCACCAAGGTTACTATAGAACAGACGAGCATTTGGCACCGGCATGTGGCGCTCTTGTTGATCATATGATCAGTTAGATTGTTGTAACCCCTTATATTTTGGTCACCTGCACCCATATTTCTTCAGTGTTATTTTAATTATCTCAAATATACACTCTTGCTATAAGTAGTATTGTTACTGTGTAACTCTATGTGATCTTATGTTTCAGAGTGATTTCTTCCTGATAGACTCCAGCTCTGACAATGATTTGCAAACGGAGTCCATCATTATAACAGTCCCCATATCTATCCAAGGCTACAGGTAAAAATAATACAACCCAAAATACAGTGGTTTCAAATTTTACTTTTTTCTAGTAAGTGCTTCTTAAATTTCAGTAGATTTATTCAAAGATTTTGGGTCTAAAAAATAGCCTATGAGGGAATTGATGAAGACTATGTCTACACTGGTTGATATAAATAGATAATGGAAACATTTCTACAGTGCCCAAAGAATTATGTATACTATGGAATCCATCTTTCTGTCTGTCTGTCTGCCTTTCTGCCTGCCTGCCTGATTCCCTGCCCTGCCCTGCCCTGCTGCCCTGCCCTGCTGCCATGCCTGATTCCCTGCCCTGCCCTGCCCTAAACTTTTCTATTAACACAAGAAATTCTGTTCTAAAATTTTAGGTTTTATAGGATTTATAATGACATATATGTACCACGTTTGATAAAAAAAAACTTTGTCTCATGCACCCTTACATTCAGGCGCGGACAATCTGACAGGGAATCTGGCAGTTGGCTAAACATGTATTCAAATATCTTCTTTTCTGTATTTTTATTAGGATTCTTGGTCTGATAATTGACAACTTGGACAGTCTGATTGATGAGTGGTACCCAGGACTTACCAGCATTGATCCACTGATGGGCCAAGAAATTCTAGAGAAGCTGGCTCCCTGCTCAAGCTGTGCTGGTACAACTATCATAAACATTCTTATTCATACATTTTATCAGATGTTTTATCAACAAACATTTCAAACACTTCACTCATAAAATCCACAGACAGGTTTTTCACTATGTCTGAGGTATATTTACTGAGCAATATATGTAAGCTTTTTTTGCAAATTATTAAAAAAACTTGCTGATGTAATTTATGCTACAAACGTGTTGCTCTAAACCGAGGCTCATTAAATCTTAAAAGCTTTGCTCAATGTGCTCACTAATTCTAAAAGCCTCGCTCAATGGGCTCACTAATTCTTGAAAACCTTGCTCAGTTGGCTTACTGATTCTTGCTCAGTTGGCTCACTGGTTTTGTTTACTCATGTACAGTCGGCTGAGCGGTCATTCAGACTGAAAGTAGACTATAACTTAAGGTACTTCACTTTTTTTCCTTGTTCAATGCATACTTGTGTAAATCAAACTCTTTATTCACTTTTAATCATTTACTCTTCACAACATTTTTTCACTCATTCTTCAATTTAGCCCAAAATAGTTTTTAATATTTCTTTGTATAAAATGTTGTGTTTTCTGTATCTTATTTCCTTTTTTAAAAGTATTTAACCCTTTTCCTCATAGGCTATTTTTAGACCCAACCTCTTTGAATAAATCCTCAGAAAAGGAGCATTAACTAGAGAAAAGGAAAATTTTAGAATTTTGTTGTTCTGAAACCATTGTGATAAATTGAGCATTTGCTCCTTAGGAGCAAATGCTCTATTTATCACACTGGTTTCAAAAAGTGACCTTTACAGAGGCATAAAAAGGCATATTTATGGGGGAAAGAGTTAAGTAAAATATGACTGGCATTTAAAAACAGTCTGGATCAAGGTGTGTTGTAGAGTAACCTGGAGTCTCATCAAGCTCTAAGTTGTTTAGCACTTAACCCCTCTCTGTTCTATGTTTATTCCAAATTTCAATACCTACTGAATGAATATTCATGCACAAAATAGTTAAAATGAAATATGAGAGATGGAACATTGTATACATTTAAGAAACAAAAGAAACAGATCTATCAAATTCCATTAGCAAACAGGGCAGACCTTGATCAGACAGGGGCTGTCTGATCTGTGTCTACTCTCTTTGCAAATGCGTGAAAATGTGTTTATATGAAGGAAAGGATTAATTGATCAAAGTCTGGTATGAATTTGAAGTCAATAAAAATTACAGCAGATCATGTAGGCACCATTTATACAGCATGATAATGACTGAAAATAGGTTTCATGCAATTTATAAATAGATAATAGTGTATGCCTTTTCCATACAAACATGTCAATTTTTATCTTAACTCTTAAACTGCTGAATAATTCAAACTGGCTCATCCCTATCTGAATATTAATTTAACAAATCATTGTATCAAAATATATAACTAAATAACATGCTTTTTATGATAAACAGTGTAGACCTTGATCAAAGGATTGCTTCATTGGCCTTTTGATTTGGGTCTAAACTGTTTGCAAACGTCTCATATTCTTGGCTGCCTCACTGTAAGGATTAAGCTTTGCTGCAAATATTGCATATCAAACTGTTTGTTTGACAGACAATGTTTATTAGGGCCCTGCATTGAAAATGCAGGAACCTTGTAGGAATAACATTTTCTTTCTGTCCATCTGTCTGTCAGTTTCATCAGAGAAAGACACCTTTAGTTTTTTGGGTTGAATCAGATTACTATGTCTAAGGTTATCTGCCCTTGATTCATCAAAAGATCCATAAACAATGTGACATGATTACTCAAACAGTATTTCACATATGTGGTTCATATAAAGAGCATATGCTTAGTATTATGAGAGGAAGACACCTATAGATTTTGGGTTGAATGAGATCACCATGTCCAGAGTTATCTGCCCTTGATTTATCAAAAATGCCATATTCAACAAAAGACCATCTGCAGGACTCTCTCTGACTGAGTCAGTTTTCTAGTGTCGTTGACAGACTTGTTTCTTTGACAGATGTTGTTTAATTCTTTGACAGACAATATTTCTTTGACAGACAATGTATGTTTTGTTGACAGACAGAGTTTATTTCTTTGACAGACAAATATGTGTATCTTTGACAGACATATGTTTGTATCTTTAACAGACAAATATTTGTTTCTTTGACAGACAATGTTAATTTCTATGACAGAAAATGTTTGTTTCTTTGACAGACAATGTTACTTTGACAAACAAATGTTTGTTTCTTTGACAGACAATATTTGTTTCTTTAAGAGACAATATTTGTTTCTTTGACAGACCAATGTTTGTGTCTTTGACAGACCAATGTTTGTTTCTTTAGCAGACAATTTTTTTTAATGTGTGTATCTTTGACAGACAAATGTTTGTAATTTTGACAGGCAAATGTTTGTAACTTTGACAGAAAAATGTTTGTTTCTTTGACATTCAATGTTTGTTTCTTTGACAGACAAATGTTTGTTTCTTTGACAGACAAATGTTTGTTTCTTTTGCAGACAATGTTTGTTTCTTTTGCAGACAATGTTTCTTTGACAGACAGTATTTATTTCTTTGACAATGTTTGTTTTGTTGACAATGTTTATTTCTTTGACAGACAAGCATGTGCCAGACAAATGTTTGTATATCTTTGACAAACAAATATTTCTTTCTTTGACAGACAATGTTAATTTCTAAGACAGACAATGTTTTTTTCTTTGACAGACAATGTTACTTTGACAGACAAATGTTTGTTTCTTTAACAGACAATGTTCGTTTCTTTGAGAGACAATATTGTTTCTTTGACAGACGATGTTTGTTTCTTTGACAGACCAAAAGTTTGTTTCTTTGACAGACCAATGTTTGTTTCTTTGACATACAATGTTGTTGTTGTTTTTGTGACAGACAAAGTTTGTTTCGTTGACAGACCGATGTTTGTTTCTTTGACAGACAATGTTGTTGTTGTTTTTGTGACAGACAAAGTTTGTTTCTTTGACAGACAATGTTTTGTTTCTTTGACAGACCAATGTTTGTTTCTTTGACATACAATGTTGTTGTTGTTTTTGTGACAGACAAAGTTTGTTTCTTTGACAGACCGATGTTTGTTTCTTTGACAGACAATGTTGTTTTTGTGACAGACAAAGTTTGTTTCTTTGACAGACCGATGTTTGTTTCTTTGACAGACAATGTTGTTGTTGTTTTTGTGACAGACAAAGTTTGTTTCTTTGACAGACAATGTTTGTTTCTTTGATGACAGACATTGTTTGTTTCTTTGACAGACAAATGTTTGTTTCTTTGATAGACAATGTTTGTTTCTTTGACAGACAATGCTTATGCCCACCAGTTTACATTGGCGCAGTTACAGGCTACAGTACAGATTACGGACTTTATCACATGTCCTGTACACAATGGAAGTATACCCCTGATATCACTGGTAAGGGTTAATCCATTATTCTATGAATATTCATTTGACAAGACATCATGAATATTTATTTGCTGAATTTTTATAATGTAAACTTTTCAAGGAATTGTATTTCTTTGACAAAGCTATAGAATCAGATCTATACTATGTCAAAAGCAAACAGAGCTGACCCTACTCTGCTGCAAATGCATCAAAAGGCATGTATATGAGGGAAAGGGTTAAACCTTTATTCAATGAATATTCATGTCAAAAAGATATGAATATTAAATAGATTAATCTTTAAAATGGCATATTAACACAGGATTTGTTCTTGCCATGGCAGACATTGTACAATCAGATTAAGCAAAGGGGGCAAACTCATATCAGCTGGCTCCTATAGGAACTAATCTGGGTCTACCCTGTTTGCAATGCATTGAAAGGAGCATTTATGAAATAAAGGGTCAAAATCTTTGTCATTTATCTGTAAATTTTTTCTCTTCTGTCTACATAGGAATCATTATGTTGTGCCCTATCTTGTTTCAACTTTTAATGAGGTATGTCTTGAGAAAAGGTATATTTAAGGTTTGATATTTAGTAAATTGTATTGACCTGGACTAGATACCCTACCACCACAGCTGTGACATCCAATCAGAATCATCACTTTAACACTCACCAACATTTGTATTAATTATTATGCCACACGTTATGGCTGTTTTTATGTTGTATTTGCATGATTTCTTCAGGCTCCTGACTTAGTATTTGGGGACATAGAACAGGAATTTAAACTAGATACAACAGATTTCCAGCTGCAAGAAAGGTGAGAAATGCCAGACTTTTGTCTTTATTTAGAAAATAACATGGACGTGAATATGAAAGTGAACTATGTTATAATATGTAATGATAAGAAATTTCTTGTTGACAAAAATTAAAATATACTGAAACATAATGTCATTAACCTATTACCTCATAGGCTAGTTTTAGACTCAACCTCTTTGAATAAATCTACTAAAAAGGAGCATTTACTAGAGAAATGGAAAATTTTAAGATATGTGTAGTTTGAAACTATTGTGATAAATGGAACATTTGCTCATATAGTAGAGCATTTATTGAATGAGTTTAATAGATAAAATGTTACAGTCCTTTTGTAATTACAGTATATTTTATACAAGTCCATTCATTAATTCTAGACTAAAACATGCACACTAGATATTCTTTATTATCACCTAGAAAACTTCTAGAAAATTGAAACTTTCATAATTTATCAAAACACTATGAAAAGTGCACAGTTGTGTGATAAACAATTATTAGATTTATTTTAATGAATGCAAATCTGAATAAAATGATACACTTTTTCAGTCCTGAGGACCGGTTAGGAGATGGCGGGTATGGGATGGTATACAAGGCTAAATACAAAAACCAGGTGAATAGTTTGTCTTTTTTCAACCCTTTATTCCATAAATATGCCTTTTTATGCCTTTGCAAACAGAGTGGACCCAGATCAGATGACTTCTGTAGGAGCAATCTGATCAGGGTTTGCTCTGTTTGCTTATGAAATATAGATATTATTTTACAGTTTCTGCCATTGTCAAAAATTCCATGTGCTATTGTAACATCTATTTGATATTCATGATGTCATTATTTCTTACATGAATATCCATGGAGTAAAGGGTTAATGAACTGTGGCATTGGTATGAACAGCCCTTTAATGTGGAACATTACCTTAACAAATTACCTCATAGGCTACATTTAGACCCAACCGCTTTGAATAAATCTACTGAAAAGGAGCATTTACTGCAAAAAAGGATTTTTTTTTAGAATTGTGTATTTGTGAAACCATTGTGAGAAGTAGAGCATTTGCTGCTATGGAGTATGTGCTCTATTATCATAATGGTTTCAAAAATGACTTTTACAGAGGTGCCAAAAAGGTGTTAATATGAGGGAATGGGTTAAGCATTGGACCATTGAAAGTATTTTAGACCTAGGGCAACCAGAACATCACAGACATGGCAGCTGATTTGTCTTCATATATACTGTCTGTACAAGATGATGGTAAAGTCTTGCAGTATTTCATATCTGTATGTTTCATATCTGTATTCATATATGTATATTTCACATCTGACATCTGTATATGTTTCAGGATGTAGCTGTAAAGGTTTTCAAGGAAGTTGCAGACATCCCGCCACTAACAATGCTTAGGCAGGAGGTAGGCAATTAATTTAGGTATTAGCACCAGTCTGCTGTATCACTAATTTTAACATTTACCAATCATTGCAAAACTATTACCTATCTAATTGTTAACTTGGTGAATTTTCATGTAAGCAAAAATGACATAATGAATACTTTTTACATTATTTTTTATGACATATGAATGCAGGAATTTTTGGCCATGGTAGAAACTGTAGAATAGTATACATGTATATACTATTGCATAAGCAAACAGAACAGATCCTGATAAGATTGTTCCCGCATGAACCATCTGACCTGGGTATATCCTGTTTATAAAGGTGTAAAAAGCATCTTTATCAGGTAATCTATGGGAGCCATCTGATCAGGGTATGCTCTGTTTATAAAGGCATCTTTATCAGGTAATCTATGGGAGCCATCTGATCAGGGTATGCTCTGTTTATAAAGGCATCTTTATCAGGTAATCTATGGGAGCCATCTGATCAGGGTATGCTCTGTTTATAAAGGCATCTTTATCAGGTAATCTATGGGAGCCATCTGATCAGGGTATGCTCTGTTTATAAAGGCATCTTTATCAGGTAATCTGTAGGAGCAATCTGATCAGGGTTTGCTCTGTCTGCTTATGAAATAATATAGATATCTTTCTACAGTTTTTGCCATGGCCAAAATTTGATGTGGCATTATAAATAAAAATCTAATCAATATTCATGACGTCGCTTTTTCTAACATGAATATTCATGGAGTAAAGGGTTAACTTAATTCTTATAAGTTAAAAACTGAAAAGGAAATGTTAGCAAGACATACTCTAGAGGATCAGATCTATTACAATTTCATAAGGAAACAGAGCAGACTCTGATCAGATGATTCCTACAGCTACCATCTGATCTGGGCCTACACTGTTTGCAAAGGCATAGAAAAGCGTTTGTATGAAGGAAACGGTTAAAAACATTTCTGTTATCTATTTTCTGTTACTTATTTCTAAGGCCACCATCTTGAGATGTCTCAACCATCCCAGTGTTGTGTCCCTTGTTGCCATTGGTATCCGACCACCTGTAGTCCTCATGGAGTTGGCCCCCTATGGTACATTAGGGACCCTTATAAAGAAGGGACACAGAGAACTGAAAATCCCTCTACAGCAAAGAATTGCCACACAGGTGAGACTTGCAATATATCATTTTGGAAAGGAAGACCATAAATTAACGAAACATTTAAAGCTGTAGAATAAGAGATTTAAAAGAAAGATTTACAAAAATGTTTTTGGCAGGAAAAGGATGTCCCTTCAGTATTATATATCTGTAAGTTCAATACCTGCTGAATATTCATGGACAAGATAGTTATAATGAAATATGGAAGGTGGATAGTTCTTATTTTAGAAAGTAAACTACAGTGCTCCCTCTCTACAATGACACCCTTTGGGATACGAATATTGTATGTGTTGTTCAGAGGGAGTTGTTATAGGGAGGGAAAATCAAACATAATTAGCTTGTTTGCAGATCCCCAGATAAGGTGTATTTCGAGAACTAAAACCGTTATGCCTCTATCAAACCCTATGTTGTGACCACTCTTTAGAATCGTCACAAAGTGACGATTCTAAAGAGTGGTCACAACATAGGGTTTGATGGAGGTATTAAGAAAATCAGACGGAAAAAAAGTTTGTTTCTGGAGCCTTGTTGTTTCGGAAACAGTGACATGTGTTGTTGTAAGGAGGGAATCGTTATTGAGAGGGTCGTTGTAGGGAGGGAGCACTGTATAATAGCAGCTACAGTAAAGACCTCATACAATTTGTTTGCCAGATGCTTTGACCGTGTTATTTACTCTATATAAATAGTAAAAATTGAACTTACTATGTGTCACTGAAATATTTGTATGATTAAATTTTGTTACATGCGTCTAGGTCACGGAGGGGCTTGTGTATCTGCATAAGATCATGATTGTGTTCCGAGACATGAAGCCAGACAACATACTCATCTTCAGTACCTCTATGGCAGCCACGGTAAATTTCTTGCCCAATTTAAATCTCAGTCTTAATATAACAGTAAAACTACACAAATTTAGCTCAATTTTGAGTCTTTCAGACAGAAGATAACTTTATAGTATCTGAAATATGCTGCAAGACTGTGAAAGTTGGAGAGCAAATAACAATTTTTGCACACAAAATATAAATGATATTGAAAACTTTGCTGTTCTATTAATACAACCCAGGTACTTTATTTTAATCTCCTTCAGTTTTTAACATTGATTTATTTTGCATTTATTTTCAAAAACAAGCTCAGTTTTGATTCTTCTGATGAAATTTCTTGGTAAACACTATTATTGAAATACTGTACTACTGGTGGGACATTAAACCCATCTCACAAGAACAAACATGCACAAATAGCTTTTCATATGTCCATCTTTACATGGGTCATATGTTTTCACCAATGGTGGGCATGCATTCTGGCAGATTGTGTCCTGTGAGTTGTTAGCTCTCTAGCTCGAAAAGCTATTTCCAAACTTCACACATTTTGAGATTACGTCTATGGCCATCATATCTCAGTCAAATTCAGTAACCATTTATATCACTTCAACCACTTTGGAGTTATGCCTCTTAACCCTTTCCCGCATATAGACGCCTTTTGACGCCTCTGTAAAAGTCACTTTGTGAAACCATTGTGATAAATAGAGCATTTGCTCCATAGGAGCAAATGCTCTATTTATCACATTGGTTTCAACACTACACGATTCTAAAAATTTCCTTTTTAGTAGTTAATGCTCCTTTTTGGTAGATTTAATCAAAGAGGTTAGGTCTATTAATAGCCTAAGTGGGAATGGGTTAACAGTGTTTGCGAAAGTTTTTACTGTACAGTTGTGTCCTGGTTGGATGTGTTTTGTATCAGTTTGATACTCTTATTACAAACTTATCCTTTTACTCCATAAATACACCTCTCTATGCCTTTCTAAGCAAACAGAGCAGATCCTGATCTGTTTGCTTATTGAATAGCGAACATCTGATTCTGCAGTTTCTGCTTTAGCAAGCATTTCAGTTGTTGATATGCCATTTAAAAGATTAATGTAATTAATATTCATGATGTCATCATTTCTTCCATGAATATTCATTGAGTAAAGGTTTAATATACATGGACTTGTAATGGTATATTTTGTCAACTATTTCAGATCAATGCTAAGATATCGGACTACGGGATAGCAAGGTTTACGTCGATGCAAGGCCTCGTTGCTCAAGAAGGCACACTGGCTTACAGAGCTCCAGAGGTCATACGGAAGGAGACATACTCTTTTAAGGTAAGACATTTTCAATACAGGACCTGTAGCATAATGAGCAAAATTATTTTGCACAGTTCTGCACCCACTCCTTTATCAAAATGTAAGGTAATGCAGTTAACCTGTCAAAACCTGACATACAGAAAGCTCCTAAAAAGACCTGAATTGTTCTGTATTAGAATTCCAGTTTAAATAGTTTTACTGTATTAAGTTTTTCTACTTCTGTCTGTAGGTGAAGAATATTAAAAAAAATGACTGAAAAAAACTTTTCTCTTTTGCTGCTTGATGTCTGTGGTATATATTTTAAGAACAAATCTTGTAAATCAGCATGTTTCTTTCAGGCTGATGTATTTTCATTTGGCCTGACGATGTACAATATGATGACAGGAAGACATCCATTTGACTTTCTGGACTCCAAGGGAGAGATGGATAGAGCCATAGCTGAGGTAGGAATAATCACTATATGCTACTATACTGATTAACCCATTACTTAACCCATTCCCTCATATTGACACCTTTTTACGCCTCTGTGAAAGTCACTTTTTGAAACCATTGTGATAAATAGAGCATTTTCTCCATAGGAGATTTTCTACTGTATATTTTAAAGTACTTTAACTCTTTCATCCATAAATACACCTTTCTACACCTTTGCAAACAGAGTAGAACCAGATCAGATGACTCCTGTAGGAGCCATCTGTGCAGGGTCTGCTTTGTTTGCCTGTGGAATAATATAGATATATATGATTCTACAGATTCTGCCATGGCCAAAAATTAATGTGCGCATGTCCCATTATAAAAAATGAATCTAATTCATATTCATGATGTCTGTATTCTTACATGAATATTCATGGAGTGATGGGTAAAAGTAAATTACCCTCTAGAATATTAAAACAATTAATGACACCATGAATATTTATCAGTTGACTTTATAATTGTATGTGCCACAGTACTGTATGTTTGTGCCACAACAGAAACTGAAGAATCTGGGTCCCTGCTTATAAAGCTTTTTAGTTTAGTCTGAGTTCGTTCTCAAGCTTTTGATTGGTCAGATTTGAGTTCTCAAGCTTTTGATTGGTCAGATTTGAGCCAAAGGCTCAAATCTGACCAATCAAAAACTTGAGAACGAACTCAGACTCAACTAAAAGCTTTATAAGCATGGACCCAGATCTATATTATTTCATGAGTAGACAAAGCAAACCCTGATTCGACGGCTCTTACAGAAGCTATCTAATCTGGGTTTACTCTGTTTACAAAGGTGATAAAAAGTGTCTATGTCTTTACACCATAAGTAGTTATACAGTAAAACCTCTCTATAACGGCCTCTAAATTGTGTTAATTGGTTGGTATCTAGGGCAGGTGACTGCTTAAAACAAGGTGAAAGTAAAATAGAATGCTCCTATAGGAGTGTTCTGTTTTACTTTAATCTTGCTGTAAGCTGCCACCTGCCTTTAACACAAAATACTTGATGTAATTTAGTGGCCATTATAGAGAGGTTTTACTGTTGTCTGCAAAAATTGTCATCTTCAATTCAAGTTGATTCAGTGAGTCCAACTGTTTGGATCTAGATGAGACGCCAAGTTACTCAGCATCTCACCTTGATCTATATAAACTCGTTTGATAGGTAATCTTGAAATGTAGCATATGGGTTTGTATTTTAGGGAATGACTGTACCACATTTCGAGAAGACGTCATCAGTGAAATGGCCCGACATGGAGAAAATTGTCATGAAATGTCTGGAATACTCACCAGTTGAGAGACCAGAGGTGAGCATACATGTGCATTAACCGTTTAGGCCATTAAGATTCATGATGTTATTTCTTCTAAACCCTTTCCCTGTTCTATGTTTATTCCAAAGTTCAATACCTACTGAATATTCATGGACAAAATAGTTATAATGTCAAATGGAAGATGGTAGATTGTAGCCGGTTTAGAAAGTAAAGAAACAGATCTATCAAATTCCATTAGCAAACAGAGTAGACCCAGATCAGATGACTCCTGTAGGAGCCATCTGATCAGAGTCTGCTATGTTTGCCTCTGATATAATATAGATACAATACTACAGTTTCCACCATGGCCAAACATTCCTATGCTCCTGTGCTATAGTATAACAACCTAACCTAATAATATGAATGATGTCATTATTTAATACCTGAATATTCATGGAGTAATGGGTTAAATGCTGTATGTTTTCTCTTAGCAGAGCTGTGTTATTACTTATAAATGATATGTAAAAATAGCTGCATCTATATCAGATGTTTAGATAGGTATTAACCCTTTGCTTGCTGAATTTTAAAACACACTTCTCCTTCTTTACCCATGCCCTGTTGTATAATTACATATATCTTCACTGTGTACAAGTATTTTGCTGCGCAATCACTGCTGTGGAGTGCACTGGTTGCACAATCAACTTGTAAATAGTGCAGACCCTGATGAGACAGCTCCTGCAGGAGCTGTCTAATCTGGGTCTTCACTATTTACAGTATATTGACGTGAATAGCAAGCGAAGGGTTAAACCTTTGAATGCTGGGAATTATTGTATTGACACTTGCAAACAGAGTAGATTCAGATCAGAGGGCTCTTAGAGGAGCCTGCTTATCTGGGACTGAACTTTTAGTAATTCAAAATCCTCTCTTCAATTTAATCCAATCATATTGAATGGACTGTGTGCTGTAAATAAATGATAGGCCATTTCATTTTGAATATTCAGCTTTCAAAGGGTAAAATAGGAATAAACCTTAACCCTTTCCCTGGTTGATATTCGTGTAAGAAATAATGACATCATGAATATTTATTAACTGAATTTTTGTAATGGCAAATATACATGTATTTGTTTTATTTGTAGAAACTGTAGAGTCAAACCTCTTATAATTTCATTAGCAAACAGAGCAGACCCTGATCAGATGGCTCCGGTAGGAGCCATCTGAGCTGGATGTACTCTGTTTGCAAAGGTTTGTATCAAGGAAAGGGTTAAAAGTTAATTTAACCCTTTCCCTCATATAAACGTTTTTTCACCCATCTGCAAACAGAGTAGACCCAGATCAGATGGTTCCTATAGGAGTTGTCTGATCTGGGTCTGCTCTGTTTGATAATGGGATTTTATAAATCTGTTTCAATTCTTTCTAAAATGGCTACAATTTTCCACCTTCCAAATTTCATTATATTAAGTATTTTGTCCATAAATATTCAGCAGGTATTGACATTTGTAATAAACATAGAATAGGGAAAGGATTAATAAAGAGTACAGACAAATGATAAAATTGATTTTGTATGTGTAAATAAAAACTTTGTATGACATACAAGGCAACTATTATTTTACCATATTGCACAATTATTATAAAAGAAAAAACTAGCTCAGTATAAACATACAGTAGAGCCTATCTTGAACAGCCATCAAAAAGAGGTCTAATTATGGATCTGTAAGACAGTTGGTAGCTTAATGCAGGTCAGTTGTAATGAAGAAAGCTCCTATAGGAGCTTTCTGCATTAAACAACCACCTGCTTTTAAGACTCCTATGTTCAGTAAATGAACAGTTATTTAGGACAGGTTCTACTGTACGTATATTTTTCATGGATAATGATTTTAATTACTGTATAAATCTCTGGAGAGCAAATCAGGAAACTATCATTCCTTATTCACCACAACTGAGATTATTCTAGTGAAACACTTCAATTATAGGATCCTCAGGTGTGCCCTCTTTTGCAGATGTTTCATATATTAAGCAATTGTGCTATTAGATATGTTGCTTTTATTTTTTATTTTCAGGCTAGCAACATTCTGCAGTCTCTTCGACGTCCAGATATTTGCAGTCTGCATAGGATTGTCCCCGTGTCCATATCTACCACTGTAGAATGCCTCACATTGCAGGTGATTAATGCTTGAAGCTTTACTCAAAGACTAGGTTAATCCTTGACCTGATAGAAACATCCTTTCTGCAGTATCTAACAGAGTAGACCAAGATCAGATGGCTCCAGTAGGAGTCGTATGGTCAGGACCTGCTTTGTTTGCTTATGGAATGATATAGATCTGGTTCCCTGGCCATAATTGCCTGTGTTCATGTTTCATTAACCCTTTACTCCATAAATACACCTTTATACGCCTTTGCAAACAAAGTAGACCCAGATCAGATAGCTCCTATAGGATTTCATGTGTTAATATGCAAAATTGCAAAATAATGTAATTAATATTCATGGTATCATTATTTCTTGCATGAATATTCATGGAGCACAGGGTTTAAAAATAATTAATATTCGTTATTTCTTACACGAATCAAAGGTGAATAACACATGCCTCAGGTAGGGAAAAAAATACACAAGATCATTATACAGACATAAGTTCCTTTACAACTACTAGACAGTCGTCTTTTAGTAATAGTGTAGCTTTGTAAGCGTTTGTAGTAGACTGTCAATGTTCTGTTTTGACAGACATTCATTAGTTAACCCATTCCCTGTTCTATATTTAGACCAAATTTCAATACCTACTGAATATTCATGGACAAAATAGTTATAATGAAATATGGAATGTGGAACATTATAGCCATTTTAGAAACTAAAGAAACAGATCTATCAAATTTTAATAGCAAACAGAGCAGACTCTAATCAGACGTCTCCTCTAGGAGCCGTCTGATCTGGGTCTACTCTGTTTGCAAATGGGTGAAAACACGTTTATATGAGGGAAAGGGGTAACCTTTTAAAGATTCATTCATGTATATAGTACAGGGTTTGTTACAGATTCAATAGTTAACCCTTTCCTCCATGAATACTCATGTAAGAAATAATTTGTTATAATAACACATGGTCACAGAAAATTTTGGCCATGACAGAAACTGTAGAATCAGATCTATATAATTTCATAAGAAAACAGAGCAGACCCTGATCATACGGCTCCTATAGGAGCCATCTGATCTGGGTCTACTCTGTTTGCAAAGGCATAGAAAAGTATATTAATGGAGTTAATGTCAGTTGAGTCATTTAGGATAAAAGGTTAAAAATTTGAAGGTTCTAATTCAAATAATGTTGTTATTGTTGTTATAGGAAGTGCGTGTGAATGGAAAGAAGCGTGTGCAGCTCTGGGTTGCTAGTGGCAACAGTGAAACATTCCAACTTTCCCACTTCAGCATGAACGACACTGTCAATGAACTAAAGGTAATTTGAGTGAATACAAGTTTCAGTCCAGTCTGTCAAGGACAGGTTAATTCTTACTTACATGTTCCTCTTATTGCCTATTTAGAACTCAGCTAGAATGTATATTCAATAAACCACTGTACAATGACTGCTGAAATAGTTTAAGTTCAGATAATCATTTAACACTTTCCCCCATGAATATTCATGTAAAAAATTATGACGTCATGAGTATTGCATTAATTTGTTATAACAGCACATGGACACAGGATTTTATTAACATGACAGAAACTGTAGAATCATATCTATATAGTATCTATATAGTATCATAAGCAAACAGAGCAGACTCTGATCAGACGGCTCCTACAGGAGCCATCTGATCTTGCTCTACTCTGTTTGCAAATTAAGGTGTAGAAAGGCATATCTATGGAGGAAAGGGTTAAACAAATTACCTGGAATAAACACTCTTCATGCCTATGCAAACAGAGTAGACCTAGATTGGCTAGCTCCTAAAGGAACCATCTAAACAGGGGCTACTTTGTTTGCTAAGAAACTATAAAAGATAGAGAAGTCATACTTAGAATATTCATACTATGAAGGTCAATGTCAAACAAGTCACAGGTCAAAGCACTTGGTTGATGCTTAATGTTTCATTAACACATTTTATTCATTATCTTTTTACTCCATGGATATTCATGTCAGAAGTAATGACATCATGAATATTAATTTCATTTCACATGGACACAGGAATTGTTTGCCATGGCAGATACTCTGGAGTCATATCTGGGTCCATGCTTATAAAGCTTTTAGTTGAGTCTGAGTTTCGTTCTCAAGCTTTTGATTGGTCAGATTTGAGTTCTCAAGCTTTTGATTGGTCAGATTTGAGCCAAAGGCTCAAATCTGACCAATCAAAAGCTTGAGAACGTACTCAGACTCAACTAAAAGTTTTATAAGCAGGGACCCTGTATTATATCATGAACAGACAGAGCAGACCCTGATCAGACAGCTTCTACAGGATCGTCTAATCCAGGTCTACTCTGTTTGCAAAGGCATAGGAAGGCATATTTATGAAGTAAAGGGTTAAGGTTAAATATTTCATAAGTTTTCAAGGTCAGTTGTATATTTTCATTCATTTTCAGGGTCAGCTGTTTAACCATGGCCGTATAATGTGCATGCAGCAGATACATGAGCATTACCTGGCGCTGGGAACCCAGATAGGTCGGGTGTTCATCTTTGACACAAACACCTGCACACTCGCCCGGGCTTCAACCCAGCTTCAAGACTCCGTCCTGTGCATGAAGTTTGTCAGTGGGTGAGTTACACAATTGACAAACTACCATTACAATTGTCTGCTATTTCATGTTAGAAATAATGACATTAAAATAGGGATGGCAACGAATACCAAAATCACCATCCGAATATTCGAACCCAAACTATTCGGATATTCGAATATATTCGTTTGATTTCTATCCGATACAATCAATCAGACTCCGTCCACCCATAATTTCTAGAAGTCATTACAAGTCAGTGTAATAATAATTTGAGTGGCCTACAGACCTAGACAAGTGAGTTGCTTATCATGTAGAAACTGTTTTTCCTACAAAACTTTGTCCTATAAGATATATCATTTGAGAGTTGAGACATGTTATCAATGCAGAGAAGTGAAAGTAAACATTGTGTATGAGCCTGACTTCCGGTCTGGCTAAAGCACGGACTTGTTTGCTAAGTCAGCACTTTAGTATATGGGTGAATACAAATGGCAATTTCAGTATTTTAAATTTAATAGCATTTAGTTTGAAATCTCATAAAGCCAGGGTGGAACAATTCAAGCCATATGAAAATGTTTACCAGAACAAATATGCAGGCTGTTCGAAACACACATGCCTGAGCAAGGGGCGTGTTGTGAAGAAAGTGGGTGGGGGAAGTATTCTGATCGGTTGAGTTAGTTAGCCAGGTGGGTCGATATTTTTCACACCTTACACAAGGGGTAATTATAATGGACCAATAAACAGTAGAGATTGTCGATGCGTATCTACACATAACCAATCTGTCAATTATGGCCCTTAACATCAATTAAACAGGACCACCTGTGGATTAAAAGAGCATCGTTCAAACTGACACTTGCGTTGATTGCGCAACTATTGTACCCCAAAGTGCGTAAGTGTCATGGTGTAATTAACAATGCCTGCCTAGTTGGCTTACCAAATAGCGATTTTTAAGGACTGGAGAAAATTATGCATTACAATTTCAATTAATTTAGTGGGTTTTTTTCGCTATTCGAATAGTAAAATGACATTCGGATATCCGTTTGGTATCCGAATATTCGAATATCCGAATAACCGTTGCCATCCCTACATTAAAAGTATTAATTAGCTAAAGTTTTATGTATAGACACAGGATTTTTTGCCTTGTAAGCATCTTTAGAATCAAATCTATAAATTCCTTAAAGCAAATAGCAAACCCTGATTAGACAGATCCTACAGGAGCCGACTGATCTGGGTCTACTCTGTTTGCAGAGGCTTCTAATAGGCATCTCTGGAGTTAAGGGTAAAACTTACTAGAGATGTGAGTTGAACCTGTTATTCTATGAATATTCATGTAAAACATAAGGACATCATGAATATTAATTAGATTAATTACATGTATTATTGTAGCTCATGGATGCAGGAATGTTTTGCCATGGCAGAAATCGTGGAATCATTTATTTATAATATCATAATTAGCAAACAGTAGACCCAGATCAGATGGCTCCTATAAAAGCCATCTGATCAGGGTCTGCTCTGTTTGCTAATGGAATTTAATTTCTACAATGACTACAATCTTCCACCTTCCATATTTCATTATAACCATTTTGTCCATGAATATACAGAAGGTATTAAAATTAGGAATATATTTAGACCAGGGAACTTCCCTGTCCTATATTCATGAAAGAAATAATGACTTCATGAATATTTATTAACTTAATTCTAATAATAATTCTAATTAATGGCATAATTATGTGCACAGGAATTTTTTGGTATTGATAAAATTGATAGAGTCAGATGTATTATCGATAATTTCATAAGCAAACAAAGCTCCTATAAGAGCCATCTGATCTGGGTCTACTCTGTTTGCAAAGGCATGAAAAGGCATTTATTTGAAGGAAAGGATAAACACAGAAGGTTTTTTTTCTTTTGTTTCACAGAGAGAAAGAAGGTGGACTTCTCCTAGTTGGTCTTGCCAATGGTAAAATTGCGATATTCACAATACAAGAACTCATTCATGTAAGTATGGTCGTAGTGTTATCTGACTATAGGCATGGCTTTAATAGCAGAGGGTTTATTTTGGTTGTATTGAAAGATTTTACCATTCAAATGCAGGATACAAGTGCACTGTCATTTGCAAACAGTGTAGTCCCAGATCAGAGGGCTCCTAGAGGAGCCCTCTGATCAGGGACTGCACTGTATGTCATTGAAAATCCTCTAGCCATTTTTTAGCCTTTCATACTCTACCAATTATGGACTACTCCACTCTGAAAATTCAGCATTGAAAGAAGAGTTCATCTGAATTGCCAAATTTAGTCTATCAACAAATATTTCCCTGCCAATCAAGCATCAGTAATGGTACTTGACTAATTGTAGGCACAGTGAAGCTGGTCAATATAAATCATGCCAAATAATTTCGATTTTAAGAACACCAAACTTTGACCCTTTGTATAGTATTAAGTAATATACTCAAGCTTATTATCCCCCACCGCATAGCGGAGGGGGGTTATAGGAATGGCCTTCGTCTGTCCGTCTGTCTGTCTGTCCGTCCGTCTGTCCGTCCGCACTCACCAATGGGTAGTTGTGTGACTTTTTCTAACTAGTCACACAAGTAAAATCATTAACCTGGCCATCTCTTGTGACATTAACCTGGCCATTTCTTGTGACATTAACCTGGCCAGTTGTGGGACATAGGGTTAGGGTTAGGGTTAGCTTCCAGATCATTCTTTTCCAAAGTTAGAGCCAAAAATAGTTTTTCTTGTGGGACTAGTCCCACAAGAAAAGATCAAAGGAAAAAGTCACACAACTACCCATTTGTTAGTCTGTCTGTCCGTAACAATTTCGTGTCCGCTCCATATCTCCTATACCCCTTGAAGGATTTTCAATAAACTTGCATCAAATGTTAACCAAGTTGAGACGATGTGCAGAACATATGTGGCAGATATGTCGGCTCAAGGTCAAGGTCACATTTCAAGGTCAAGGGTTTTAACCTTCAATTTCCATTGCATTTTTGTGTCTGCTCCATATCTTCTAAACCCTTTGAAGGATTTTCATAAAACTTGAGTCAAATATTAAATGAATTGAGACGATGTGCAGAACCCATGCGGCAGTCATGTTGGCTCAAGTTCAAGGTCACGTTTGAAGGTCAAGTGTTCTAACCTTTAATTTCCGTTACATTTTCGTGTCCGCTCCATATCTTCTAAAGCCTTTGAAGGATTTTCATAAAAGTTTAGTTAAATGTTAGCTAAATTGAGATGATGTGCAGAACACATGTGCCAGTCATGTCGGCTCAAGGTCAAGGTCGCATTTGAAGATCAAGTGTTCTTACCTTCAATTTCCATTATAGTTTCGTTATCTCCTATACCCCTTGAAGGATTTTCAAGAAACTTGCCTCAAATGTTAACCACGTTGAGACAATGTGCAGAACATATGTGGCAGTCATGTCGGCTCAAGGTCAAGGTCACATTTGAAGGCCAAGTGATTTAATCTTCAATTTCCATCACATTTCGTGTTCGCTCCATATCTTCTAAACCATTTGAAGGATTTTCATAAAACTTGAGTCAAATATTAACCGAATTGAGATGATGTGCAGAACACGTGTGGCAGTCATGTTGGCTCAAGGTCAAGGTCACATTTGAAAGTCGTGTTCTTACCTTCAGTTTCCATTATATTTGTTTCCGCGTCCTATTTTCTTAACAACTGGAAGGTTGAATGTCAACCACGTTAAGACCCATTGTATCACCTTAAGGTCAGTGTCTTAATTTAGGTGGCGGCGGTGGGGGATATAGCTGTCCTTTGACTGCCTTGTTAGATTTACACTTGACTGTCCATCAGTCACATTTATAGCTTGTTTGTTTTTTTTGAAGAAAAATATAAGCTATTGTCGTTACTCTGGTGTTTGTGTTGTCGTTGCCGTTGTTGTGTCATCCACAAACTTTAATATTAGCTATTATGTATTTACTATTCATGCAAATCTTATGACTTCACACACTTGTTCACCGTCACAAGGGCTACAACCATACAAACGAGCATTAGCACATTCATGCTTTGCTCTTGTTTGTCACATCTTACGCCAGTGTATATGATTCATGAAAATGTTTATAGGATGGTTGATCATTATGAGGATGTTTGCAGCTGGAGAATAGTTTTGGTATGAAACTATAGTCTGCTCTGTTTGCCAATGGAATTTGATAGATAGGTTTTTTACTTTCTAAAATGACTATAATGTTCCACCTTCCATATTTCATTATATAATAACTATTTTGTCCATGAATATTTAGTAGGTATTGAAATTTGAAATAAATATAGAACATGGAAAGGATTAATCTTGACTAGAGACATGAGGTCTGATCTAAGTCTATAACTGTTTGCAATGTAATAAGAAACCTTTTCTCAGACAGCATATGAAACACATATGTGCTTTGGTTTTAGATTGAGCCAGTGGACATTATGTTTACAGTAAAACCCCACTAAACAGGATGTACAATCTAATCTAAATATCGGTCTTGGAGACAGGTGGCAGCTTAATGCAGGGTGAAAGTCATGATTTTCTGCATGACTTTCACCCTGCATTAATCAGCCACCTGCCTAAAAGTGTCTAAATTCTTCTTTACTAGAATTCTGGTTTAGAAGGGTTCAATTGTATGTTTCTATATTGTTTATAATGAAATCAGTCTTCAGTGAAAAACGGATTTTAAAATTTTGTAGGAAGAGAATGTGGATCCAGTCTGTCTCTATCCTGGCTTTGACTTTGAGCCTGTCCTGTGCATGGAGAAATTTGGGTACCGTGTATTTACATCATGTGGTACCCAGCTTATAGTCCTAAACTTGACAAAAGGGATATTTCTTGACAAGATCATAGAAACGGAACCAGAAAGGTATGATAGGACTCTGTGATTGTTAACCTATCTGACATATTCTGTTTTAATCTATTCGACCTGATAAAGATGCCTTTTGATACCTTTGCAAACAGAGTAGACCCAGATCAGACATCTCCTGTAACAAAATGTCTGATCAGGCTCTTCTCTTTTAACCTGTTCCCTCATATTGGTGACGTTTGACGACTCTGTAGAATTCACTTTGTGAAACCATTGTGATAAATAGAGCATTTGCTCCTATTGGAGCAAATGCTCTATTTATCACAATGGTTTCAAACTACAAAATTCTAAATTTTTCCTTTTCTCTAGATAATGCTTCTTTTTGGTAGATTTATTCTAAGAGGTTGTATCTAAAAATAGCATATGATGTAATGGGTTAACTAATATAAATTTGATTCCACAGTGTATGCCATGGAGAAAAAAAACTTGTTCATAATGCCATTATAAAAATCCAGTTAACCCTTTACTCCATGAATATTCATGTAAGAAATATTGATATCATGAATATTAATAAGATTAATTATTATAATAGGACATGAACACACGAATATTTGGCCATGGCAGAAACTGCAGAATCGTATATATATTATTTCATAAGCAAACAGAGCAGATCCTGATCAGAAGGCTCTTATAGGAGCTTCTGATCTGGGTCTTCTCTGTTTGAAAAGCTGTAGAAAGGCGTATTTATGGAGTATATGGTTAATCAATCTTGTTATTAACATAATGTTGAAACATAACAGGATTCTTTAATATCAGAATTCCCCCTTCTCATGAGCATCAATTTGCCTTAAAAACAAAAACATTGCATGAAGGGAATTTTATAAAAACCTTTGAATGTATAGATCTCACTTTAATCTTTTAACCCTGCTGGGCTTTTTTTAAACCCTTCCCTGTTACATATTCATGTAAGAAATAATGACATTATGAATATTAATTAGATTAAGTTTTATAAAGGCATATGAACACAGGACATTTTGGTCAAGGCAGAAGAATCAGATCTATATTATACCATACCATAAGCAAATAGAGCAGACCCTGATCAGACAGCACCTACAGGAGTCATCTGATGTGGGTCTACTCTGTTTGCAAAGGCATGCAAAGGCATTTATATGAAGGAAAGGGTTACTGTTAAAAAACAAAATACAATGTAGTTAGCCCTGTATTCCATAATTATGCCTTTGCAAACAGAGTAGGCCCAGATCAGGCAGTTCCTATAGGAGCCATCTGATCAGGGTCTGCTCTGTTTGCTTATGATGTAATATAGTATAATTCTACAGTTTCTGCCATGGCCAAACATTCCTTCATCTGTGTGCCATTATAATAAGTAATCTACTTAATATTCATGATGTCATTTTTTCTCACATGAATATTCATGGAGTAAAGGGTTAAGAATCCTCTACCTTTTTATGCATGTTACTGATGACTACTAACTCCTCCATTACAAAGGCAGACACAAATGTCTTGTTTGTTTGAATGTATGATATTTACCTTAGCCATAACTTCTGAACAGTTAGAGATAGATCCTTCATATGAGGCATGCATACTTATCTTGCACAGTTAAATCAGCTTAAACTCATCTACATAGGGGACATTCCAAAACAATGAAACATTATTTCCGAACTTAACCATTCTTGTAGAAGAAAAGATTTTTTGAGAACACTCATGAGATTTGACCCTTTACTCCAAAGGTATGCCTTTTAACACCTTTGCAACAGAGTAGACCGTGATCAGATGGCTTATGAAATACTACACAACTGACTCTACAATTTCTGCCATTGCCCAAAATTCCTTTGTTCATACATTGTAATTATGTCATCATAAAAATTCAGCTAACTGATATTCATGAGGACTCCCGGAATGTATTGATTTCATTTTCTTATAACAGGGTGGCGTCAGCGTCTCCAATCAGTTGTATGACCATTATCAAGAATGATGTGTACTTCTCCAAGAAGAACAAAACTATCGTCACTATATGGGATTCTACGAAAGAGAAGTTCAATCGCTCAATCAACATGGCTGAGTTTCTAAAGTAAGCTTCTTCTTTCTGTCAATCAACATAGCAAAGGCTCTAAAGTAAGCTTCTTTCTGTCAGTCAACATAGCCGAGTTTCTAAAGTAAGTTTCTTTCTGTCAGTCAATATGAGTTGACAGAGGTTCTAAAGTAAGCTTCTTATTTCTGTCCATCAACATAGTTGAGGTTCTAAAGTAAGTCTCTTCTTTCTGTCAATCAACATGGCTGAGGTTCAAAAGAAAGTTTCTTTCTGTCAGTCAACATGGCTTAGGTTCCAAAGTAAGTTTCTTTCTCTCAATTAACATGACTGAGGTTCTTAGGTAGTCTTCTTTTGTCAATCAACATAACTGAGGTTCTAAAGTAAGCTTTTTCCTTCTGTCAATCAACATAGTCAGGGTTCCAATAAGTTTCTTTCTGTCAATTAACATGGCTGATGTTCTAAAGTAAGCTTCTTCTTTAGGTCAATCTGCATGACAGGTTCTAAAGCTTTTTTCTGTCAATCAACATAAAGTTCTAAAGTAAGTGTATTTCTATCAATCAACATGGCTGAGGTTCTAAAGTAAGTGTATTTCTATCAATCAACATGGCTGAGGTTCTAAAGTAAGTGCATTTCTGTCGATCAACATGGCTGAGGTTCTAAAGTAAGCGTATTTCTGTCGATCAACATGGCTGAGGTTCTAAAGTAAGCGTATTTCTATCAATCAACATGGCTGAGGTTCTAAAGTAAGTTTCTTCTTTCTGTCAATCAACATGGCTGAGGTTCTAAAGTAAGCGTATTTCTATCAATCAACATGGCTGAAGTTTCTTCTTTCTGTCAATCAACATGGCTGAGTTTCTAAAGTAAGCTTCTAATTTCTGTCAATCAACAGGACTGAGGTTCTAAAGTAGGCTTCTTCTTTCTGTCAATCAACATTTTCATGCATTTGCAAACAGAGGTGACCAAGATCAGAGGGCTCCTATAGGAGCCATCTGATCAAGTCTGATCAAGTTGTACTCTGTTTGCTTACAAAATTATAATCGATCTGACTCTACTGTTTCTACCAGTACCGAAAACCCGGTGTACGTATACAATCATAAACAGTCTGCTAAGTGCTTATAAATATTCATGATGTCATTATTTCTTACATGAATATTGAACAGGGAAAAAGTGATCACATTCCCTCATATCGACACCACTTGACACCTCTGTAATAGTATTTTTTTGAAACCATTGTGAGAAATAGAGCATTTGCTCCATAGGAGCAAATGCTCTATTTATCACAGTGGTTTCAAACCTACACAATTCTAAAATACGTTTTGCCAGTGCTTGCTCCTTTTCAGGTGATTAATGTAAAAAAAGTGGGGTCTAAAAATAGCTTATGATTGAGGGAATGGTTTAAGCCTTTCAACTGTGGACAGATTTATGAAGACCCTTGCGAACAGTTTGGATCTAGATGTGATACAGAGTAAGCTAATATCTAAACTGTTTGACACTCTTTATATTTTGTTTAACCCTTTACTCCATGAATATTCATGTAAGTAATAATGATACCGTGAATATTAATTAGTTTATTTTTTATAATGACGCATGAATATCGAAAGTTTTGGCCATGGCAGAAACTGTAGAATCACAGCCATATTATTTCATTATCAGACAGAGCAGATCCTGATCAGATGGCTCCTACAGGAGCCATCTGATCTGAGTCTACTCTGTTTGCAAAGGCGCAGAAAGGCATATTTATTGACTAAGGGGTTAACCCTCATCACTGTACTGGCGACTTTGTGGTTACCTGTGCAAACAGTTTGGATCCAGATGAGAGGTGGTGTCAATCAGCATCTTATCTGGATCTAAACCGTTTGTCACTTTGACACTTTTGTTTGGAAAGAAATAGAATAAAACATTACTTTTAGAATTGAAGTAGAAGCCAATATTTGCAGATAACAGTTGCTCAGTATGCAGAAAGTTAGCCCTTTATTCCATTAATATACATTTCCACGCGTTTGCAAACAGAGTAGACCCAGATCAGACAGCTCCTTTGGGAGCTGTCTGATCAGGGTCTGCTCTGTTTGCTTATGAAATAATATAGATATGATTCTACAGTTTCTGCCATGCCCAAAAAATCCTGGGTTTATGTAGCATTATTAAAACTAATCTAATTAATATTCATGGTGTCATTATTTCTTTCATGAATATTCATGGAGTAAAGGTTTAAAGAAAAATATACTTTTAGAATTACAGCTCACATTCTTTGGCAGATGAATATTACTAAGTGTTCATGGGGTTAATTGTATTTCGTTGAATTTTTTTTTCAGTCTTCCAAAGACTGCTGCTCGTGTCACAGCCCTGATGGGTGACTTCAGGGCTCTCTGGGTTGGCACACATGGTGGCCATATTGCACTCGTGGACACCAATACACTTACATTGCTGACCATTACCAACAGATATACCAGAGCTGTGAGGTGCATCGTGAATGTATCAGAACCATGTAAGTATTTAACTTTTTACTCAACCCTTTACTCCATGAATATTCTTCTTTAACCCATTCCCTCATAAGCTATTTTAAGACCCAACCTCTTTGAATAAATCTACCAAAAAGGAGCATTTACTACAGAAAAGGAATTTTTTTAGAATTGTGTAGTCTTAAAGCCACTGTGATAAATAGAGCATTTGCTCCTTAGGAGCAAATGCTCTATTTATCACAATGGTGTCAAAAAGTGACTATAAGAGAGGCGTAAAAAGGCATATTTATGGAGGAAAGGGTTATTAGAAGTAATAATGACATTATGCATATTAATTAGGTGTATTTTTTATTAATATGCTTTTGAACTTACAAATATTTAACTCTTTACTCCATGAATGTTCATGTCAGTTAAAATGACATTATGCATATTAAATAGCGGTATGTTTTTACTATACTTTTGTACCAAGGCAGAAAGTGTAAATTCAGATCTATACAGTAAAACCCCTCTAAACCGGAATTCTAGTGGAGAAGAAATTAGATACTTTTAAGGCAGGTGGTAGTTTAATACAGGGTGAAAGTCATGCAGAAAGCTCCTACAGGAGATTTCTGCACGACTTTCACTCTGCATTAAGCTGCCACCTGTCTCCAAAACCAATATTTATACTAAACTTAACCCTTTCCCTCATATAGACGTATTTTCACGCATTTGCAAACAGAGTAGACCCAGATCAGATGGCTCCTAGAGGAGCCATCTGATCAGGGTCTACTCTGTTTGCTAATAGAATTTGAAAAATCTGTGTCTTTACTTTCTAAAATGTCTACAATGTTCCACCTTCCACATTTCTTTGAAGTATTTCGTTAATGAACATTCAATAGGTATTGAAATTTGGAATAAACATAGAACAGGGAAAGGGTTAATGTCTGGTTTCGAGGGATGTACTGTATTATGTCAAAAGCATACAGAGCAGACTCTGATCATAGAGGAAATAGTTGATCTCAAGGAACCTCTTGACGCCTCTGTAAAAGTCACTTTTGAAACCATCAGTAGGAGCAAATGCTGTTTTTCACAATAGTTTCAAAACTACACAATTCTGAAATGTTCCTGTTTTTCTAGTAAATGCTCCTTTTTATTAGATTTATTCAAAGTGGTTAGGTCTAAAAATAACCTATGAGGTAATGGGTTAAAGACACAAAATTCAATTGATTGATCATTGTTGAGAGTTTTTACGAGATTTCATTTTGTCTTGTTAACCCTTTCACCGCCAATGTTGCAAAAATACACCACGACAAATAGTGCAGTCCCAGATCAGACGCAACCTTTTCAGTGCGGCGTCTTATCAGGGACTTCACTTTTTATCTCAAACTCTATTTCTATATATGTGCTTTATTCCTTTGAAATTTGCATTTATTTATCTTATTTCCTTATTTTATTGAATTCTCTTAAATGATTTAGCAAAATTGGATTGCAGACGACAATTAGAAATTTGGCACCGAAAGGGTTAAGTCTGTGCAATAACTTATTTAAAATCATTCTTGCACATATATAGTTTTGTGCTGTTTTTCCATAAAACTTAATGCACTTCCATTAAAAAATTTGATATTCAGTTTTAAAATGTTTCAAGGTATAATTTTATAACCAACAATATGAAAAGTTGATCACCTAGGAAACAAGAATAGATGCTTTTAGAGATGTATACGACTGAGTGGCGGTGATACTGTAAAAAAACCCATTTTGCATGTAATTTTTGTCTAACCAACTTGTCGTCTGCTGCAATTTTGACAGTCAAATTTTCCGTTTTCCTTCATTTTCAAATTTCAAATTGCAAAGTATAAGTAGTTTGGATCCTCTTCAAATGCTGAATTACTTGGCATCACATCTGGTTCCAAACTTTTCACAAAGTTGTTTAAGGCTATACTCCATAAATTTTATGCCTTTGCAAACAGAGGAGACCCAGATCAGATGACCCAGGAGCCGTCTGATCAGGGTCTGCTATGTTTGCCTATGAAATAATATAAATATGACTCTGCAGTTTCTGACCTGACAGACATTTCCTGTGTTCATACATGTATGCCATTAGAAAAATGAATCTTATTTTCACAAATCTGCAAACAGAATAGACTCAGATCAAATGGCTCCTATAGGACCAGGGTCTGCTCTGTTTGGTAATATAATACTGTTATAAAAGTTATTTTCATATTCATACAGCCACTAGATCTTACATGAATATTCTTTAGATAAATGGTCAAGGATTCTTAACCCTTTCCCTGTTCTATGTTTATAACCAATTTCAATACCTACTGAATATTCATGGACATAATAGCTACAATGAAATATGGATGGTAGAACATTGTAGACATTTTAGAAAGCAAAGAAACAGATCTATCAAATTCTATTAGCAAACAGAGCAGACCCTGATCAGACGGCTCCTCTAGGAGCCGTCTGATCTTGGTCTACTCTGTTTGCAAATGCGTGAAAACATGTTTATATGAGGGAAAGGGTTAAAAGAACATTGTCTATTGGTATCTCACTTTTGTGCAAACTATCTGAATACTGATGCCTAATCGGCCACTTGTATTCTGAAGTAACATGTATCTCTGACTTTCTGATATGCTGATGCAGCTTTTGTGAAAAAATTAGCAAGCTATACATTGGAAATTGAAATAGACAACAACGAACTTTTGCAGACAGGGAAATAATTATAAATGTAGAATATTAGTGTACTAGCATTTGCAGTCAGTGCAGACCCAGATCAGAGGGCTCCTAGAGGAGCCCTCTGATCAGGGTCTGCACTGTTTGTCATTTAAAATTCTCTCACAAAGTATACCATATCATACTACATGGACTCTCTAGTCTAGTAAAATACTGATGGAGTCATTCGACTTTGACCCATAGCCTGCCAGTCGCAACTATAGTTGCACTTGCAAACAGTGTAGACCCAGATTAGAGAGCTCCTTAGGATCTGGATCTGCACTGTTTGCCATGGAAAATCCATGTCTGCATGTTCTAGGAAAATAATTTCAACATATCCTGTATATTTTTGTAAAGATTTGCCTAATTGATATTCAAAGAGGGCAGAGTGATAAAACATATGTGGTGGGCTAAGTGTTAAATATTTCAACATTCATAGGGTTATGGACAATTGATTTACTGTTTGCTTTGTCATTAATGATGAAGCATGCATTTCATTTGATTGCACAGAGTGACTCAAAACACATAAATCCAGAATCATTTAAACACAGAGACATTTCTCACCAAAACTGCCGTCGGCTTCAATTCTCTTTTTAAACTCTTTACCTGATATATGTGCATGTTCATGCATTATGAAACACAGAGTGGACCAAGGTCAAATTGCTCCTGTAGGAGCCATCTGATCAGGGTCTGCCTGTTTGCTTATGGAATAATATAAATATGATTCCACAGTTACTGCAGTGACCCAAAATGCACGTGCTCATATGCCAAAATAAAATTTATTTTAAACTAATGTTCATGAAATCATGTATTCTTATAAAAAATGAATAAATATTCATGAGTTAAAGGGTTAACACCACAGCAAAACATGTCAAGTAAAATGAAATAAGTCTGGGGTTATATTTATAGATCAACATAACTAGTGTGACTAGTTTGAACATTTACAGGGTCCATGTGACATCATGATAAAGAGAAGGAATATATTCCAGATGTCCGGAGAAGATGCTTACAATAAAACATTTTCAAGAATAGCTCCTTATTTCTTCACCAAACCCTATGGTGTGACCTCTCTTTAGATACACCACGAATATACGAATCTAAAGAGTAGTCACACCATAGGGTTTGGTGGAGAAATGGTGATTTAAGTACAGCAAACCTCTCTATAATGGCCACTAAATTACATTAAGTATTTTGTGTTAAATACAGGTGGCTGCTTAAAGCAAGGTGAAAGTAAAACAGAACGCTCCTATAGGAGCGTTCTGTTTTACTTTCACCTTGCTTTAAGCAACCACCTGCACTAAATACCAACTAATTAACACAAATAAGTGGCCGTTATAGAGAGGGTTTACTGTATTTGAATACCCATCTTTATCCGTTGGTCTGCATACTGTCTGATTTCAGTTGTTCCCAAGTGTAAGACTGTGTTTACTGGAGGACTGGGTCTAAGACAGCTCACGGATAGAGAGACTGATAAACGTATGTACTCTGTTCAGTTCTGTTGTACTTTGTTAAGTTTCTTGTTGAATTTTATTGCTGGTATTGGTTTGTTGTTTGTTAGTTTTGTTTTGTGTTTTGGGAATTGGGGTGTGTTTTGTTTGTGCTGTTGTTGTACCTGTTGTATCTTTCTCTTGTTCTTCTTTAGGTTATACATGTATGTGTTCGATATGATTCTGAAAAAAACAGAGGTTGGTGGTGGTGTGTGTGTGGTTGTGGGAGTGTGTGTGTGTGTGTGGGGGGGGGGGGGGGTTGCAGAAAGTGCGACATTTGGTCATAGTTTCAACAACAGTACAGCTATCCCTTTTCAGGGCCTATCCTGTTTGCAAATAAATGACAGTTAACTCGTGTCCCGCATCAAAGGGCTAACAATTATTCTGCTGATAAACAATGATATCTGTTTAAACTGTTACAATTTTGGTGACGGGTCAAATCGGCTCAATTCCAAAACGACCCATATACATGTACCACAATTTTGGTGACGGATCAAATCGGCTCAATTCCAAAACGACCCATATACCAAAACGGTATGCTTCCATAATGGCCCGGTCCATTTACTTTGTTTGAGAAACCACTACTAACCGAGTGTCAGATAACTTTGACCCTGATGAGACACACAGATACTCGGCGTCTCGTCTGAAAACCAAGAGTTTTGCAAACGCCTGTCTTTAGCAGACAAATGGTTTCCTGTTAGAAAAAATCACAAACTTGTTATCTTCTTCAAATTTCACAGTCAATTTTTCCTTGCATCTTTTCAAGACCCGATAAAGACCTAACTGTAGGTCGAAAACGTTCAGTAGAATAATAAAAGGTCAAAATAAGAACCCCTTAGGTCGTCAGTTATACTTTACTTTTTCAATATCAAGATCAGTATCGACTAATTGAAACCGGATGTTGCGCTGATTAATCAGACATCTGACCTTGACCCAGTTTGAAACGTTTAGTGTGACATTGCCCTTAGGATGTAGTTGCAGAAGTATTGTGCTAAGCAATTGGATGTTCAAATACATCTACCTACAGTAAACCCTCTCTATAACGACCACTAAATTGTGTTAATTAGTTGGTATATTAGGGCAGGTGGCTGCTTAAAGTAAGGTGAAAGTAAAACAGAACGCTCCTATAGGAGCGTTCTGTTTTACTTTCATCTTGACTTTAAGCAACCACCTGTCTTTAACACAAAATACTTGATGTAATTTATTGGCCATTATAGAGAGGTTTTACTGTAATTTCAGAAACCCGTGCATACAGTTTATGTTGCTCTTAAGCCATTCGTTCAGTGCATCTTTTTAATGTCCATGTTCTTTGAAAACAAAAGCATTTTGTTTGAAGTTTGTTTTTTATCATCATAATAAAGATACTTGTTTTTGTGATTTAGAATTTAATACAAATCTAAATCCCCTTGGAATGTTTAAATGAGTTTCTGATTGTGAAAAAAAATGCATACACCAGTGGCAATCATTCGCGAACATGGTTACTGCAATCATATATCCATCAGATATCCGCTATTACCCTGTTGCTTTAGGTTAAACTATAAAAACAAATTATATATTGTGGTAAATAGTACTCACATATGTTTCTCGTTTTCCGTGACAAAGTGTTGAACACAAAAGGTTCAAAAAGCTACTTCCAGTGTGTTTGTAACTTTTTTATTCAAATTTGCTCAACTCTTATTCATTCCAGCAAGTTATATTCGCTCGTAAAGTCGCAAAATGTGCCATTACAAAGTGTACCTAATTTGAAGCAAGACGAAATTGGAAATTGACCAGAATTCCTAATCACAACATTACTTTCTATACCTACACTGCACTGATATAACACAGAGTTGTATTCTTTCCTTATCAGAATTAAGTAATCTGCATATAATTCAGCATTCTGTTTCTTTGAAAATATTCGGCATTTAAATTTCATATCCATCATTTTTTTGAAGAAAACGCACGAGCTATTGTCGTAACTCCGGCATCCTCGTTATCGCTGTTGTCATTGTTGTTGTCATCGTCGTTGTTATTCGGAAACTTTAGCTTTGGTTATTCTTTAATATCCGTGCAAATCTTATAAACTAGCTGTTCACCGTCACAAGGGTTACAATCGAACAGACCATCGTTAGTTTAAACATATTTTATTTCCATATTATAGGAAATTGGTTCGAGTCACAAGTTTTTACAAAATTAGAATTGACCCTTTCCTTACAAAGCTGAATACATGTAATGGCAAACAAAATATGATATTCAATATCGGACGAGCGTTAGTACCCGCATGCGGTGGTTTTGTTAACCCTTTCTCTGTTCTGTGTTTATTCCAAATTGCAATACCTACTGAATATTCATGAACAAAATAGCTGTAATGAAATATGGAAGGTGGAACATTGAGGCCATTTTAGAAACTAAAGAAACAAATGTATCCAATTCCCTAGGCAAACAGAGCAGGCGCTGATCAGACGGCTCCTCTATGAACCGTCTGATCTGGGTCTTCTCTGTTTGCAAATGTGTGAAAACACGTTTATATGGAGGAAAGGGTTAAACTGTATCCACTTGGTTATTAATACCATTGCAGCAATAGCACGACTCGGAAGTACGAGTGCTCATGTGATTGCACATCCTGGTAACTCACAGACCGATCGTAATGCCTGCTTATGTATTGCAACAATCTTGTACTATTACAACACGTGTCAAAAGTTTGAGACGCCCACGATAGTTTAACTGCTCAAATCAGTCGTGGACAGTTATGACAGTAATATGACACAGCTAAGCCTATGAGCTTTAACACATTATCTCCTAGTGACGCATTTTTGCGCATCTATAAAAGTCACTTCATGACATCGTTGTGATAAATAGAGCATTTGCTCCTATTGGAGCAAATGCTCTATTTATCACAATGGTCTCAAACTACAGAATTTTAAATTTGTCCTTTCCTCTAGTTAATGCTCCTTTTCGGTAGATACATGTACATTCAAATAGGTTGGGTTTAAAAATAGCCTAGGGGAGAATGAGTTAAACTAGTATGCTAATAACAGGGCTCATTCAGGACTGCTCGTGGTAAAGCCTAGTCGTGTCCACTCATAGACAATAGTACATTTACTACATATGTGGCGTCTCGTGTTGACAAACTATTATGTGTAGAAATATTGCAACCACATCGTGAGACTGTCGTACAAATTACATTTGTATATCAATATTGTTACGACTATGCTTTACTACTGCAATCGTATTGTTGCCATCCAATATGGCAAAACATAGTAGAATATACGCATATAGAGCAAGGTACACGCTGGAGAGGATGTCTCAGTTTTGATTTCTTCTTTTCGATTTTATCATTGAATCTAGAACTTTGTTCCATTGTCCGACGGCTCTCTTTCTAGTTGTTTGTCGCGTAGTAATTTCTCTCCGGACACTCAGTACTATTACCATGTCAACGATGATTAAGATGGCAGACATTAAGCTTAAACACAAAATTGTCAATGACAGGGCTGAAACACAATGACCTCCAACAGCTACTCCTGGAAAACAAAAACGAAAGAAAGCTTTGTAAAGAATCTAAACTTTTTTTAATATTTCACATTGACCATTGCAAACAGATTTGAAGAAAATACAATGGAACGTTGACATCGCGAACTACAATGGACCATACAAAGTACTTTGAGAAAACAATTCCGAGTCATCCAATTTCTTATCTGGACAATTTCTCAAGTTGACAGTTACATGCAGGTCGAAAGTAGTACTTTCGACCTGCGTTAGGCTGCCACGGGTGTTTCTTTATATGCGCAGTGATACATTTTAGAACAATTCTGAATGGTAAAGTTTGGAAGGATCGAATTTTTACTTCGAGTTATCGAAGGTTCAACTGTACTGGATTTTATGCAGTACGCTGAAGTCGTAAGTTAGGAGAGGGTATATCTTTACTAAATGTTTTACACCTGTCAAAGGGAGAATACAAACTGTTTTAAATATTCCCGAACAGTAGGGTATTGTATGATATCTATACATGTACTACAGTAAACCCTCATTGTACCGGCATTCGCTATGTACAATGGCACCCTCATTATACCGGCAATATGCATTGAAAATAAATTACGGTTAACTCTTTGAAACAACCAATTAATATATAGGTGCAATGCCAATGACACGGGCGATTGCTTAATGCAGAACACAAGAAGTGCAAAAAGCTCCATAAGGGAGCCTTTTGCACTTTTGTGTTCTGCATTAAGTGATCACCTGTTGGTACTAGTTTAAAGCTGGACAAATGGTTCTTTTCATATTTAAACTCGATATAACGGCAACCTCGTTATACCAGCCCAATGTCTGGAAACAAACATCTCCGTTGTAACGAGATTTTATTGTATACGGTTCATACACTGGCCAAATCTAACTTTACTTGTCATTGTGTGAGACATACAGTCATATTGTCTACGCGAGAATATAATATCAGGCGAGGCAAAACCGAGTCGTAGGCGTAGAAAGGCGTAGGATATGACGTAATCTATGACATATTTATGGAGTAAAGGATGGACCCTCTCCCATACTCTTACCTGTTGTTCCGTCACACGGGTCAGTGGATAAACAGTTGTCATAGTAATACTTATAGGTGGTAGTTCCTGAAAAAGAAACAAAATTAACGCTTAACCCATATAAACTAATACCCTCATAGGCTATTTTTATATCCAACCTCTTTATGGACACGGGAATGTTTGGCCATGACAGAAACTGTATATTCATATGTTTGTTAGCTCTATTTCATAAATAAACAGAACATACTCTGATCAGACGTCTCCTGCACGAGCCGTCTGATCTATTTCTAATCTGTTTGCAAATACGTAAAAATGCGTTTACAGTAAAACCTCTCTATAACGACCACTATATTACATCAAGTATTTTGTGTTAAAGGCAGGTGGTTGCTTAAAGCAAGGTGAAAGTAAAACAGAAAGCTCCTATAGGAGCGTTCTGTTTTACTTTCACCTTTCTTTAAGCAACGACCTGCTCAATTTACCAACCAATTTACACAATTTAGTGGTCGTTATAGAGAGGTTTTACTGTACATGTATATGAAGAAAAGCGTTAACGCAGCTTAGACAGACCGCATTAAAACTGTTCGTCAGTCCAGACTCCGAACACCACCTACTTATAGCAAATAATATTCGTCACCGAGTGCAGTAAGCAGGATCAGATTGGATCCTGCTCAGACCTCGAATTTGCTCGAGAAGAGAAATTCCATAATAAGTTTTACCCTGCAGTATACAGCTTCCTGTCCTGAAGACCTACACATAAACCTTGTTCAACCAACCGCAAGCAAGCAGCAGCTTTGATACAAATTAGGCGCCGAGTAACTCGGCGTCTTATCAGGATGGATCCAAGCTGTTTAACACTCGGTCAAGGTTTTCCAAAAGCTTGATCGAATCGGAAGTAGTCAGAATTGCATCAGATCCAAATTTTAGCGGACATTATTTTTTTGCAGCGGTGCAAGGTCCAAGGGTACTCTTTTGAGTTTTAACCCCTTAAAGAGGAAGTCCCTACAATGATCGCATATTTCCAATAATATCATAAAACTTGGTATTTGTTATTCTCTATCATTATTATGAAGGTTCCCAATTTGAACTTATATAGAAATATGCCCCTGTGATACAAATAAACCGATTTCATCAATACTGATGATTTTTGTTCTACAACACAATATTATCGGCCTTTTCCGTTAAATTCTTCCGCGTTTTGTCGATGATGACCCGATTCCTCCATTGTTTACGTAATCGCTTTCTCGGAAGCGGTCGGAGAATCGCGAATAGGGCGAACAGTTACGAAACTAAAACCCAACCCGAATAAAACTGAAACATCGTGGAGAAAAACCGGGATCGGCGATATCAAACACATGGATGTTTTGTCATTATAAACGGTAATTGGATGGGGCTTTTTGCGATATACTACTTTTCAGCATATAAACAAATGAGTTTTGCACATTTTAAGTGTTTACGAAACGCGTCAAATGTAGGGACATTCCCTTTAACCTTTTATTCCGTGAATATTCGTATAAAAATAATAACATCATGAATATTAATTAGATTTATTGTTATAATAGCACATGGACACAGGATTGGCCATTACAGAAATTGTAGAATGACATCCATATATTATCATAAACAAACAGAGCAGACCCTGATTAGACGGCTCCTATATATATGGTCTTGGTCTGCTCTGCTTGCAAATGCATACAAATGTATATTTATGGAGTAAAGGGTTAAATGCTGAACTTAAAGTTGGACTGTTCCAAAATCAATCAAATTAAAATTACCGCGAATATCCAGTTTTAGTTTGAGTTTTAGTTCGTCTGTTTCTTCGAAGAAATCACGAGCTATTGTCGGCGTCCGCGTTGTCGTCGTTTTCGTCGTCGTTGTCGTCGTCGTTGTCGTCATCGTCCGAAATCTTAGCATTGACCATAACTTCTTCAAATGTTCATTTACAACCTTCATTTTTGGTATGCATCTTCATCTTGACAAGGCCTATCCACATATACCAAAATGATAACAGACAAGCGTTCGCACCCGCTTGCGGTGCTCTTATTAAAGCAAAGTGTAGCATGACAAAACAGTGCAGACCCTGGTTAGCTGCTTCATCTAAGATCCCTCTCATATTGGTCTACACTGTTTGCAAAGAACATTAAGTGACTTGTTAAGTGTCCCGCACTAAAAGCGTTACTTGGTTTACTTTATATGCGATGTTTTTATGCCCCCACATAGTGGTTGCATATAGGGTTGCCCTTGTCCGTACATACGTACGTCTGTACGCACATCTAGAAGAATTTTCCGGACTTCTTCTTGGAAAGTATTTGTCCAATCCACACCAAACTTTACACACATATTTGTGGCCATTATATCTTGGTCAAGTTCGATAGCCATGTAAATCGCTTCAGTCGTTTAGGAGGTGTGGTCATTTATTTGCAAAAAATACTTTAAAAATGGCCCTTACTTTCTGTGACAAAAAGTCTGAAGTGGGGGCATCAGTGTCCTATGGACACATTTCTAGTTTTCTTTATCTCGCTTATATTTGCCGTGATAGCTAGAAAGTAGTTTACACAAACCTACCATTTATGTTACTACACATATTGTCACCAACTATGGTTATATTGTTGGAAAGCGTATATGGTATGAACCAAAGGTCCGCACAGGTGCACTGCCATGCAATATTATACATCGTGATGTCAGCCAGAGAGTCCATGCCGCTGAGCATGTTGTTGGGGATGGTCTCGAACCCGTTGTCGCTCAGATCAATATGACGTAACTTAGTATTATATTTGAAAACGTCAAGCGTCAAGGAATTGACATCACTGCCCTGAAGAGAAAATTTGGAGACGTTCGAGTATACGGTATTTGTAATACAGCACACTGTGCAGAGCAATAGTTTCTACTTTAACACATTTCCCCACATTGACACCTTTTGACGCCTCTGTTAATGTTACATTTAAATCATTGTGATAAATAGAGCATTTTCTCCATAGAAGTAAATGCTCTTTTTATCACAAAGGTTTCAAAACTACACAATTCTAAAAAAAAATCCTTTTTCTAGTAAATGCTCTTTTTCAGTCAATTTATTCAGAGAGGTTGGATCTAAAATAGCCTATGAGGTAATGTTCTAAAAATAGCCTCTGTCGCAATGGGTTAATATGACGCCAATCAAGCATTTGTCACACTTGCTTAATTTAAAATCAGTTCATGTTTATAAACAAGAAGAGTTGTATTATGCGCCCCGTCTACCCGTCCGTCCTTCGTCAGCAAATTCTTGTCAGAAGCGTAGCTGAATCCAAATGTAATGGGAGCATATTGTCTATGGAGGTACGGCGCACGCTCTCCGGGAAAATTTAGAATTGTGTAGTTTTGAAAGCAAATGCTCTTTTTATTACAATAGTTTCAAAAGATGGCCTCTTACAGAGACATCAATACATGTATGAGAAAATGGGTTAAAGCTTACTTGACAAGGCGGCGTTTTTCAGTCTACCTCAGCCTTCAACCTTTGTTCCATTTTTGGCCATAACAATGTCTTCACCAGACTGGTATTATGTACTTGCTAAGTGCGTATCGCTAGCTACGCATCTGCTTGTGCAGATAAGTCCTCCTTTATCATGAACGGAATTTTGTCATTTGATATAGATATATAGATTTAGTTCGGCAAACAGAAAATATAATATGGTTTACAAAACATGTGTCACATCATAATAAATAGAGATAAGTTAGAATGATGCACAGTAAAACCACGGCATGTTTTCTATGCTAACGATAACACAAGAAAAGGCATGCTCTTATTTCCATTATGGTCCTTATATTATTGTCCGATTGTGAATAAAGGTTAGAAAAGTTTTGTTGCATTATCGGTTCTGAGAAACTCCCATATTTATTTTTCTTAACATTGACGCGGATAAATACAGTAAAACCCTGCCAATGCGACCATCTAAAAGAGGTATAATTATGGGTGCCAAATACAGGTGGTAGCTTAAGGCAGAACAAAAGTAATACAGAATGCTCCTCTAGAAGCGTTCTGCATTACTTTTGTCCTGCATTAAGCAACCACCTGCTTATAAAGACAGCCATGTTTATTCATTAGGTGGTCGCATTAGAGAGGTTCTACTGTATACGTTCTACTGTACGTTCTTCATCCACTAAAGCTTTTTTGAGGAATGGCTTGTCGATCGGGCGTATAATGATCTGCCTTAGTATTGCATACATTACATATTGCAAAAACATTCGTAATACCGTTATAGTAATGCTTGTCAGGTTTTTCCAACTGTAGAACATGCCATTGGGAATAATCTGTGACGTAAACGGACTGTAAAGAATTTCAAATTTTCCTTGTTGTCTTGGAAACGTGTGCGTCGCTGTTGTCATCTTTTCCACTGACAGTCCGGCCATGGCGTTGGGACTAACCACGTCAATATAGCCACCTTCAAGTCCGAAGAAGTCCAAGTCAACGACGCCAGAGAATGCACTGTCCGGAATATTGTGTATCTTGCAGTTCTTGAACTAAAAATTATAGACATAATAGAACATCATATAAAGATGCGTACTCAAATAGTAAAATCGTCATTTCTTCACCAAACCACTCTTTAGAATCGTCTCGAAGGGATATAGAATTAAGAAAACGTTTCAATAATTTTGCTTTAACCCTTTCGGCGCCAAATTTCTAATTGTCGTCTGCAATCCAACTTTGTTAAATCCTACAGTAAAATAAGGAAATGAGATAAATAAATGCAAATTTCAAAGGAATAAAGCACATATATAGAACAAGAGATTGAGACAAATAGTGAAGTCCCTGATCAGACGCCGCCTTTCAAGGCGGCGTCTGATCTGGGACTGCACTATTTGTCGTGGTGGATTTACACGACTGTGGCGGTGAAAGGGTTAAACTATCAATCTTGCAACCAAACTGATTTGGCATTGCCGCTTTCACTGCTAACACAGTAGGCAGGGGTGAGAGGACTCGTGTAGGAATTGCCTGTTTAGGGTCTACACTGTTTGCTTACATGTTACTGATTCTCTGATTGCCATGACAATACATTTTCTCATAATTTTCTCATAATCAGAGCGACAGATAAGTGTACGTACTCAGATACTAAAATCGTCATTTCTCCACGAAACCCTATGCTGTGACCACTCTTTAGAATCGTCTAAAGAGTGGTCACAACATAAGGTTTGATGTAGAAATAAAGAAGTTATTCTTGAAAATGTTTTAATTTACGCATCTTTTCTTATCTCACCTCTACATAATGAAATTAATGTATAACGTGGACAGAGTATTATTCATCCATTGATGCATTTACCTTAAGATGTTGTATATAGCTCATATGTGCAAAGGGACCTGAACTCATGTACAAGCTGCCAGACAAACCACAGTCCACATTCAGCTCTGCAGGGAAGTTCGTATCAAAGGCAGTCGTATTGATACTATCGAATCCTGAACTAAAAGTCTCATTGTCTCCTGAAATGTATGCAGTACAACGATGTTAAAGGCGACGTCTATATGCAGTAATTGTTCTCAATTTTATAGTCTAACTCATGCGTGTGAAGCACATTTGAACGCACATATCCTGTGTGAAAAGAGCGCTATATAAATGTGGTATAATAATAATAATATTGTCAGAGGTCCAGATAAGATGCATAAAGTAGAAAAAAATTAAGAATAGCTTTTTTATTTCTCCACCAACCCCTGTTTTGTGACTGCTCTTTAGAACAGCCTCGGAGAGGCTATTCTAAAGAGTGGTCACTACATAGGGTTTTAGTACTTTGATACCCACGTTTGTCTTATATTTACAATTCCTTTTTTGTTACAAAAATGCATTATAATATCACAGTTGTTTGACTTCTATCCTGTTTTTAAAATAAATTGTAATGTTACATTTCATAAAATAGTTAAACATTAATTATTAGCTCGCCTATTCGCCTATAAGAATAGTGGAGGGGGCTTATGTGATCACCCCGGCGTCGGCGTTGGGTTTTTAACATAGTTACAGCTTTGATCGGTAGATAATTCTATGTGGGTTTGTGCTAATTGTTTTCAGATACATTTATTTCAAATATAGAAAGTCAAGGTGCAAGTCTCTTTAACAGCATCAAGCATTGCGTGCTGGTTCTTACCATGATATGGCATGAGTCCATTAACTGTCACCACCAGCCTCTGTGGGACGGGGTCAAATGCGTTGTAATTGATTGGTCGGTCTGAAGATGACGCCATGGCACTGTAGTCACAAGTAAACTGGTTGTCTTGTACATAGGAACATTGGGTTGGTGCTGCAAGGTCAGACCCACGAAATAGGGCGAGGAGAAAAGCAAGCGGCAAGATCCACGTGTTAGAACCACTATATATAGAACAAAACACATATTTCTTATTTAAATGAGATTGTGTCTGACATACTACAACTTTTTCATTGTTTGGTCACTTGATAAACATATGACATTAGGTAAACTTGTCCAAACTTGACTTTTGCAGCATTTTCATAGTTCATGTTAGAGAGTCATGCAAAAGAAAAGGAATACAGTTGAACTTCGATATCTCGAAATCGGATAACTTGAACTTAGGGATAACTCGAAGTAAAAGTTCGGTCCTTCCAATACTTACATTACAGACTTATTCTAAAATGTATCATTACGCATATCTAGAAACACATGTAACAGCTTAACCCATTCCCTCATATTGACGCCTCTGTAAAATTCACTTTTTGAAACCATTATGATAAATAGAGCATTTGCTCTATGGAGCACATACTCTATCACAATGGTTTCAAAACTACACAATTCTAAAATATTCCTTTCCTCTAGTTAATGCTCCTTTTCGGTAGATATATTCAAAGAGGTAGGCTCTAAAATAGTCTGCGGGAATGGGTTAAATAATACAGGTTAAAATAATGCTGATATAAGGATCATTCAGCATCACTTTATACCTGCATTAATAACTTCCCAGCGTATGTCCTTGTCAAGATCAAAAATAAAATTCAAGTTATAGGGTCTTTAATGTACCAACCCTTTCTCAGGCTTTAGTTGTAAATGTTTTAGAATCTTTGTTCGGTAGAAGCTGTAGAATCAATCAACCATGTTTAAGAACGTGCTTGGAATGCTGAATATTCAAAGTAGACTGATCCGTCACTGTTTAAATGTAGAGTTGATTTAGTATGGAAGGAATCGAAGGATAGACATATCATGGTCTACAGTGTTTGCAAATTTCTCCTGTACTCTTGATAAGGGTTAGAAGCCCTGGTGATGCATGTTCTTTAGTTCGCTATAGTCAACATTGCCTATTGACTCTGGAGAACGATACATAGCAATCAGAATCCTAGTATAAACAAACAAAATTACACTTCCATAAATGTGTAAACAACTACGTTACTTGGTCTTTTATTTCGTTTTTTTTTCATCTTTATTTTTATTCTGATGTTTAACCCTTTCCTCCATAAATACGCAGTTTCTAAGCCTCTGTAATAGTCACTTCTTGAAATCAGTGTGATAAATAGAGCATTTGCTCCATAGGAGCAAATGCTCTATTTATCACAATGGTTTCTATAGTACACACGTATAACATTTTCCTAGTAAATGCTCCTTTTCGGTAGATTCATTCAAAGAGGTTGTGTCTAAAAATAGCCTATAGAGGAAAGGGTTAAGTAAATGTTTTGTCGCAAACAAATACGCTTTGTAAGCACCAACTATACACCATGCATAGGCACACTTGTGATAACCTTTGTGAACACGTGTTCACGATGCGACGCCAAGTAACTCGCAGAACTCTAGCATCAGATCTATACTATATACATGTGTACAATAAAACAACGACCACTAAATTACATCAACTATTTTGTGTTAAAAGCAAGTGGCTGCTTGAAGCAAGGTGAAAGTAAAACAGAACGCTCCTATAGGAGCGTTCTGTTTTACTTTCACCTTTCTTTAAGCAGTCACCTGCCCTAAATATCAACCAATTAACACAATTTAGTGGCCGTTATAGAGAGGTTTTACTGTACCATAAGCAAACTGAGCAAAACCTGATCAGACGACTCTTACAACATCCGTTTGATAGGAACTACTCAGTTTGCAAATGCATAGAAAGGCGAATAATTTTATGGAGTAAAAGATACTGATATAAAATGAACAATGATACTATATTGTAGATGAAAGTGAATTAGGGTCATTTGATAAGTGTACTGCAAGGCTTTACTTCACGAACGACATACACACAGTCTATTGTAAAATCAACTCTAGAACAACCTCAACAATTAAGGAAGGAATATTACGGTCTTGCTTTCTTGTCCCATTCTATCATTGTGGAAACTGGGACCTAAGCAACTGTGTTTTATAATATGCTTAGAACGAACAGAAAAATCAAGAATAGCTTTTTGATTTACAGAAAAAGCTAGACCTGATTGGAATGCTAAAATTAAAAGTCATTGTTTTATGCTCATGTCAATAAAAATGGCTACTTAAACAAAACTGACCAATTAGCCGTTTACCGCATGTATATAAGACATATTGATACCGTGAGTGCTAATCAGTTGAATAGATTTATTAACATTATGACATTACCATGACAAAAACCGTGGACTCGTGTCTATATCATGTCATAAGCAAACAGAACAGACCCAGATCAGACGGCTCATATTTGAACCATCTGATCTGGGTATACTTTGTTTGCAAGTCGTAGAAAAGCGTATTTATGGAATAAAATGTTAATTAGACTGACCAATAAACGCTTTACGTGATGTGCATTTTGTAAGACATACTGACATCCTGAAAGTTATTTACATAAATACTTTTAATGACATTATGATCAATGAAAGATTTTACTAAGACAGAAGCTTTGGAATCATTTATATTATGCCATATGCAAACAGAGCAGGTCCAGATCAGACGGCTCCTATATAGGATGATCTGGGTCTGCTCTATTTGCAAAAGTGTGAAAAAACATGTATATGAAATAAATTGTTGAATTAAAATACTTACATATTCAAAACTCACGTCATATATAGGTAACATACTTTTTTCTTTATTTCCTTCATGCGCACTTACAAATGTACTTTTAACCCGCATACTCTTAAGGGAAATGAAACATGTTTTAAGTCTAACACTTAACCTGTTCAATATTCATGTAAGAAATAGTGACATCATGAATATTTATTATTTATTTTTATAAAGTTGCATGAACACGTAACTGTTTTACATTGACAGAAACTGTAGACTCCTATTTATATAATTCCATAAGCGAACGGGACAGAACCTGGTCAGACGTCTGATCTGGGTCTACTATGTTTTCAAGGACGTTTATATGGGGGGAAGGATTAATTAAGAGAAGTAAGACACGTACTGATTATATGGATTAACCTAGTTCAGCTTTAATTCTAGTTAACCTACTGGCACCTCTGTAATAACTTTTGCAAACAATTTGGATCCAGATGAGGCGCCGAGTAACTCGGCGTTTCATCAGGATCCAAACTGCTTGTCACACTGATGATATATTTTCAAGAAAACAAACGGAAGAAAAATGTGGGTTTTTTTTAGAATTGAAGCAGACGGTCAATATTTGCAGACGACAATTGCTCAGAGTACAGAAGGTTAAGTAGAGGGCACGACCTATTCATATTTATTTCACCTACATTCTTGTCCAATTGTTTTGGTTTTAACCCTGATTCGGCTCTGAATTTTTTTTTCAAATTTGAATCTTTTCAATTTTAGTCACCACCGAATTAACCAAGCTTTTGAGAAAATATTGATCAAGTGCCATGACATGAACCTTTGAGAAATCATTGACAGAGTGTCAAACAGCTTGGCTCCTCATTACGTGGCCAATTTACTCGGCGTCTCATTTCGTTCCACGCTCTTTGCAAGTGCGATTAAGGTCGCGGCAATTAATGCTATGTTTAGAAATTCCAATTCAGGATTATCTTTATAACCCTATTTGTCAATATTCGTTATAATCTGTTGCTAACAGTTGCAGAGCATTAATCTTTATTAGCAATATGTACAATAATCCTTTACTCCATAAGTACGCCTTTCTACGCATTTGCAAACAGAGTAGACCCAGATCAGACGGCTCCTGTAGGCACGTGAAACGTAGGACGTTTTGGTCATGGCGGAAACTGTCGAATCATGTCTTTAGTATTTCCTGTAGGAGCCTTCTGATCTGGCTCTACTTTGTTTACAAAAACATAAAAAGGAGTAGTTATGGAGTAAAGGACCAAGCCACGTTATTGTGCGTGTTATTATGTCTCCCCCATATTTATAGGGGGGGGGGGGGCATATTGTTTTCGTAAGAGTTGTCTGTCTGTCCGTTACACTTTTTGTCTGGACTTTAACTTCAATATGCCTGATGCCAGTTGATTGAAACTTCATATAATGAGAGGAAGTGTCATGCACAAGGTTCATAACTGTGGCTTCACTAATATAGGAGTCATTGCCCCTTGTAAAAAAATCACACTTTTTTGTCCGGACGATAACTCCTATATGACTCATGCCATTGGATTGAAACTTCATATATGGAAAGAGCATAATGAGAGGAAGTGTCATGCACAAGGTCCATAACTCTGGATTCACTAATTGCCCCTTGTAAAAATATTCACACTTTTTTGTCCGGACGATAACTCCTATATGGCTCATGCCATTGGATTGAAACTTGATATATTGAAAGATCATGACGAGAGGAAGTGTCATGCACAAGGTCTGTAACTCTGGATTCACTAATATAGGAGTTATTGCCCCTTGTAAAAATAATTCACACATTTTTGTCCGGACGATAACTCCTATATGGCTCATGCCATTAGATTGAAACTTCATATATAGAAAGAGCACAATGAGAGGAAGTGTCATGTACAAGGTCCATAACTCTGGCTTCACCAATATAGGAGTTATTGCCCCTTGTAAAAAAATCATGACAAGAGGAAGTGTCATGCACTAGGTCCATAACTCTGGCTTCACTAATATTGGAGTTATTGTCCTTTGTAAAAACAAATCACAATATTTTTGTCAAGGCGATAACTCCTATATGGCTGGCACGTGAGAGCACAATGAGAGGAAGTGTCATGTACAAGGTCCATAACTCTGGCTTCACTAATATAGGAGTTATTGCCCCTTGAAAAAAAAAATCACACATTTTTGTCCGGACGATAACTCCTGTATGGCTCATGCCATTAGATTGAAACTTCATATATGGAAAGATCATGACAAGAGGAAGTGTCATGCACAAGATCTATAACTCTGGATTCACTAATATAGGAGTTATTGCCCCTTGTAAAAAAATCACACATTTTTGTCCGGACGATAACTCCTGTATGGCTCATGCCATTAGATTGAAACTTCATATATAGAAAGAGCATAATTAGAGGAAATGTCATGCACAAGGTCCATAACTCTGTTTTCACTAATATAGGAGTTATTGCCCCTTGTAAAAAAAATCACTTTTTTGTCCGGACAACTCCGATATGGCTCATGCCATTGGTTTGAAACTTCATATATGGAAAGATTATGACAAGAGGAAGTGTTATGCACTAGGTCCATAACTCTGGCTTCACTAATATTGGAGTTATTGTCCTTTGTAAAAAAAAATCACAATATTTTTGTCAAGGCGATAACTCCTATATGGCACGTGCCATTGGAGTGAAACTTCATACATAGAAAGATCATAATAAGAGAAAGTGTCGTGCATAAGATCCTTAACTTGGGCTTCAATAAATTTAGAGTTATTGCCACGTGTACATTTGTTTAACGCTTTCTTGTCCGGACGATTACTCCTACATGGCTCTTGCCATCGTATTGAAACTTCATACATGGAGAGAGCATGATGAGAGAAAGTGTCATTAACTCTTGCTTCAATACTTTTGGAGTTATTGCCCTTTGTTATATTTTTGGCCGATCAATAACTCCTGTTCGACTGATGCTATTGGAATGACATTTTATTTATGGAAAGGGCATGATGAAAGTAAGTGTCATGCACAAGGGCCATAACTCTGGTATCAATATGTTTGGAGTTATTAGCTGTTATCACTTCGTTTTGAAAATGCATAATGAGGAGAAGTATCATTCATCAGGTCCATAACATTTTTAGTGATTTTCCTTTACATATTGTTTTTATTAGAGGGGAGACATCCGTTTTGTGACAAAAACCTCTAGTTGCGGAAGATAAAGAAAGTCTTCTTTAATACATGTAGCCAAATTAACCAATTCTCTCCTAGGCTATTTTTAGACTCATATTCTTTGAATGTATCTACCGAAAAGAAGCATTAACTAGAGGAAAGGAAAAATATAGATTTTTGTAGTTTGAAACCATTGTGATAAATGGAGCATTTGCTCCTATAGGAGCAAATGCTCTATTTATCACAATGGTTTTATAAAGTGACTTTTACAGATGCGCAAAAATGCGTCACTAGGGGATAATGTGTTAAACAAAACTTTTTCACTCCGCCCTTTGTAACAAATGTATAAATCTAAAAACACTAGATAATAATATTTCTTAATGTATTTATTTCTAATTTCTGACAATTGTTTGCAAACTAAAATAAAGTGATATTCGTCCTCAACATCCATAATGTTACAAATTAAGCAGGTCCTTAATGTGAAAGTGCCTACTTTCAATAACAGCATACAACTTTGTATTTGTTGTGTTCAGTCATTATTATGAAGATTGTCAATTTGAACTTGAAAATGCCCTTTGGATTGTCAATTTGAACTTGAAAATGCCCCTGTGATACAAAATAAACTGTTTTCATCGATACTTGTAATGTTTGTTCAACAACAAAATGTTATCGACCTTTATCAAACATTTAACGAAATACAGTAAAACCTCTCTATAACGGCCACTATATTTTGTTAATTAGTTGGTATTTAGGGCAGGTGGCTGCTTAAAGCAAGGTGAAAGTAAAACAACGCTCCTATTCTGTTTTACTTTCACATTGCTTTAAGTAGCCACCTGCATTTAACACAAACTATTTGATGTAATTTAGTGGCCGTTATAGAGAGGTTTTACTGTACTATCTTTACACTGTCGAATAACACCGGATCTTCGATATCAAATACATGAAAGTTGTGTCTTCTTCGGCTTTTATTTGATTGGTTTTACTTCTTTTAAGCATATAAACAATTGATTCATTTGATTTTAAAACGTTTTTAAAATGCGTTGCATTTAAAGACTATCACTTTAACCGTTTCCTTGAATATCTACACCTTTTCACGCATTTACAAACAGAGTAGACCCAGATCAGACGGTTCATACAGGAGCCGCCTGTTTGCTAATGAAATCTGAATTTATGCCCCCCGATCAAAGATGTGTGTGTTGGGGGGCAATATCGTTTTGACATGTCTGTTGGTCTGGGGGGTTTCCCCCCAACTTTAACGTTGGCGATAATTTCGTAGCCATTGCACATACATACACCAAACTTCACATGCATATGCAACTTATGGAGGCGAACGTTTTAGGGGCGACTTATTAAGATCAAGGTCATAGGTCAAATTACGGGTCATATTTATATTGGCGATAATCGGGAGCATAGTGTTTCACAAACAAAAATAGTTACAATGTTCCATCTCCATATTTCATTATACAATGTAGCTGTTTTGTCCATGAATATTGAGTAGGTATCAAAATATGGAAGAAACATAGAACAGGGATCGAAGGGTTAAAGGTGCTTGTATTCTACTCATTCCGAAACTATCTGACTGCATATCGCATTTGAAACACCAAGCACTTCGCTATTTAACCCTTAACCCATTACCTCATAGGCTAGTTTTAGATACAAACTATTTGAATAAATCTACCGAAAAGGAGCATTAACTAGAGAAAAGGAAAAAATTAGAATGTTTTAGTTTGAAACCATTGTGATAAATAGAGGAGCAAATGCTCTATTCATCACAATGGTTTCACAAAGTGACTTTTACAGAGTCGTCAATATGAGGGAATGCGTTAACCCTTTCCATGTTGCATATTCAGAGGTCCAAATAAGATGTGTAAAATAAATCATTTTCAAGAATAATTTCTTTATTTCTCCACCAAACCCTATGTTGTGACCGCTTTTTAGAATCGTCTCGAAGAGAGGGTTCTAAAGAGTGGTCACATGCTATGATTAGGTGGAGAAAAGACGATTTTAGTATTTGAGTACATGTACCTTTATCTGTTATTCTGATATTCATGTAAAAATAATGACATCATGAATATTTATTAGCATTTTTTATAATGGTATATTTACACAGTAGTTTTAGGTACTGGTAGAAATTATAGTCCGTCAGCAAACAGAGCAGACCCTTGTCAGACGATTCCTACAAGATTCGCCTTTTAGCGCATGCATTCCTTGTTAACGTATTTGCAAAACAGAGTAGACCTAGATCAGACGATCATATAGGAACCGTCTGATCAGCGTCTGCTCTGTTTGCTAATCGAATTACACACCTGGTTCTGCAGTCTCTTCCATGACCAATCATGCATGTGTTCATGTACCAGTATTGAATTTCAATTAATACATATTCATGATGTCATTTTTCTACATGTATATTCATCAGGTAATTGTTAACTAGAATCCCCTACCGTTTATCCACTGCTCGCGTATATTGATTGGAACTGAAATAAACAAGTTATTGCTTTGCACGCGACCGGTTATTATGCATATTGTAAACAAACTTGTACCGGGGGAGAATGATTGTTAGTTCAGAATTAACCCATTACCTCGCTAACCGCTAACTGCGATTGTAGAAGCATTTGCAAACAGCTTGGATCCAGATGAGACGCCGAGTAACTCGGCGTCTCATCTGGATCCAAGCTGTTTGATATTTGATCAATAGGTTTCTCAAAAGCAAATGACATGGCACTTTGTCAATACTTTCTCTAAAGCTCGAATCTGAAGTAATCAAATGAGATCAGTATCCATGCTTATAAAACTTTTTAGTTGAGTCTGAGTTCGTTCTCAAGTTTTTGATTGGTCAGATTTGAGCCTCTGGCTCAAATCTGACCAATCAAAAGCTTGAGAACTCAAATCTGACCAATCAAAAGCTTGAGAACAAACTCAGACTCAACTAAAAAGCTTTATAAGCATGGACACTGATCTAAACTTGAGCAGCATTGTTGTTGTTTTCTTTCATAGCTTGATAAGAGTTAACTCCCTTCTTTCATTGTCACGCAGTTGCAATAGGGGCCGTCTGATCAGAGTCTGCTCTGTTTGCCTTTAACATGATATAGATCTGACCCTTGTGTTTTGTCAAAGAAAAACAATTTCCTTGAAAAGTTTACATTATGACTCTTCAGCCAATAAATATTCATGATGTCATAATGTCTTACATGATGTCATAATGTCTTACATGGATATTGAAGTTGGAAAGGGTTAAGATACATGCTTTTGGAGTAAGTTTATCTGTTGACAAATGTTTCTACACTTATAATATAGTAACCTATAATCTGTCATAAGCGGCCATTCATTTATTAAACATAAGAGTTTTAAAGGCAGGTGGTTGCTTAATACAGGGCAAAATTTATGCAGAAAGCACCTATTTAAGCATTCTGCATTTCTCTTTACCTGCATAAGCTACCACCTGCCCATAGTAAGACCTCTTTTTAATGACGGCTTAACCCTTTCCCTCATATAACCGTGTTTTCACGCATTTGCAAACAGAGTAGACCCAGATCAGACGGTTCCTAGAGGAGCCGTCTGATCAGGGTCTGCTGTTTGCTCATAGAATTTGATATATTTGTTTCTTTTCTTTCTAAAATGGCTACAATGGTTCACCTTCCATATTTCATTATAATTATTTTGTCCATGAAAATTCAGTAGGTATTGAAATTTGGACTAAATATAGAACAGGGAAAGTGTTAAGACAGGTTCTACTGTATTGCCATTAACTGTTGTAAAAGATGTAAAATTTAATCACTACATTTAAAGCAACTGATACTATGGTCCAGAGAGAGAGAGAGGGAGGGAGAGAGAGAGAGAGAGAGAGGGGATATTAATGCTCGCATAAAAATGTAGGATGGGAATTAATTAAGGGGTATTAGATCATAAAGCACTATCATGATTACATAGAATAATCCTTTACGTCGGCACCGTTTGTCGTTGGGAGTAGTTAAATCCGAAAGATATCTGACATGTGATATTAATTATGTCACTATCAATGCCGCATCTGTGATTACCCTAAGCAAACAGTTTGGATCCAGATGAGACGCCGAATAAATCGACGTCTCATCAGGATCCAAACTGTTTGTTACTGTGACTGTATTTATAACAGTTTTTTTAAAGAAAAAATGAAAATTGTAGCAGAAGACAAAATATTGCAGCGAAAGCGTAAAAGCCATATTCCTCAAACCTTATTAACTGATATTGATGTTTGTAACATAATTATAAGCACTTTATATCGATACTTTATTCTCTCAATATCTATATACATGTACACTTGGTCCTCATTGCAGCAATCACTTTTTGAAAATATAGTATGGCGAACTTTTGTGATAAAAAATGGTTTGCTCGGGAGGTTAAAGGTCGGAGTCCTTTGCTAACTGCACTTAACTCTGATTCGTTAATATTTTAGAAACTTTTGACGGAGTGTCAAATACCTTGAATCCTGATATGATGAAATGTTTATCTGAAAATGAATTAGAAATGGAAAACCGTTGACTTAAACCTTTAATCAAATACTCCTTTTAGAACCTTTGCAAACAGAGCAGATCCAGATCAGGCTGCTTATGTAGGAGTCATCTGATCAATGTTTGGTGTGTTTGCTTATAAAATAATATAGATCGGATTCTGCATGGCCAAGAAACCCTGTGTTTATATGTCATTATTAAATATTTCTAATTGCATGGATATTTGTGAAATAAAGCGTTAAAGAGAAATTTGACTGCCTGTTTGAGTGCCTGTAATTAAGAAATGAGATGCAGTCTGAGGTGTGCAAGAATTGTCAGTATTTAACCGTTTACTCCATTTATACGCATATCTACGCGTCTGCAAACAAAAAAGACCCAGGTACATGTAAGACGTACCCTATAGGAGCCGTCCGATCTGGATCTGCTTTGTTTGCGTATGATATAATATAAAAATTACTCTAAAAATTCCGCCATGGCTTAAAAAGTCTGTCCATGTGCCATTATAAAAACGTATCTAATTAATATTCATGATGTCTTTATTTTCTGTCATGAACATTCATGATGTAATGGGTTTATGCGTTTACCAGAGAGGCGGAAAGCTTGGCTTGATTACGGACCGGAACTATGTTCACAAGCAGTGTATACCTAGATCGCCTGCAGCGTAAACACGGCGTCTGATCAGGTCTGTTTGGTGTTTGCAAGGGATGGTACGAGACTAATCGGGGTTTGTGAGATGTTTCCAAGGATGTGACGGATCTGATCGGGGTTTATGAGATGTTAACAATAGATGTTACGAGTCAGATCAGGGTCTGTGACATGATTGCAAGGGCTGCTACGAGTCTGGTCAGTGTCTGGGAGATGTTTGCAAGGGCTGCTACGAGTCTGGTCAGTGTCTGTGAAATGTTTGCAAGGGTTGTCACGAGTCTGATCAGGGTCTGTGAGATGTTTGCAAGGGTTGTCACGAGTCTGATCAGGGTCTGTGAGATGTTTGCCATGTTTTCGTACACGGAAGTATTACTAATGGTGAACAATTCGCTGCCCAGGGTTCATTTGTCAGTCGAAATTCGAGATGTTGGTGACGGACATACTGAGATATGTAAATATACAGCAAAACCCGTCTAAAGCGACAATTTATGAATAATCATAAATGTCTTTAAAGGCAGGTTGTTGCTTAAAGCATGAAGAATTATATACAGAAAACTCCTGCAGGGTTTTCTGCATGAATTTCACCCTGCATTAAGCTACTGTCTACATTAACGACACAGAAAAATATTTCTTTCTAGTGGTCGCTTAGAATGGTTTCACAGTCTAACCCTTCTCTTGCTGAATTTTAAAATACATTTCTCTTTCTTTCCCATGTCCTGTTGTATAATTACATATATCTTCACTGTGTACAAGTATTTAGCTGTGCAATCACTGCTGTTGAGTGCACTGGTTGCACAATCAACCTGCAGGAGCTGTCTCATCTGGGTCTTCACTATTTACAGGTAGGTATATTGACGTGAATAGCAAGCGAAGAGTTAAGCGTTTATTTGAATATTGTTACGTCTTTAGCATACACGTGTTGTGGAGTTGTCTGGAGGGGATATTTTACTTTACATTTTGACTTGGGTGAAGATGAATAAGCCAGAGGTTGGGTATTCACAAACCTGGTTTAAGCTCCTGGTTGCCGTTTTTTGGCTACTGGTCGTTCCAAGGCGGTACTCATGCTTTTACCCTTTGATCTAGTCTGTTTTTATATGATAAATGGGCTTTTATGTCATTGTCTGCGTTTCGTCACGTTTTGTCTTGTAATTGTGCTGTCTCATGTTTGAAGATGTTTTGCCGTCATGTCCTTTCGTGTGTAGCGCTCCTTGTAGGACTTATTTCACACGTTTACTATACAATTTTATTAAAATATGCATTTTTCATTCTTTTCGATGTCTGCGTTTGTTTCATTGCTGCAGTTTTATATCACTTTCTTTCAGATGCCCTCTGTGGCTACGTTTTAGTGTGGGATGTTGACTATCCGCAATTTGCCAAATCCATCAGTGAGTACGAAAAGAGAAGGATCGAACTGCAAACTGGACTCGAGGGCGAAGACTCGGTCTTCTTAGGTGAATCAGAAATCTTGGACATTAATTGAAACGAGTTGTGCGCCCTTAGCCAGCTGAAAATATAATGTCTGCTCAAACTCTGAACTACAGTAAAACCCCTCTAATGCGACCACTTAATGAACAAACACGGCTGTCTTCATAAGCAGGTGGTTGCTTAATGCAGGAGGAAAGTTATGCAGAAAGCTCCTATCTGCATAACTTTCGTCCTGCATTAAGCTACCACCTGTATTTGTTACTATAAATTATGCCCCTTTTTGGTGGGTGCATTAGAGGGGTTTTACTGTACAACATACAGTAAAACCTCTCTTAACCGGACGTCAAATTTAGTATAAATATCGGTCTTGGGGACAGGTGACAGCTTAATGCAGGGTGGAAGTCATGCAGAAAGCTCCTAGAGGAGCTTTCTGCATGACTTTCACCCTGCATTAAGCAGTCACCTGCCTAAAATATCTAAATTCTTGTCTACTAGAATTCCGGTTAAGAGAGGTTTTACTGTATTTGACTTATTTCCTTTTCGTTAAAAGTTTTGATAAGAAGCTATGGACCGAGTGTTAAAGGGCTTGGATCTTGAGGTGACTGATCCAAACTGTTTCCGGATGTCGATCAGGTCACGCTTACCAAGTGAAGGGTTACCATTTACAGAAACAAGCGTTTACCCTACACAATTTGTATACAAATGTTGCAATATTCATATTCGGTAGATACTGTTAAACTTCAATATCTCGAACTCTGATAACTTGAACTTCGGAATAACTCGAAGTAAATGTTCGGTCCTTCCCAACTTTACAATACAGACCTGTTCTAAATGTATCTCTACGCATATCAAGAAGCACACGTGAAAGCTTAATACAGGAACTTTCAGCATTAGTTTAAATCTGCATTAAGCTGTCCAGATTAGAAATCGAATAACTTATCTTGAAGTTCAACTGTAGTTTTTACTCTTAGACATTTGAGGCGCACTTCGAACATATTTCTCCATTTTAACCAAATACCTCATAGGTTAATTTAGACCCATTATCTCATATTAAACCCAACGTCTTTGAATAAATCGACTAAAAAGGGGAATTTACTTGAAAAAAGTCTCTTTTAGAATTGTGTAGTTTTGAAACAGTTGTGATAAATTAACAACGGACACAACGGTTTTAGTCACAACGGTTTCAAAAAGTGACTTTTACTGACGCGTCAAGATGCACCAGTATGATGGAATGAGTCAAAAGGCGTCAATATGATGGAATGGGCTAACAGACTAAAAGGGACCAACCTTTATCCTGCTGAAAAAGTGTCTGCTCCAACTCGGATGTATTTTTATTTGCTCAAATCCATCCATGTTTTTTGAGAAACTATTAACTAGGTGTCAAAACTACTTGAAGATTTAATCCTGATGAAGCACCGAATTACACGGTGTCTCGTCTTACTCGAAGCTGTATTAACCCATTCCTCCATAAATACGCCTGTCTACTCCTCTGCAAAAATCACTTATTGAAAACATTGTGATAAATAGAGCATTTGCTTCTAAGGAGCAAATGCTCTATTTATCACAATGGTTTCAGAACTAAAAGATTCTAAAAAATCCTTTTCTCTAGTTAATGCTCCATTTTGGGTAGATTTATTCAAAGAGGTTGATCTAGATATAGCCTATGAGGGAATGGATTAAAATGACAGTGAGATTGCCTTGGTTACATGCACATTCGGGACTTTTACAAATTTTACAGATTTGTTATATTTATATAGTCTGTATACAGTAAAACCTCTCTAAACTGGACTTTATAGTGAGTATCAGTGTCGGTATGTTACACTTTTCTTCATATAAACACATTTTCACTCCTTTGCAAACAGAGTAGACACAGGTCAGACGGCTCCTATAGGAGCCGTCTGATCAGGGTCTACTATGTTTGCTTCAGTGAAATTATAATAGATTTGACTCTACATTTTCTAACAATACCAAAATGTACAGTGTATATATTCCCTTATAAAAGTTCAGGTAATAAACAATCATTATGGCATTATTTCTTACTTGAATATTCAAACAGAGAAAAGGATTAAGATAGGTTGCAGCTTAATGCAGGATGAAAGTCATACAGAAAGCTCAATTCTGGATGACTTTAATCCTGCGTTTTGCAACCCCCTGCCTATAAGGGTCTAAATTCTTCTTTACTAAAATTCCTGTTTATAGAGGAGCTCTGTTGTACATTATAGAACAATAGACTGTGATATGACTGTGATATTGACTTTATGGTGCTCAATGTTTTTGTGAAGTTGTTTTGAAATCCTATCATACAGAATCCATGTTCACTGCCTGTTTTGTATGGCGTGCCTTACGTTGCAAATTTAAATAACTGCAATATAAGTATATGTACTTTAAGGTTCGTGCTACTGTATAGTGTTTCTGTTACCAGAACTTTTTTACGATTTGTGTTTTATTAACTAGTTTCCGTGTTTGATTTTACCGCAGGTTTATGTCGTTTCAACAGTATTTAAGACATATTGCGTTATCAAGTTAATTACAGATTGAGGAAGATCTCTGAAGTGTGTCCGTGCCCGGGACAAATTGCATTGTTCCGTGCCCAAAAGAACTGAAGAAGTGTACCTTTTGACCTTTCACAGATTAATTGTGAACGTCTCACCCTTAACTGCATGGCTACGTATTATAACATAGTGCAATGAATATAAAATAAAATGAGATTGTAAAATGGCACAATGAACAAGGGAAGTTCTATCATGTCAAAAACTTGTAGAGTCAGATCTTTATTAGTTCATAAACAAAGCAGAATCTGATTAGACGTCTACTCTGCAAACGTACGCGTATATATGGAGTAAATGCCTAAATGGTTAAGTTCGTTTCCGATATGGACACTGAAGATATTATAGAATCACGCGTTTGATAGGGAAAATACATGATGATTTTGTATCCCCCCCCTCCCCCGCCCCCGAGATACATGTACAATAAAAACTCGATAGTTCGAAATATAAGTTTAGAATCATTTAGATACGTTTAATGCAGGGTGAAAGTGATGCAGAAAGCTCCTAGAGGAGCTTTCTGTATGACTTTCAACCTGCATTAAGCTGCCATATGTCATATAAATCTATAATGATACGTGTATTTTAGTGTTCGAATAATCGGGTTTGACTGTGTTTTCCTCGACAGGCGCCTTTTCTTTATACATTGGATATCCAAAATAAACCCTAAATACCTAGTGGTCATGTATTTCTTCATGTATTTCATGCACTATTTATTTAAAGTGCCCGACAGAAACTGTAAAATTTACAATAAATAGAGTCAGCAAATTTACTTAACCCTTTCCTCCATAAATACGCCTTTCTACGCCTCTGTAAAAATCACCTGTTGAAACCATTGTGATAAATAGAGCATTTGCTCCTATAAGAGCAAATTCTCTATTTATCACAATGGTTTAAAACTACAAAATTCTAATAACATCCTTATCTCTAGTTAATGCTCTTCTTCGGTAGATTAGTAAAAGAGATGGGGTCTAAAACTAGCCTATGAGGGAATGGGTTAATGCATTTTGTTTAACCCGTCACCTCATTGACACACATTTTTACGTCTTTGCAAATAGAGTAGACCTAAACCAGACGGTTTAAAACTCTTCTAAGAATAAAATATAAACTATATACAGTAGAATCATTAGACGGCCATTCATTCATTGAACATAGGAAATTTAACCCATTACCTCATAGGCTATTTTTAGACCCAACCGCTTTGAACAGATCTACCGAAAAAGAGCATTTACTACACAAAAGGGAAATTTTTAGAAATGTGTAGTTTAGAAACCATTATGATAAATAGAACATTTGCTCCTGTGGAGCAAATGCTCTGTTTGTCATAATGGTTTCAAAAAGTGACTTTTACGGAGGCGTCAAAAGGCGTCAATATGAGGGAATGGGTTAATTAAAAAGCATATGGTTCATAAGCAAACATAATAGACCCTGGTCAAACGGCTCTTACATGAGCCGACTGATCTAAGTCTACTATGTTGGCAAAGACGTCAACAACTGTATAGATCTATCCGTGCAGTATACCAGTCATATCCGTGCAGTATACCAGTCATATCCGTGCAGTATACCAGTCATATCCGTGCAGTATACCAGTCATATGGGCGTTTTTAGTTCCTCACAACACATTTTGTTCACTCACCTATTGTCGTAAATAGGTTTGTGCAATACAGTTGAAGGTAACTATCTGATTAACAAACAGTGTTGATCCAGAGAAATTGTTTAGTCATAGACACATATCTGGATCATCAGCTGCGATGTTTTTATTAATCAATGTTACAAACTGCTCCGACCATTTACCTCATAGAGACGCCTGTTTACGTCTTTTCTGTATTACTTCAGAAGCACACAGAGCAAAGGGATACATGTAACACAGTCGACTCGTATCATTCGCTTACAAGTTTAACCCTTTCTTTAATGTAGACGCTTTTCTGTTTCCACCCCTTTGCAAACAGAGTAGACCCCAGATCAGACGGCTCCTGTAGGGGCCATATTAGGGCCTGCTCTGTGTGCTTATGAAATTATATAGATCTGACTGTTCATTTTCTAACCCCCCCCCCCCCCCCCAAAAAAAAAAAAAAAAAAAAAAAAAAAGGTATTGAAGCGCAATTGTAAAACCAAGTTCATAAAATTTATATTTATGATAACATTATTCATTTCATGAATATTAATGAGGGGGATTGTTGAATACACTAAAACCATTATAGACACTGTCATTTACTGTAACCGTATTATCCCCTTACTCCATAAATTTATACGCCTTTCTACGCCTTTGCAAACAGAGTAGACCCAGATCAGACACGTCTGATCAGGGTCTGCTATATTTGCTTATGATATAAATGACACATATGATTCTACAGTTTCTGCCATGGCCAAAACTTCCTGTGTCAGTGTGCTGTTATAACCATTAATCTAATATTCATGATGATATTAACACATTCCCTGCTAGTGACGTATTTTGACGTAAAAGTCACATTTAGAAACCATTGTGATAAATAGAGCATTCGCTCCTATGGAGCAAATGCTCTATTTATCACAATGGTTTCAAAACTACACAGTTCTATTTATTTCCCTTTCTGTAGTAAATGCTCCTTTTCGGTAGATTAATTCAAAGAGGTTGGGTCTAAATATAGCCTAGGAGGGAATGGGTTAATTCTTACATGAAAAATCACGGAGTAACGGATTAAGCGGGTTATTTAATCTGCCTCATTTTGTAGATATTTCCGTTCATCTCATCACTAGAATATCCTGATTTCGAGCCTTTGATATTTGATTCACTGTTTCACAACAGTTATATGTATATTTAATTTATTTCAATGAGTTATTAGATTTGACTTCATGTTATGTTTATGTGTATTATTTGAAGTTTATGCTGTTGATTTATTGATCTGATAGTCAGAGCTGTAAATACGAAGAATACTGACCACGAGCTTATAAAGCGGTTTGCTTAAGTCTGAGATCATTCTCAAACATCAGATGAGCCAGAATGAACTCAGACTCAGAAGTTTCATAAACTCTCGGACTCAGACCTACATATATACAAATACAGCAAAACCCCTCTAATGCGACCACCAAAAAGGGTCAAAATTCACAGTGGCAAAGGCAGGTGGTGTCTTAATGCAGGACGAAAGTTATGCAGAAAACTCCTATAGGGGCTTTCTGCATAAAATTCGTCCTGCATCAAGCAACCGACTGCTTATGAAGACAACCATGCTTGTTCATTAAGTGGTCGCATTAGAGGGGTTTTACTTTATATAATTTCTCGGCCAAGCCGTATATTGTTGGTACTCGAGAATGCGAGTCTAATGAGTACCGCTAAGATAAGGTTTTGCGGAGAAATGTAGAAAATGTCTTCCTAGAGTTCGGATTACTCTTTTATTTTACAGTTCTGAATGATAATAAAACTCTGTAATCTCATCCTGGTTTTGTTAATTCTTGGGTCAAACGGATGCGTGAACGTTAATGAGCGTGTGAGAAATATAGACATAGCTAGAGAGGAGAGACAGAGAGAAAAATAGAGAGGAGAGACACACAAAGAAAGAAACAGAGAGAAAGAGAGACAGGCGCAGCCGGATATAGAGACAGGCATGCAGAGAGAGAGAGACAGACAGAGAGAGAGAGTCCGAGAGCGTAAAAGAGGACCAAGAAAAATGTACTGATGATGATGATGATGACAACGATGGTGATAATTATGATGATGCTTTAAACTTTGATTGTTGGATGTTAATGGCTTTAATTATAAAATATAACTATAATATCAGTTAGTTTGGATCCTAGTGAGACTCTGTGTTAGTCAGTGTCTCATCAAGATCATCATTGTTTGCAAAGATGAACACAGATTTGTCAAATACAGCAGAGCCAGGATGTGCATAGCAGAATTAGGGTTGAACTTGATTTAAAAGATCTTCATAATAGTTTACCTCAGATCACACGGAGATGGTCATGCTACCGTGAACAGTAGAACCTGTCTTAACCTATTCCCTCTTACCTTTTCAGGGTTTTGTAAAAGTCCTTTTTTTAAACCATTGTGATATAAAGAGAATTTGCTCCATTTTGCTCCTTTTCGGTAGATTTTTTCAAAGAGGTTGAGTCTAAAAATAATATATTAGGGAATCGGTCAAGCGACCATTAACCCTTCTCTTACTGAATTTTAAAAAAACATTTTCCCCTTTTTTACCCATGCCCTGTCGTATAATTACATATATATTCACTGTGTACAAGTATTTCGCTGTGCTATCACTGCAGCGGAGTGCACTGGTTGCACAATCAACTTGTAAATAGTGCAGACCTTGATGAGACAGCTCCTGCAGGAGCTGTCTCATCTGGGTCTTCACTATTTACAGGTAGGTATATTGACGTGACTAGCAAGCGAAGGTTAAAAACAGTCTACTTATGGGCATATGGTTAAGGCAGGTGGTAGCTTAATGCAGGCCGTAAGTAATGTAGAAAACTCCTATATGCGCTTTCTGCATTACGTATGCTATGCATTAAGATACCATCTGCTTTTTAAGACTCCCATGTTCAATAAATGAATGGCCGCTTAGGACAAGTTCAACTGTACAATGATGAGAAACATGATAATCTTTTAACCCCAAAACACAACAAAGGAGAAGACGCGCTTTACGGGTACTTAATGACCCGAGGGACAAGATTTGACTGTTCGCTTGTTGACATTTTCAGCTCGGAGGCGATCTGTCGAACCCTGATAACCAACGTCGGAGACAGATATACGTAATTGCAAGAATTTCTTAAGGCTGTTTATCCCACAAATAATACGCAGTCACAGTATGTAAACGAATAACTATTAAAGTGATTAGTTCGTTCTGAAGGGTCGCTGACTTGCATTGTAGTAAAACAATTAATTAATGAACTCTTCCTATCATGTATCATGTCAATCGCGACTTGACTGGTATTTTGCAAACAGCTTGGATCCTGATGAGACGCCGAGTAACTCGGCGTCTCATCAGGATCCAATCTGTTTGACACTTTGTCAATATATTTTCAAACGTTTTATCGAATCGGTAATCCGTGAAAAGTTTAGGCAATCAGAGATTAGGCAGATTTTTTTTATCAACATGAGAACGGTTAATTTACTAAAGTGATGGAGCTATATAAACATTTGACAATATGACATGGATATTCGATACTTGTGTGTACGGTACAGTAAAATCTCTCTATAATGACCAATAGAATAAGTATAGTAAAACCCTTCTAATGCGACCACCAAAAAGAGCATAATTCACAGTGGCACAGACAGGTGGTAGCTTAATGCAGGACGAAAGTTATGCAGAAAGCTCCCATAAGAGCTTTCTGCATAACTGTCGTCCTGCATTAAGCAACCACCTGCTTATGAAGACAGTCATGTTTTTTCCTTAAGTGGTCGCATTAGAGGGGGTTTACTGTATAGTAGTTGAGTATTGTTTACCGTTTTACTCCAAGAATACTCAAATGACAACATATTATTGACAGCATACATATCAATTAGACAACTTTTTGTAATGGAACATGAATGTTTAGTCATAGCAGAAACTGTAGAATCAAAAACAATCTATTTTTATTTTATAAACATAGTAAACACTAGTCAGACGGTTACTACATGAGCCGTCTGATCTTGGTCTTCTCTGTTTGTAAAGGCGTAGAAAGGCGTATTAATGGAGAAATAAGTTAATGAGCATATTTATGGAGTAAAGGGTTATTTGCTTTCCCTGGTGAATATTCATGTAAGAAAGAATGATATCATTGATATAACTAGCTGAAATTTTATAATAGCATTATAAACAAAGTACATGTACATTTGAACTTCGATAACTCGAACTCCAAGGGACCATACATATTAGTTCGACATAACAGAAGTTCGAGTCATTCGATTTCTAATCTGAACAATTTACCTAGGTCATATCTTAATACAGATCTAAAGTAATGCTGAAAGCTCCTATAGGAGCTTTCAGCATTACTTTAGACCTGTAGTAAGCTGTCACATGTGTTTCTAGATACATGTAGCGATAACTTTAAAGCAATTCTGCATTGTAAGTTTTGGAAGGACTGAACTTTTTTTTCGAGTTATCTCGAAGTTCGAGTTATCCGAGTTCGAGCTATCGAAGTTCAACTGTACGTTTTTAACGTGGCAGAAATTGTAGTATCAGATATATCATTCCATAAGCAAACAGAGTAGACCATGATCAGACGGCTCCTACACGTGACTCGTTATTTTGGATTTAATATTGAAATGGAAGTCCGAACAAACCTACTTCATCATGTCACTGAACTAAATTCGAAACTCCAATATCTGGAGAGAAAAAACCGCTAATGCGATCACATAAAACAGGCAAAATTCTGGGTGCTAGATGCAGGTGGTAGCTTAATGCATGACAAAAGTAATGCAGAAAGCTCCTAGAGGAGCTTGCTGCATTACTTTTGTCCTGCATTAAACAACCACGTGCTTATAAAGACACCCATGTTTATTCATTAAGTGGTCGCATTAGAGGGGTTCTTCTGTATCTGAAAAAATGTCTAATTTAAAAACCACCCACGTTTGATAGGAACTTTCTGCATTACTGTTGTCCTGCATTAAGCAACCACCTGATTTTAAGAGCCCGATGTTCAATAAACGAATAACCGCTTAAGACAGGCTTTACTGTAGATTATTGTGAAATCTTCTATCACACCTATAAGGCGCATAAACTGACATAGGAATAATGATGACACGTGTCCCCAGTTTGGACAACACTGAATAATTCGTGCTTATGCTTTCAAAAAGAAAATATTGTGGCGATAACAAATGAAAACACACGGCAAATTATTTTTTTGTCGTCATAGCTTACGGTATATTTTGTTTAAGCCTTTACTCCATGAAAATCCATATAAAACTTTATGTCTGGATCAATAGGCCAGGGTCCAAGGTTATAAGTCTGAGTCTGATATCATTCTCAAGTATCTGATTGGTCAGATTCTGAGCGAGCTCAGAATCTGACCAGTCAGATGCTTGAGAATGATCTCAGACTCAAGCAATATGTTTTATAACCTCGGGACCTGGACTGATTTTTTTTACAATTACATAAAAACACGGAAAATGTTTGGCAGTGACAGACACTTCATAATCAGATCTATATATTTCCTTTATAGGAGTTGTCTGTTTGGATCAACTTTTGCAAATGTGCCAAGAAGTCGTGTTCATCAGGGGAAGGATGTATACATGTAAACATATACTCCTTAACCCATTAACTCATAGGCTATTTTTAGATACAACCTCTTTGAATTAATCTGCCGAAAAGGAGCATTGATTAGAGAAAAGGAAAAAAATTAGAAGTTTGTAGTTTGAAACTATTGTGATAAATAGAGCATTTGCTCCTATAGGAGCAAATGCTCTAATTATCACAATGGTTTCACAAAGTGACTTTTACAGAGTCGTCAAAAGTCGTTAATATGAGGGAATGTGTTATGTACGCCTTTGCAAACGGAGTAGACTCAGATCCTGTAGGAGCCGTCTGATCAGAATTAGTTCTGTTTGCATGTGATATAGACATGGTTCAACAGATACTCCCAAAGCAAAAACTACATGTGTCCATATGCTATTATAGCAATTAATCTTATTAATAGCCTATTCATGATGTCATTAGTTCTAATAAGACAAATCAAGTTATCGCTAACCGCTAAGGCGGATATATCCTCACTAAAATAGATTAGTTGTCCTTACTGCGTTTGTAATAAGGCCATTGTACTAGGAAAGAACAAGTGTAGAAATAGAAGTTTTAAAGTTAAGTTTTGATTCATTAAAGTCGCATTGTATTTTTTACGTGAATTAATTTGCTGTCAAATGGCTGCATATGATATTGTGTATATAATGTGACACCATTAACGTGTTATTTGCTGAAATCGTGAGCATCGCGACTTGTTTTCTAGTCTTTTAACAAAAATATAAAAAAAAAAACACAATCAAACAGACACAGACTGTGTTTTTTTCTATTTTCACAAGGAAAATTGATGCTAAAATATAATTGGACTTTTCATTAGCAATTTTAATGTTAATTCAAACATAACATTACTTTCAGACAAGAGAAAATCAAAAGCACGCCATAGCGATGCCTATTAACACTTTTGCACACAGAATAGAGTCAGATCAGACGACTCCTGCATGAGCCGCCTGACCTTGTTCTGCTCCTGCTGGTAGAATATCTTAGATTTGATTTTATTCATTAGCATAGCTATGTACAGTAACACCTCTCTAAATTGGTCGTTAAATTTAGTATATGTACCTATCTATCTCGGAGACAGGTGGCAGCTTAATGCAAGGGGAAAGGCATGCAGAAACCTCTAGCGATCTTTCTGCACGACTTTCACTCTGCATTAAGCAGCAACCTGCCTCAAAGTATCGAAATTCTTCTCTATTAGAAGTCAGGTATAAGGGGGTTTCACTATAATCACTTGTTTTATCTAACCCTTATATAAGCACAATTTCGCGCATCTGTAAACAGAGTAGACCCAGATCAGACGGCTCCTATAGGAGCCGTCTGACCAGGGTATGCTCTGTTTGCTTATGGTTTATTATATATCTGATTCTACAGCTTCTGCCTAGCCAAAATGGCCTGTGATCATATGCTATGATAAAAAATGATCTAATTAATATTCATGAAGTCAGTTTTACTTACATGAATATACAATAGGGAAAGGGTTAACAATATAAAATGATTAGTTAAGAACTGTATATAACGGCTGGAGCCTGTCATGTTTAATCATAATGAAAAAGGGTTGAACTGAATAAGCCGCTGTTTAACCCTTTCCTTCATATAAACGCCTTTTCACACATTTGCAAACAGAGTAAACCCAGATCAGACGTCTCCTATTAGGAGCTGTCTGATCAGGGTCTGCTCTGTCTGCTTATTGTATAATATAGATCTGATGCTACAGTTCCTGGCTGGGCCAAAACATCCTGTGTACATATGCAGTTATAAAAAATCAATAAATATTCATGATGTCATTATTTCTTACATGAATATGCAACATGGAAATGATGAATTTTATATCGTACAAATGCATTCGAAAGGTGGCTAATTCCGAAAATAAGCCGGTGTAATTAAATAAAATGACCTCCGTAATACATCGAACCCCTGGTCACAATGTTACGTCCGGGGGTCATAATATTATGGCTGGGGTCAAGATGTTCCGGAAAAAAGTGACTCCCTTACCGTAATATAATGACCCCCTTTGTAATATTTGGAACCACCATCCGTCTGTCCTAGGGGGTCATTTAATTGTATGCTGTATGTGAAGTTAAATTGTCCAATCCATCGAAGCTTTAGAATGCTTCACTTAAATATATCACCAACTATGGTGATATTTGCACTCCGTGCCTACATGTAATTAAACGACACATTTTGAATAATCCGGTTGAGTATACATTTCTAGACGTTTAAGTACAATTATTCGAATGCTGGTAAGCTGCAGGGAAGAAATGCATCAAAATTCATTTTTTGTTAAATACCGGGCATGTTCAAATTTGCTGAAATATTAAAATCAGATGAATATATCATTAGCTAACCATTTTAAAGGCTGCATTTACTCTGCGCTGTACATTAATCTATATAATTATCTTTCTCTTAAAGACTACAGTCATAATTGACCAGCGTTGCAGGAGTGCCTCTCGAACGGACAAGGACGTGCTAAACCGGATATAGCAGCCGCGCCCCGCGACGTGCAATACGGTGGAGGATCGGGGTTTTTCTCATTTATAAAATGTTTTTATAAGCTAGCGATTATGGAAACACTCTAGACATCGATCAGATTCCATTCTCTGGCACAGTATCTGATCTCGGTCTGCGTCTTCTGTTCCGTTCAAATGTTTCTCTTTGTGTGACGTTTATCAACTATATTAAAAACAGGAGACTTTCACGTGAAGCCGTAATTAGATAGAAGCGTGAATAGGAACAATTACAGACGTGATATTTAAAGGTTGTGCCCAGTAAAAGAGTCTGACATGTTAACCTTGGAAAAAAACTAAACGCGAGGATGTGAATTTAGATTAACACGACATCAGTATTTTTCGATTTTGTGACACATAAAAAATATTTTGGACACAAAAAACATCTATACTGTCTATTACAGAAAAAGTCCTAAGCGCATTTTTAGATATTTATAGTTAGTTATAGTTATTTATAATTAGTTTTAAACACTTTTACAAAAATGCTGCAAAATACAATTATTTGACAAGGTTTCACATATTTTTAAAACATTAAAATATACCGAGCGCTGCAAAGAGAGCCGAAAACTATTCTTATGCTCCCGTTGATGATAGTCAAGGGGCATTAAGTTTTGCACATGTCCGTCCGTCTGTCTGTCTGTCTGTGTGTCCGTCTGTCCATGTGTCACGCGTGTAGTTGGTTGTCATTTTTTAATGTCATATCTAACTAACCACTATAGCTATTGGCATGTAATTCAAATTGCATATATACATTAAACACCATCCATACTTTCGTTACGCACCCAACCCATGTTACCCGCAAGCCCAGGGTCAAGGTCAAATGTCTTAGGAATTTTACGTGCAGTTGATGTCAGTTTTTTCATTGTCTTATATCTCACTCTCCACTATAGTTATTGGCACGGAATTGCATATACACATTAAACACCACCCATAGTTTCATTACGCATCCAGCTCATGCTGCTCGAAAGCCCCACAAGGTCAAGGTCAAATGACTTAGGAATTTTACGTGCTGCTAGGCACGCACCACCACAGGGGCATCGCTGTGTCTTACAGACACACTTTTCTAGTTAAATATGTGACATTTTTGGATACATAAAAATACTTTACTTCAAAAATATTAATGCTAGCGCCGTATGGATTGACTTAGAAGTATTCAAAAAATACGCTATCATGAAAATGTATTTGTTTTATTGTTTTATTAACAAAACACACTGTCTGATGTACTTATAACTTTTAAAAAAACGTGCTCTTCGAAAATTCGGTCAGGTTTTCATTCTGTCTACATACGATCTCGTAGATCCTCTGCTATTTACTTTCTTTGGACGGCTTGGTGGCATCTGACGCCTTTTGTTATCGACATCATTTACGTACGCCATGAGTAGCAAGTTTCGACCGTTTCCCGCCATTTATATGATATATTAGCCACTTACATGTACAGTAAGCAGTAGTATCAAACTGTTGCGCGTCTTCACGTTTTGTGGGCCATTTTAGAGAAATATCTGTTCACGATTGTGCCGTTTTGTTTAACGTTTAACGGCAAATTAGCAAAATGTTTTGATAGAGAATTTCTTAGTCCTCAATTTGATACCCGGCAAGTACAACAGTATTTTGTAATACATGTAACTGCATCAACGTCTTCTCTGGGTGAACGACCATCGTGTGTAACATCTAGAGCTATATATATATATATCAATTAACATGGCGATCATGTTGCGTCTGATCATAAAAGTTAGCAAGGAGTACAAACAGTGTAGAGGTACATGTATATCAATTCACAAATATTGTCGAACATTTTGTGTCTGTGAATATGCATAAATAATAATAAAGTACTGCCTCGATAAAAATCACTTGAAGTAGGAAGTAAGAGTCGGTCATCGTTAATTCAGTGCATCTAGTCGGGTATAAATCGTAATAATACCAAATAGGCAGGCGTTTGCATTAATTGTCATTTTCATGGGGGTCAGGTTGTTACATGTGGGTCAGTTTGTAACATGTAAGTGGGTTATAATATATCGACTCCCCAATCATAATATTACGATCGGAAGTCACAATGTCATTACAGTTATTAATAAATGGAATTCCCAGAGTTTAAAAATAGTCCTGGAAAATCATGACGTCATTTATCCATGTCATCTTTTGCTGACACAGTCTATGTACATGATGCAGTTTGTCACTGATGCATGCATGATATCGTTAGTTCTAATCGATCTAAATCGTCAACTCGGTGAAATGGGGTTGCATTTACTTATGAATTCCACATGCAGCCTTTTTGCACCAGAGCCAACGATTTTTGAATTTCAATTTCTATTTCCCATTGCAAGCAATGCAGATCCTGATGAGAGTGATCCTACAGGAACTCACTCATCCGGGTCTACACTGCGTGTGGTAAAAATTGTCCTTAGCACATAATGGATTACACTCAGATCTGTTTATCACCAGTGCAAGGTTGGTGACTATGCAAAATTATTATGAAAGCATTACAAATTGTATATATGTAATTGTATATATGTTTTCTCTCTGTTTGAGGGCCTCATGGAAGATTGGTCATAACCAAATGAGTACTCTCGTTAAATAAAGTCTTTATTATTATTATTATTATTATTATTATTACCCCGCCCGGTCGTAATAATTATTATGATCGGGGTTGATGTATTACGGGGGTCACTTTATTTTATAACATCAGTACCGAAACTAAGCCCATTCATTCTTAAAGTGAAAACGACATGCAGTAAAACCTCTCTATAATGGCCACTAAATTACATCAAGTATTTTGTGTTAAAGGCAGGTGGCTGCTTAAAGCAAGGTGAAAGTAAAACAGAGCGCTCCTATGGGAGCGTTCTGTTTTACTTTCACCTTGCTTTAAGCAGCCACCTGCCCTAAAGGAGCGTTCTGTTGTTTTAAACAGCCATCTGTCTTTAACACTAAATATTTAATGTAACTTAGTGGCCGTTATAGAGAGGTTTTACTGTATTACGTATCTTATTTCCGGCATTTCCGGGAATATATGACCCACTCGTTCACTGCCCACATTGGCAGCAGTTTGGATCCAGAAATAATGAAATGTCACCACTCCTTTACAAAAACTGTAACTCGGCTTCTCACAGAAGCTAACGTGTTTTACACAGTGGGGTGTTTTAACCCTTTACTCCATAAATAATGACATCATGAATATTAATTAGATTAATTGTTAAAGTAGCACATGGACACGTGCATTTTTGGTCTTGGCAGAAACTGTAGATTCATATCTATATTATATCATAACCAAACAGGGCAGACCCTGACCAGACGGCTCGTTTAAAGCAAACAGAACAGCCCCTAATCTTACAGGAGCGGTCTTATCTGGGTCTGCGCTGTTTGCAAATATGTAGAAAGGCATATTTATGGAATACAGGGTTAAACATCGCAGGAATGAAAATGCAATGACGAAATTGAAGCAGATAAAACAATTTGCAGACGACAAAACTTGGCAAAGAAATAATTAAATGGTTGCTATAGAGAGGTTCTTATGTATTTAGAAAGATGTGATGTTACATGTTTTAACCCATTTCATCATATTGATGCCTTTTTAGCCATTCCTTCACACTGACGCCTTTTGACACCTCTATCAAAGTCACTTTTTGAAACCATTGTGATAAATAGAGCAAATGCTCTTTTTATCACAATGGTTTCAATACTACACAGTTCTAAAACTCTCCTTTTCTATAGTTAATGCTCCGTTTCGGCAGATCTATTCAAAGAGGTTGGGTCTAAATTATAGCCTAGGATATAATTTTTCCTTTTTAGCTCACATGAGCAAAGCTCAGTGTGAGCTTTTGGGAGACTTAAATGTCCGGCGTCCGTCGTGTGTCGTACGTCGTGCGTCGTCAACAATTTGCTTGTGAACACTCTAGTGGTCACACTTGTAGTCCAATCTTCATGAAACTTTGTCAGAATGAAGGTCTTGATAAAATCTCGGACGAGTTCGAAAGTGGGTCAAGTTTGGTTAAAAACTAGGTCACTAGGTCAAATACATGTAGTAGGAAAACCTTGTGAACCCTCTAGAGGTCACATGTTTAGCCCAATTTTCACGAAACTTGGTCAGAATGATTGTCTTGATAAAATCTCGGAGGAGTTTGAAAAGTGGGTTACGTGGGGTGAAAAACTAGATCTCTAGGTCAAACAAAAGAAAAACCTTGTGAACACGCTAGTGGTCACAATTTTAGTCCAATCTTCATGAAACTTGGTCAGAATGAATGTCTTGATAAAATCTTGGACGAGTTCGAAAGTGGGTCAAGTGGGATTAAAAACTAGGTCACTATGTCAAACAGTAGAAAAACCTTGTGAACACTCTAGTGGTCACATTTTGTGTCCAATCTTCATGAAACTTATTCATAATGATTGTCTTGATAAAATATCAAACGAGTTTGAAAGTGTGTTATGTGGGGTTAAAAACTAGGTCACTAGGTCAAATAGTAGGAAAACCTTGTAAACACTCTAGAGGTCACATTCATAACCAAATCTTCATGAAAATTGGCCAGAATGATTGTCCTAATAAAATCTTGAAAGTGGGTTATGTGAGGTCAAAAAGTAGGTCACTGGGTCATATCTTAGTTTACACTATAATTTAGTTTACACTCCAGTGGCCACATTTTTAGCCCAGTCTTCCTCAAACTTGCTCAGAGTGTTTGTCTTGGCGGTATCAAGGTTGAGTGTGATCACGGGTTGGGTGGGAATAAAAAGTAGGTCACTAGGTCAAATCTTAGAAAAGTTACTCTGGAGGGCACATTTTTAGCCCAATCTTCATTGGTCAGAATCAAATATACTAAATCTTTGAAAATCTTATTCTGCAGAACTTCTGCTCATGATCCACTATCAACATTGTTCAAATATTGTCTCTAAGGTCAATATTGGCCCTACCCAGCAAAAATCTTAAATCTATGGTAATCAGGTGAGCGATTAAGGGCCATCTTGGCCCTCTTGTTTCTAGTAAATACTACTTTTCAGTAGATTTATTCAAAGAGGCTGGGTCTGAAAATAGCCTTAGTGGGAATGGGTCTAAAATAGCCAATGAGGGAACGAGTCTAAAAATAACCTATGCGGGAATGGGTTAAGAATAATCACTGACCAGGAACTCGTACACATGGGAAGAATATGTGATTATTGAATATTTGTGAATAAAAACCTCTTGATATATCGGGAAGATTTGTCCTTCACTGTGACAAATATTGATGACGGACGCTCGTGGCTATGAGCATATTCGTTAGGCATGGTTGTTCTAATGGTCTAGTCTATGTGTGGAATGAAACTTGTCGCTATTCGCGTAATAAACGTCAGCGAGTTCGCTCTTTCGCTACAAATGGTAATTCTGACTTGGCATATTATCAAGATCCGAGCTGTTTGATGCTATGAATATGTTGTTTTAATTTTCAAACAATAGGGAAGACGTCCAGAATATGAAAAATGAAGCAAACGGCAAATTGCGCAGACGACACTATTTGACAGCGAAAAAGTTGATGAATTAAATGTTATACCTCGAGGTTGGGTTTTGTTGCCGGCCATTTAATATTAATTTGAATTTGTTTGATTAATTCTGGAAGTTTCTGAAAGCAGGGTTCCTCTCCGTAAACCCTATGTACGAGTGCAATTTAAAACCTTTTAAAGCTGTTGGTACTTTTGGTTTACTAAGAAGATGAGGCTATTTAACGGAACTGTGTTGTTGATTTTATTGTACAATGTGGACATGTCAATTAGCCAAAATACAACCTTTAAAGTCGGAGTGCTGTTGATGACGAACTCAAGCTTCCCGATCGACTTGCCACGCGTTGGTCCAGCCATTGATATGGGGGTTGAGGAGGTGTACAACAGATATGGTATCCGGTTCGAAATCATAATGAGAAACTACAGTATCTGGTGCTTTAGAGCTCGGTACCAGGCCCCCGGAAACATGGCAGATATGTATTACAAGAGTAATGTTCGAGCCTTCGTTGGCCCGGCTTGCTCGTACGCCGTCGAGACAGCCGGACGAATGGCGGAGTACTTGAAAGTTCCGTTAGTGACTGGACTCGGTGATCTGGTGCATAGGAATCCGACTGAGAAGGATATGTTCGAGACGACAGTCATTCTATCTTACAACAGCAAAAAGCTTTCCGGTAAGGGTTTATCAAATTAAGTAGAAACTGTCTTAAGTGGCCATTCTTTTGTTGAACATCGGAGTCTTTAAAAAGCATGCGGTTGCTTAATTAATTCAGGGCAAAAGTAATGCAGAAAGCTCCTATAGGAGCTTTCTGCATTACTTTTGACATGCATTAAGCTACATTCTATTTTATAGACTCATAAACCTCTAATGCGACCACTTAATGAATAAGCATGGATGTCTTTATAAGCAAGTGGTTGCTTAATACAGGACAAAAGTAATGCAGAAAGCTCCTGTAGGAGCTTATTGCATTACTTTTGCCCTGCATTAAGCTACCATCTGCATCTAGCACCCAGATGTAACAAGAAATCTGCACATATTTCCAACTAAAATATGTCCAATCAAACATCTGTGATATTTAATTACGTTAAAGTGAGGAGCATATTTTCAATAACATCATGGAAGTGGGTACAGATGAACTTCGATGTCTCGAACTCGGATAACCCGAACTTCGGGATAACTCGAACTAAAATTTCGGCCCTTCCAAAATTTACAATACAGAATTGTTCTTAATTGTATTACTACACATATCTAGAAATACATGCGACAGATTAATACAGATCGAAAGTAATGCTGAAAGCTCCTACAGGAGCTTTCAGTATTACTTTAGACCTGCATCAAGCTTTGAACTTGAGATATTGGTCAGATTATTAATCGAATGACCTTGTTATCTCCAACTAATCGAAGTTGAACTGTTATACATGTAGTTATGTTCGATCATTATTATGAAGATTGTCTATTTGAACTTATATCGAAACTGCCTTCAGATGTAATACAAAAATACAATCAAAGTACTGACAGTACTGAAGGTTTCGGACATAATATTTATCATATTGATTGTTTGCTGTGGATTTTTCTGAAAATCATGTCAGTAGTTTGGAAGACATTTAAAGAATTGTTTTATGAACATGTCACATACAGGGCGATTCCAATAGCTCATCTTGCCACTTTATGCCAATAGAGCCAAAATTGATAGTTTGTGTAGTAAAGAGCCATCACTCCGTTATTTGAAAGTAAGGGTCAAGTCAAGTCGTGCTTAGCATAATAGAATTAGCGATTTCGCCATTATCGTTGAATGAGAACACTGTAGGTCTAGACTGGACCCCGGATGATTCTGACCATTACTTGGTCAGAACCAAACATATGCAAGAAATGTCTGATTTATAAAAACCCTAATTTCCTTAACCCTTTCCCTGTTCTATGTTTATTCCAAATTTCAATACCTACCGAATATTTATGGACAAAATAGTTACAATGAAATATGAAAAGTGGCAACTAGTAGCCATTTAAGAAAATAAAGAAAAAAGAAAGAAAGAGTAGCCTATATATATAAAAGTGTGTAGGCATTTAACTCAGAATCCGACAACAATATATCGGACTTCTGTAAATACCACAGGAAGGGTATGGAACTTCAGAATCCGACGACCTTATGTCGGACTTCTGTTGTAAAAAGACACAATGCTGTTTGAACAAAGGCGTTTGGATTGACAGTAGGTCATTTGTAAAATCTATTCATTTTATACTTGGAGATTTCATGAAAAATGGGTCTGTATAATTTGCATATTAAGTATGTACGTTCACTAGTCGTTGTTGCTTTTCACACCTTTGTAGCGTTTAAATAGAACCATGTAACACTTATATATTGGGACCCAAGCGGTGGCCGAGGGGAAAGAGCTGCGTCTATGAATCTCTAGGTCCTTGGTTCGAATCCCGTCACAACCAAATGCAAATAGAAAAAAGATTTTAATATATTTTTTATTCTTTATCTTTTTTTATATTATTTTCTCTAAATACATTTTAAAGCAAACAAACTAGAAAACATAAGCATGCCTCTTGAAACTTGTTATGGACTTTTTAAAGCATTATGCTATATTAACATACAGTCCTGGTGTCAATAGTATGCATTTCGATGAAACGTAGAGGCATGATCCAGACTTTGTGCTAGGACAACTATGAATTCGAAAGTACCATGTTCAATTTAAAATTGTCACCTGCTCATTATTTTGTGTATTGCATATATAACTATTTATATTCAATTAGTCTATGCTTTGCAGAGTTTTATTTTAAAATTGTCAAACATATAGGATCCTGATCACAGACCGACACACACAATGTACAACTGGCATTTTGGTCACGATAACCTGCATAATATTTGAAAACTTAGTTTGTTTCAAAAGGATTTACTGCACAGTTCAAACTGACTATAAAAAATTCCCTGAGAATTTGAACAATAATTACATCAACAAAAACAATAGTTTAAAAAAGTACATGTATATAGACACAGAGCGCAAATGGAACGGATCCATGTAAGAAACTTGATTCCTGTTCTATGTTTATTCCAAATTTCAATACCTACTGAATATTCATGAACAAAATAGTTATAATGTAACATGAAAAGTGGAAATGAGTAGCCATTTAAGAAAGGAAAGAAAAAGATCTTTCCAATTCCATTAGCCAACAGAGCAGACCCTGATCAGACGACTTCTATAGGAGTAATCAGATCTGGGTCAACTCTGTTTGCAAACGCGTGAAAACCATTTATGAAGGAAAGGGTTAAGTGTTCTGGCACCAAGTCTCTCCTCTCTACCAGTTTGTACAGCTGAATAAGTCAGTTTGGAAACATTTTTGCAACTTTAGATTAAACAGACATGATAGCAAATAGTGAAAACCCTTCAAACGGGCCCATTAAGGAGGTGTTTGATCTGGGTCTGCACTATTTGCATAAGTGTGTTTTTTCAAAATACCTAGGGTAATTAGGGTATCACTTGTTAATCTCTGAAATACATTCAAAAGTATAGATTTGTCACCTTTTACAATACAGTAAACCCCCTCTTAACGTCGTACGACCATTGATAAAATTCATCAGGAAACATTGTAATGTCGCAATGGAATCGAATTTCTGCATTTGAATTTTGATCTACCCTAGAAATAGTACCATTGGTGTTCGATATTTCATAGTAGTTCACAAAATGTTGAAAGTGTATCGAAATATCAACCGTGGCTGTAATAATCAAATAATTCTTTTCGGTTATGTGTCCATTTCATGTACCTCAAACAATTCTATATTGTTCTGCAAAAATCTAACAATTATGTTACTTTGGTCTACCTAACTATTACAACGGTGAAATGGGCTGTTCCAAAATTCAAACAAGTCAAGCTAAAATGAGCGTATGGTAAATATTTAGGGACTTTTCCAAACAATAGTGTAACTCGACAAACCGTGCAGATCCTGATTAGAGGGCTTCTCTATGAGCCTTCTTACCTGGGTCTCCTCTGTTTGTAAAGGGAATAGGCAAAAGGGGCATTTAACTCAGAATCCGACAACAATATATCGGACTTTTGTAAATACCACAGGAAGGGTATGGGACTTTCAGAATCCGACGACCTTATGTCGGACTTCTGTTGTAAAAAGACACCATGCTGTTTGAACAAAGGCGTTTGGATTGACAGTAGGTCATTTGTAAAATCTATTCATTTTAGATTTGGAGATTTCATGAAAAATGGGTCTGTATAATTTGCATATTAAGTATGTACGTTCACTAGTCGTTGTTGCTTTTCACACCTTTGTAGCGTTTAAATAGAACCATGTAACACTTATATATTGGGACCCAAGCGGTGGCCGAGGGGAAAGAGCTGCGTCTTTGAATCTCTAGGTCCTTGGTTCGAATCCCGTCGAAACCAAACGCAAATGGAAAAAAATATTCTTTATTCTTTATCTTTTTTATATTCTTTTCTCTAAATAAATTTAAAGCAAACAAACTAGAAAACATAAGAATGCCTCTTGAAACTTGTTATGGACTTTTTAAAGCATTATGCTATATTAACATACAGTCCTGGTGTCAATAGTATGCATTTCGATGAAACGTAGAGGCAGGATCCAGACTTTGTGCTAGGACAACTATGAATTCGAAAGTACCATGTTCAATTTAAAAATGTCACCTGCTCATTATTTTGTGTATTGCATATATAACTATTTATATTCAATTAGTCTATGATTTGCATAGTTGTATTTTAAAATTGTCAAACATCTAGGATCCTGATCACAGATCGACACACAAAATGTACAACTGGCAATTAGGTCACGATAACCTGCATAATATTTGAAAACTTAGTTTGTTTCAAAAGGAATTACTGCACAGTTCAAACTGACTATAAAAATTCCCTGAGAATTTGAACAATAGTTAAATCAACAAAAACAATAGTTTAAAAAAGTACATGTATATAGACACAGAGCGCAAATGGAACGGATCCATGTAAGAAACTTGATTCCTGTTCTATGTTTATTCCAATTTCAATACCTACTGATTATTCATGAACACAATAATGGCTACTTATTTCCACTTTTCATGTTTCATTATATGAAACATGAAAAGTGGAAATGAGTAGCTATTTAAGAAAGGAAAGAAAAAGATCTTTCAAATTCCATTAGCCAACAGAGCATATCCTGATCAGACGACTCCTATAGGAGTCATCAGATCTGGGTCTACTCTGTTTACAAACGCGTGAAAAACATTTATATGAAGGAAAGGTTTAGTGTTCTAGCATCTCTACCAGTTTGTACAGCTGAATAAGTCAGATTGGAAACATTTTTGCAACTTAAGATTACAGCTTGCTTAATCCTTACAATTCTGAGTGATGTTTCGTTTGCAACAACTGACGTCTGCGTCAATTCTTCAATACACTTGCTTTCATTTTATGCAAAAATATGATCAAGATGACAAACTGTTTGGATCCTGATGAGACGCAGAATTATGTGGCCTCTCATCTGGATCCAAACTGTTTGCATAGGTAATCACAGTTTCGCCGCTAGCGTGCAAAGAGTTAAGCGTATGACCTCTAGAGATTTTAGAATGATGTAACAGTTGCCCTGCACTACTGACCACCAGTGCGCTGTAACCTTTATACTGTAAAGAACGTACAGAACAGAAGAAGTCTATTTAACCCTTAATTTCCCCATATAAACTTGTTTTCATGCATCTGCAAATAGATTCGACCCAGATCAGACAGCTCGCTCCCATAGATTCAGAGTCTGCTCTGTTGCTAATGGATCCACCTTCCATATTTCATTATAAATATTTTGTAAGATTCCGGAACCGGATTGTAAGCCAAGCACTGCACATGCGCGTATTCTATTAGGGGGATTCCCGCTAGGTAGCGCTCGTGCAATAGGGTTTTCCGCCATAGTTTGAGTCGCAATCCATTTTATAAGGATTTCGGCAAAAGCCGAAACCCTAAAAACCGTTTACATCGATACTTATGCTTTTTGTTCTACATCAAAATAGTATCGACCTTTGTAGAACAGTTAACAAAACTGAAACACATTCCGAATAAATACTAACAAACTGCCGTATAACATCGAATCTTCGATATCAAAGTTCTGTCTTCTTCGGCGTTAATTCGATTGGTTTTCTTGCAATAATGCTTCTTTTCAGCATATAAACAGATGATTTATGTAATTGTTATGCGTTTTCAAAACACATTGTAAGTAGAGACTATAGTTTTAACACTTTCCTCCATAAATACGCCCTTAAACGCCTCTTTAAAGGTCATTTTTGAAACCATTGTGATAAATAGAGCAGTTGCTCCATAGGAGCAAATGCTCTATTTATCACAATGGTTTCAAAACAACACAATTCTAAAACTCTCCTTTTCTATAGTTAATGCTCCGTTTCGGCAGATCTATTCAAAGAGGTTGGGTCTAAATTATAGCCTAGGATATAGCAATTAAACCTTTAAGACTTAGCCCTTCTCTTTATGAATATTCATTTAATCCTTTTCCTGTTCTATGTTTATTCCAAATTTCAATACCTACTGAATATTCATGAACAAAATAGTTATAACGAAATATGGAAAGTGGAAAATTGTAGCCATTTTAGAAAGTAAACAAATTCCATAAGCAAACAGAGCAGATCGTGATCAGACGGCTCCTATATGAGCCGTCTGATATTGGTCTACTCTGTTTGCAAATGCGTGAATACACGTTTACATGTATATGAGGGAAAGGGTTGAGAAATAATGACATGATCAACGTGACTGTGTTAGCTGACGGTTTAAGATGGAATATGAATACGAGATATTTTAGCAATGCCAGAAAGTATATAATCAATCAGATCTATGTAAATGCCAGAAAGTATATAATCAATCAGATCTATGTAATTCCATAAGCAATCAAGACTGGTACTAATCAGACGGATCCTTCCAAACTCCTCACAGTGATCTCCCTTGTCACTACGTGCGTTCTTTTCAGCGTAGCGATTAGGGGAGATAACTGCGTTGGAGGTTGGGACCCTTCAGGAGCCATCTCATCTGGGTCTGTATTCTCTCTGCAAAAGGACATGAAAAGGCATCTCCATCAGATAAAGTGTTCACTGTGCTACCTGTTTTTTTTTAACCCTTGTCATTTGCAAACAACTCGGCGTCTCATCAGGCTGTTTGACAGTCACTCAGTAGTCTGGTCAGGGTCATTTGTTTATGTAATCATAATAGAGCTGACTACAGTTTCTACCAATACCAACTCCTGTATACATAGGATATTATAATAACCAGCTTAAAGATATTCATGATGCCATTATTTCTTACATGAATATTCAACAGGGAAGGGTTGATGGTCGAATGATATAAAGTCAAATGAAAAGAGTCTCCAGCATTATAAGACGAGTAATCCTAAATAGAGGATCTTACATGAGTGTTCATTACAAATTGTTTTCACGAGACGAGTTTACTATAATAATATGAAACGAGCTTTAGCGAGTGTCATATTCATTATAGTAAATGAATTTCACTGTAAATGAGTTTCATTCTTTTTATCACACAAGCCTTAAAAATTCCATAGAAAATGAAACAAGCTATAGCTGATGGCTGTTTCGGCCATTGCTTACAAACATCGTAGTAATACAACGGACGACGCACATGGAGCACTACGATTGGCTAACGCTTAAATGAGTGCTACGATTGGCTAACGATTGCTAATTTGCATAAAGATGCACTAGTGCATTTCCGCGATTTACGGCACTTTGTTACGACACTCCCACAAGGCAGATTATGTGATAAATATCAATTTCATATGAAACTGATTTACAGTTGAACTTTTCACTCTTTGTTTAGCTAGGGTGGCTTTGAGATAAGTGTGAGGTTAGGACGTTTGTAAACCGGTTTAAACCCCCCAGTGGTGGTTTTGCCACTGACCGTTCCAAGGCGGTACTCTCTTTGTCGCCCTTGTTTTGTTTGTTTGGTGTCTTTGTGTCTTTGTGTCTTTGTACTTGTCTTTGTTGTTGTTCAGGTTTATAGTTTTTGTCTCGTGTGTGTGCGTGTTTGTGTGTGTGTTCACACTTACATTTGTCTTGGTCTGGTGTCTTTGTACTAGTGCATTTGTTCTTTTCAATCTCATGTGTGTCTTTTCCTGCTTGACTTTACTACTTTTTCATTCATATCTCGATCCAAGGGACTATATAAATTACTTCGAGATAACAGAAGTTCGAGTCATCCGGTTTCTAATTTGGACACTTTTTAAGTCCACGGCTTAATGCAGGTCTAAAGTAATGCTGAAAGCTCCTATAGGAGCTTTCAGCTTTTCTTTCTACCTGCATTAAGCTGTCACATGTGTTTCTAGATATGAGTAGTAATACATTTTAGAAGTATTTTGTATTGTAAATTTTAAGAGAAATTAATCCAATTAATGTGGACATGTCAGTTACCCAATCACAACGTAATAACACATAATTTTATTTCGAGTTATTTCGAGTTCGAGTTATCCGAGTTCGAGATATCGAAATTCAACTGTATATTGATTCGAGACAATATTAATAATATGAGTTGTTATTATATAAGAATTATTAGTATTACAAGTTTTGATTAGTGAAAATGAATTTACGATGTCTTTTGTACGGAAGCTTCTACATAGGATCACGTTGAATAATGCTCGCGTTATCCGGAAGAAAATTAATGTTCCTTGTCCATGTATTGAGAGGCTAAATGTTTTCTCCAGCCCACCTTCTCGTAATAAAAGACGTATAGTTCTAATATATACTTCTATATATAAAGAGGAATACAGTCGTTGCAATAAATATCAGCGATTGGAATTATTATTTTCATAGAACTGTTTCACGAGTTTTATTTGCAGAAAACATTAATCAAATCCAGAAAAAAGGGTATCAAGTAAATCTTTTCATCACGTAATAATAATGGTCGGGAATAGATTAACAGTAAATTAATTTTCATTGAACGATAATTTGCAATGTTCTATTACATGTAACTCTTTCAATCCTGGTTATTCAAACGGATTGTTCCTTAACAGGTCAAAGCTTACTGTGAATATTCAGGGGTTTTTAAGCATTCTCTTGCTGAATTTTAAAATACATTTCTCCTTCTTTACCCTTGCCCTGTTGTATAATTACATATATCTTCACTGTGTACAAGTATTCGCTGTGCAATCACTGCTGTGGAGTGCACTGGTTGAACAATCAACTTGTAAATAGTGCAGACCCTGATGAGACAGCTCCTGTGTCTTCACTATTTACAGGTAGGTATATTGACGTGAATAGCAAGCGAAGGGTTAAAAGGAAAGCGTCACATGACAAACAGTGCACAGTCTGGTGATACGGTGTCTCTAGGGGTTCTCTCATCTGGGTCTACGCTGTTTGCAAAAGGCAGTAGTGGTTCGTTTCCCGCACTGACAGGGTTAATGTCATCGGGGCGAAGCTTTGAAGAGAAATTGAAACGAATCACTGTCTTGAAATATGGGTCATAGTATTGCAAACGACATAACCCCAGAGCAACAGCCGCGTCGTTCACTTACTGTCTGGTTAGGGTCTGCATGGTCTGGCTTTCCGCTTAGAGTAAAACTTGTTCAGATACCTCACTTTTAACCCTTTACTCCATATATACGCCTTTCTACGTCTTTGCAAACCCTTAAAACAGGTTTAAGCCCCCAGTGACTATTATTGGCTACTGACCGTTCCAATACAGTACTCCTGCTTTCACCCTATGGTCAACTTTGTTATTTAATATGCTTCATGTTTAATGTTTTATGTCTTGGTATTCGTCCCGTTAGGTTTTGTCTTGTGGCTGTGCCGTTTCTTCTTTGATGGCGTTTGATGCTGCATTGCAGTGTCCTTTCGTATGTGGCTCTCCCTGTTTGACTGTTTTTCCATATTGATTGTTACATGGGACACATGAATGTATGGGCCACGTCAGAAATTGTAGATTCATACCTACATGTATAGTATATCACAAGCAAACAGCAGACCCGGATCAGACGGCTCCTATATATAGGAGCCGTCTGATCTGGGTTTACACTGTTTGTAAAGGCGTATAAAGCCGTATTTATGGAGTAAAGTGTTAACCCTTTCCCTCATATAAACGTGTTTTCACGCATTTGCAAACAGAGTAGACCCAGATCAGACGGCTCCTAGAGGAGCCGTCTGATCAGGGTATGCTCTGTTTGCTGATGAAATTTGAAAGATCTGTTTCCTTACTTTCTAAAATGGCTACAATGTTCTACCTTTCATATTTATTTATAATTATTTTGTTATATTCAGTAGGGATTGAAATTTGGGCTAAATATAGAACAGGGAAAGGGTTAATACCAGTGTCATAACCCTGATAATGTCTATGGTTGATCTAATGATCACCGACGATCTCGCTATCTTTCATTCTGAGATTAAAAAAAACACAATGGGAAGACAGTCATTTATTTGATTTAATTTAGGATATTTACAACTTTGCATGACAAAAAGGTTAAAAGGCATCATGTCGAACCACCCTACACGCATATACATGCTAAAAATCGCCTAGTATATTGCTGTATTTAGATCATACATTATCCAACAATCTCACTTAATATAATGAAGTCTGCAATTCATGTGGGATACAGTTTCACTAAAATGTCTTTAAGCCGTTTTTTGTTCATTAATGTATTGAAAAATACTTATTAACGCCTATAGCGTCGTGTTTATCTAACCTCCAGTGATGTACACTGCTCACTGCCTATAGCGTCGTGTTTATCTAACCTCCAGTGATGTACACTGCTCACTGCCTATAGCGTCGTGTTTATCTAACCTCCAGTGATGTACACTGCTCACTAAAATGTTGTTTTCACAAATAACGACGGGTGCATTATAAACAGTGTAAAGCCAGACCAGTTGCTATGTTTATAATACAGTGCAAGATTAGACTCTATCCTGTTTGCTGCTGTAGCGAACATGTATGTTGATTTCGACGAGTGTCAATTTCAAGAAGAAATTCCACTAATGGGCATATTTGATTCAATTAATCAAGTGAAATCTACTAGCTATGCTAACATTTTCCCCGTAATTATTCGTACACATTTCTACACCTTTACAAACAGAGCAGACCCAGATCAGACGGCTCCTATAGGAGTCGTGTGATCAGGGTCTGCTCTGTTTGTTTTTGAAGCAATAAAGATGTTATTCTATGGTTTCTGTCTTGGCCAAACATTTTATGTACCATAATAAAGTTTAATCTAATTATTTTTCAAGATACATGTACCATTATTTCTTACATGAATATTCATGGAGTAAAGGGATAAATTGAAGGGCCATCGAGATGTGTCAAGTTATATTTGCTTACATTCGCTCGACTACAATACTAGGGTCCCGGGTTGGATCCCCCGCCGGACCAAGTCCTTCGGATGATACTTTGTAAACCGAGGACCAATGTATCAGTGCTTTACACAGGGCATCTAAAAGAAACAGAGAAACACTATCGATAATAAGAGTAGGACATCTCTGTATCCGCCCTCCCTCTCTCTGGGGCGTCCAATTAGCCCACAATTGGCAGAAACGGACGTTAATTAACACACTATTCATAATTAACCTCTAAAACTGTCGAAAAGCACGCAATACTTGGTTTTTGTATATAGCCTTTTTTCAGCGTAGTTATCGAAGCTGATTCTGGGGATTTCCATGTTTCTCTTTCCGCCAATCAAATGAAAACACTATGGTGTGACCACTCTTTAGATTCGTCTTGAAGAGACGAATCTTAAGAGAAGTCACACCATAGTGTTTGGTAGTTATTTTTGAAAAAAAAAAGTTTTTATTTATGCATCTTATCCGGACATCTGCATCAATTGAGCAGTCCCATGTTATAGTATCTGTTGTATTCCAGTGTCTGTCCGAGCCTTGTTGAAGGAGTACAACTGGAGGCACGTTTCTATCATCTATGACAATGACGAGGTATTCTACCATACCGCCGGCCCCAGTATGATGGAGGACATTGACAAAGACCCTGACTTCCCTTACCCCCACGCCGTACCCTTCAACAGGAACAGGGGCTGGAACCCCGAGGCAACCCTCCGCGATGCGTCACACCATGCTAGGGGTAAGCTCTGCCAAATATAAACCTCTCTATAACGACCACTAAATTACAGTAAAACCTCTCTATAACGACCACTAAATTACATCAAGTATTTTGTGTTAAAGTCAGGTGGCTGCTTAAAGCAAGGTGAACGTAAAACAGAACGCTCCTATAGGAGCGTTCTGTTTTACTTTCCCCTTGCTTTAAGCAGCCACCTGCCCTAAATACCAACTAATTAACTTAATGTATTGGCCGTTATAGAGAGGTTTTTTTCTGTACTGTAAAACGCAAAAGCGACCATCAAAAGAGATACAATTCTGGGTCCTAAATCCAGGTGGTAGCTTAATGCAGGACTGAAGGAGCTTTCTGCATTACTTTCATCCTGCATTTAACAACCACCTGATTTTAAAGACATATGTGTTTAACCATGTAGAGGGGTTTTACTGTAATTGTATTATGCATCATAGTCATTAGTGAGTAATTGAAAGCATCTGTTCTTTTAGACAAAGTGACGCTGGATAAAACATAGGTATCGGATCGAGATGAGCATGTGATGTATACATATTTCAAAATCATGCTGAGTCATACTGAACTGAACAAAAATCATAGGGATATGGCAATTATGATTTGCTGTAATTATTTATTAGGCGGATGTTTTAAAATTGTAGTATGTGGTTTGTTTCGAAGTCTTGTTGAGTTTCTGTTCATACCTCAGCATTACAAAATCAATTTGACACGGCTACCTGTGGGGAAAATAGTCTACGTAAAGAACCAGCTATCATATTACAAAAAATACTTATCGTGCCAATAACGTGAAAATGAAAGTTTTTAACAAATACAACAAATGTAAGTTAACCATGTATTTCATAGATATGGTTTTCTACGCCTTTGCAAACAGAGCAGGCCCAGATCAGACGGCTCCTATAGGAGTCGTCTGATCAGGGTCTGCTCTATTTACGTATGGTATAATACGAGTATAGATATGATTCTACAGTTTCTGTCAATGCTAGAAGGTTATGTGTCCATGTACTAGTATTACAATTAAACTAATTAACCCATTTGCGCCCAGGGGATTCTGCCATGCTTATACATTGGATAAAGTCCATTTCTATCTAAGGGATGCCTGGTCTAAACTTTCATTTTCATTTTGTTTTATATTGAAATTCCTATCAGCAAACAGTGTAGACTCTGATCAGACGCCGCATTATGCGGCGTCTGATCAGAGTCTACACTGCTTGCCTATATCCCAAATATGGGATCGTGGTCACAAATGGGTTATATTCATTTCTTACAGGAATACGCATGGAGTAAATGGTTAACCTATGACAGTGTATCTAACATGCGTGTAGTTTGTAACAAGCATAGTGACACATTATTCATTACGTCACTAGTGTCTTCATTAATTCTTTTGCTGCCAAATATTAATTTCGTCTGCAAACACTGCCGTCTGCTTTAAGTTTCACGGTCAACGTTCCTTCATTTTCTTCTCTGAAACGCAAGTGGTGTGTCAAACAGGTTGGATCCTGATGTTACCCATCATCTCATCTGGATCCAAACTGTTTACCAAATGTAATCATCGATTCTTCCAATGCATTAACCCTTGTGAGTCGCTTTCTGGACAGCGAGGTCGACTGTGAAAGATTTTAGTACAGTGCTTTACCTTTCTCTTGATTTTAGTTCTGCAGCAAATTTACTTAGTTCAGTTACCAATTATAGTACAACCTGTCTTTACCTATTGCCTCATAGGCTATTTTTAGATCCATCCTCTTTGAATAAATCTACCGAAAAGGAGCATTAACTACCGAAAAGAAAAGTTTAGAATTTGGTAGTTTTGAATCCATTGTGATAAATAGAGCATTTGCTCCTATAGGAGCACATGCTCTATTTATCACAATGGTTTCAACAGGTGACTTATGCAGAGGCGTCAACAGGCGTCAATATGAGGGAATGGGTTAAACGGTCATCAAAGGAGGTATAATTATGGGTCTGTAAGGCAGGTGGGAGCTTAATGCAGATCAAAAGTAATGCAGAAAGCTCCTATAGGGGATTTTTGTATCACTTTTGTCCTTCATTAAGCAACCACTTGCTTTTTAATACACCTATGTTCAATAAATGAATGGCCGCTTAAGGCAGGTTCTACTGTACTTCTTTAAATAAATTAATACCCAGATAATAAATGACCAGTTGGTTAAACCATTAACTTCATAATCCCCTATACAGTGCTCCCTCCCTACAACGGCCCTCCCAATAACGATTCCCTCCTTACAACAACGCATGTCACTGTTTCCGAAACAACACGACTCCAGAAACAACTTTTTCCATCGTATTTTCTTTATGCCTCCATCAAACACTATGTTGTGACCACTCTTTAGAATCGTCACTTTGTGACGATTCTAAAGAGTGGTCACAACATAGGGTTTGATGGAGGCATAACGATTTTAGTTCTCGAAATACACCCTATCTAGGGATCTGCAAACAAGCTAATTATGATTGATTTTCCCTCCCTATAACAACTCCCTCTGAACAACACATACAATCTTCGTATCCCAAAGGGTGTCGTTGTAGAGAGGGAGCACTGTATTTGAAAATACAGGAAACTCAGATCAGACAAAGTCCCGTAGGAACGATTTGTGATTAGGGTTTAGGCTGTCTGTATATACAATACATGTATACAGTAAATCCCCGATGGTTCGAACACTATAAGTTAAGTATCATTATCGGTCTTTAATTGTGGCAGGTGGTAGCATAATGCAGGATGAAAGTAACGCAGAAAGCTCCTCTAAGAGTTTTCTGCATGAATGTCACCCTGCATTGAGCAGTCACCTGGCTAAAAGTTATAAGTTTTTCATTACAGAGACTTCGAACTATCCAGTATTTACTGTTACAATAAATCTGCATATCTGGTAATGTCAAAAAATATTTAGATTAATCAATAGTCTTAACTCATTACCTCATATGCTATTTTTAAATACAACCTCTTTGAATAAATCTACCGAAAAGGAGCATTAACTAGAAAAAAGGAAAATTTTAGAATTTTGTACTTTGAAACCATTGTGATAAATAGAGCATTTGCTCCTATAGGAGCAAATCGAGGGTTTGGCGAAAGACTATCGTAACTAAAGTTTTTTCAGAAAATCACTTTTCATCAAAATCTGATGTAACATACTGGGTTACACAATGTGTCAAATTATTTCTGTTATATCTAATGGCAATCCAAAGATCTTGGAAAATTGCAAAATATTGTATCTCAAAATGGTGTATTCAGTTATTCCAAGACTGTTGTATCTTGAGATACAATAGTCTTTTGCTGAAATCTTATTTAATAAAATAATGAAAAACTATTGTATCTTGAGATACAATAGTGTTAGTGTAAGAAATTGTTTACTTCCTATTTATTTTGAATGAAAGACTATTGTATCTAGGAGATACAATAGTCTTTCAGTAACATTATTACACATTTTATCTGATAATTTTCATTTGAAAACTATTGCAACTCAAGATTAAATCCATAAATATTTCTAAAAATTGCTTGATTTAATGTTTCTTTTTAATTACTGGATTACTCTATCAAAAATGGGTTAGGATATTTATTAATATTTATTTAGGATTAAAAAAAAAAATGGTTTCTCCCCATTTTAACCTTCACCTTTGATAATAAACAACCTTCACCTTGATAATTATTATAACACATTTATATAGTGCTCTTTTAACACAGGATATGTGCATTCAAAAGCTCTTCACATGAATAAATTACATATATACAAAACTGAGTATATTTAATGCATATACAATAATTAAAATAAAATATATTCAATAAAATTAAATAGATATCGATAAGAATAATAAAATTGTAATTAAAATTTAAGAATCACAGGTAAACCCAGATCATCCTTTTTCCATAAGTTCAGATCATCCTTTTTCCATAAGTTATCTAACCTTGTCATGCAATATTATATTTTATCAGCTTACTCAGATCACCAAAACTCAAATGTAACATTTTATGCAAAGGGTCATACAATTCCACAATTATGACCCAGAACCAACGGACTTGGGTGTGTAATATATGGAGTATAGGTATAAAGATCTATAGTCTATATATAAAATATACCCGGTTACATACATTCCTCCATAATTATTCTAACAGAGTTGTAATAGAGTATATTATTTAGGGAGTTAAAAAAAAACCTTTTTAGGAACCCAAAAATCTTTGCTGACATAGAGCTACATGTAAAAAAGGTTGTTCCTAGGACATATCCCATATTAAGTAAAATGGCAAAGGGCTATTATCTAACCAATTGACACTGATTGGCTATAAATGCAGAAGTTATCATAAAATGATAATTGATAACGGTTTTCTATTTGCCACGTTCCCTAAACTGTTCTAGTAATAATTGTTGAAAATATGCGTTTTCAGACATCTTTTGAAAGAAGCTAATGAGCTTGCTTCTCTTAAAGCCTGGTGGTAGAGCATTCCAAACTTTTGGAGCTTCATGTATGAAACTACTCTCTCCGTATTTTACCATATGACTTCTTGGCACAACCAATGACAAGAAACTTCTTGCTGACCAGAAATCTCTGCAAGGCCTGTACACGTCAAGCATATTGACTATGTACTTGGGGGATTCTATGTGCATGGCTTTTTATATAAGTGTCAGAATTTTATATTCAATTCGATGTTGAACCGGAAGCCAGTGAAGTTCCTTCAAACTGGTGTGATATGATTATATCGAGGAGGTCTGGTTATGATGCAGGCTGTTGTGTTTTGAACTCTTTGAAGTTCCCACAGTGTGTTTTTTGACATTCCATGCAGCAATGAGTTGTAATAGTCTATTTTTGATGTAACCAGGAGAGTACACCAAAGTCTTGGTAGCATCAGGTGAGAGGTTGAGACAGTCTTCCACTTGCTATATTTAAAGCTTCCTGTTGACAGAAAATGTCCTTGGGCTTAATGTTCAGGTATAACTGTTAGTCATCAGCATAAAAATGGTGGTCCAGCCCATGGTTTTTGCGGATTGAGCCAACAGGTTTTGTGTACATGATGTAGTGCTTTGGTCCTAGGACCGATCCGTGTGGTATGCTGTATTTCATATTAATTGGGGTGGACAATTCTCCATCTACTGAGACTTTGATTGCGGTCATTCAGATAGGAGTTCATCCACTCAAGAGGTTTCCCTATGATTTTGAAGTCTTTTTCCAGCCATTTTAGCAATGTGTTATGATCGATAGTACCAAATGCAGCTGATAAGTCCAGCATCAGCAGAACGGTAATTTCGTTTTCATCCAGGGATTGAAGGATGTTGTTCTGAACTTTCAAAAGAGCAGCCTCTGTTGAATGATACTTTCGGTATGCCGTCTGACGGTGCCCATGTAGACTGTTTGAGGTCAAGTGGGACTCAATGCACTTGTTAACTACTTTTCCTAACACTTTTGAGACAAATGGCAAATTTGATACAGGCCTATAATTCTTAAGTTCATTTGAATCAAGATCCAGTTTCATTAAAAGAGGCCTGACATATGGCATCCAGAAACTCTTTGGAACGTAGGCAGTGTCTAAAGAGGAGTTTACAACTTTTGTGAGAATTGGTAGGAGTTCATCAGTTCACAGGACTTACAGGGGGATGCCTTAACAATCTGTTCTACTTCTTCTACTGTGGCTGGGCAAAATTCTGCTGAATGCTGGAATTTAGTGGCAACTGATGCACTGGGTGCAGTGCCTGAGGCAATGTCTGCCCATATCCTGTCTACTTTGTCAATGACAAAAGACACTGAAGTCTTGTGCAAGTTGTTTCGAAGACAAATGTTTAGGCAATGTGATGTCACTAGTTGAACCCAGCAGGTGCTTAGTGACTTTGAAAAGACTCTGAGACCTTCTGACATGATTCTACTTTCTCTGAGTAGAAATCAACCTTTGACTTAGCAGTTTGTTTTCTTTGGCACACTGTTCTCTGTACAGCTGATGATCTATTGTGAGTCTGGACATTTTCCAGTTTCGCTCTAACTTGTGCCTTACATGTTTAGCATCGTGCCGTTTCTGTGTATACCATGGACATGATGGCCTGAGCGTTATGGTCTTAGTACACAATGGTGCATATTTATTGGCCAGTGTTTGTGTATACGTGTTGACCAGCTCATCTACATCTGTATACTTGCTTTGACTGGTTCTGAATTTAGGAGATCTCTTTTGAATGATTCAACATTCATTGGCCTTAATTTTGAAAAGAAGCAATTTTCCTCATTGTAGGAGGTTTTGCCGCCTTTGCTTTGAAAGTTACAGACAAATGATCATGTGAAATTTTACCACTACTGTCAGACATATCTGGTCAACATTTGACACACAGTTGTCACCATTCCGCGTAATAACAATATCTAGGCTATATGTCCGCCGATGTGAGTGGCTTCATTCACATGTTGCCGCAAATCCAAATGAGTTGAGTGTACTAACAAGGTAAGCAGTGTTCCTGTCATTTGGGATGTCAAGGTGGATGTTTAAGTTCCCTAGTGATGACCTGTTTGTCAGCAGTTGCAAATTTAGATAAGAAAAGGGGCCATTCATTCTCAAGAAAGTCTCTAGTTTAAAGACCATTTTCCCATGATGGTGGTGGTCTGTAAACGACTGCTAGATGCAATGCGAAATCACGGATACTTAACGTGCAGTCCATGTACTCGAAGTTTGAGAAATCATTATCTCCTGTTGATGTATGGCTGCTACCCCACCACTATGTTTGCTATTGCAGTGAGGGACATATTTAATATAGTTATGAGTAGGAACCAGTTCGCTTAAGCATGATTTGTCTACAGAACTGCCGAGCCAAGTTTCTGTAACGGCTACCACATCCAAGTCATTTGAAACAATATACATGTAGTCGCAAATAGAAAGAGCCTTGTTTTTGACTGATCTTGGGTTCATATTGCATACTTAAAAATTGTCTGACTTCTGAATGGCACCAGAGGTTCGCGTTTAACATTTACAAGTTTTTTCATTCCTTCTGAAGATTTTTCATTCCCTTTGAGAAGGGCACTGGTGAGAATTAACTAGTGATCTGGTGAGTTCTTGAAACAAGGGGATTATCTTGGGGAACTCTTTCAGGTGATGGACATTGATGCCATCAGAAGAAACTTTGCTTCCAGTCAATCGGTTTTCAGAAACAATTTGAATTGACTGAGGTATTTCTCTTAATTCGTTTAAATGAACACCTTTATTTACATCCCAGGGTGGGAATTTAGGAAAGAAATGATTAAATTTTTCTATCCAATTGTATTAGGGCTGCATATTTTAAATTTCCTTTGACGCAGGAATAAGAGAGAAAGAGTGACTGGCACTATCTGAATTTTAAAGTTCCATTTTAATGGTGTCTATAGTTTTGTGCTTACCCTCATGATTTTTGTTGGTATTAATACTATTTTGGAAAGCCATGTTCTATGGTCAACTGTAGCAGTGTTACTTAACAGAGTATGCTGTATGTGCAAATAATGTTCAAGGAGTCAGGGACTGCATTTTAATGAAAGTTGACGTAATCTATTTGCCATGACACATACTGAGAGGGTTAGATAAACATAATGACCCAGTAAGAACACATTTACCAGTGGGTAATTGTTCAATTGGTACCCAGGTACAAAACATATACCCGTTTCAGTCGTAGTACCATGAACAATTTGAAGGGCATTAAAAGGCATCTATGATTCATTATTGTGGTATGGTTTAAGTTAAGACTGTATTCAAATTAATAAACTTAGGACTAATGTTATTTGAATTAATTTCCTAGCGTCATGGCTCAGTGGTAGAGCATCCGCCTGCGGTACGGAAGGTCGTGGGTTCGATCCCCAACTGCGACAGACCAAAAGTCATTAAAAGTTGGTACTAGTAGCTCCCTTGTCTACGCTCGACATTAAAGGGGTAGTTCTAGGACTGGTTGGCTTGGTGTCAGGACAATGTGATTGGGTGGGGTGCCCTTGACATGTGCCCGCGGCAGGGGCATTCCAGTGAGGCAGCACTATTAACTTGTCTCATGCGGGTGCCGTCTGCAAATAACTGAAATACTGTTAGTCGGACGTTAAGCCCAACTCACTCACTCACTCATTAATTATAATAACTTTGAAGTTTAATATGATTGTTATTATTATAATAATGATTGCATAATAATGATTGCCTAATTATTTGAATATCATTATAATATTATTTTCTACAGTGATGCAGGAAACTGAAGTTATTGTTACTTACACTTCAGGCAACTTTATTTACATATATGAAAGGAAATGCTACATGTGCATGCACAATTACAGAAAACTGAGTCGCTCAGTATTTCATTCTCAGTGTTCTCAGTGATCTCAGGATCATTAGTTTTTGATGTTATTAGTTTTGAAAATTGAATACTGCTTAAGCCGGTGCTGGGGGCGTGAGTAGTGTTGCACTTTAAATTACTGCTCATGAACAGACTCAATAAAACCAAGTCTGCAATTTTCTCTTTTCTTATTGCTACTTTTGAAGGATCTCACATTTTCAGAATATGTTTATCACTGAAATACTGGTGAAACAAGCTTTTGTGGAAAAAAAATGCAATCCTCCTAACCCTTAACCCATTCCCTAATAGGCTATTTTTAGATTCAACCTCTATGAAGAATCTACTGAAAAAGAGCATTTACTAAAGAAGGTAAAGTTTCAGATATTCTACAGTTTTGAAATCATTGTGATAAATAGAGCATTTGCTCAATAGGAGCAAAATGCTCTATTTATCACAATGATTATCACAAAGGTTTCACAAAGTGACATTTAAAGAGGCGTCAAAGGACGTCAATATGAGGGAATGGGTTAAAGTGATGAAAGGGGCGTTTGAAAATGGATCTATTGATATTTTTATCAAATTTTTGTGCATAACATTATTTCTGATAGTGTGTATCTTGAAATAAATTGCTAAAAATGCTGTCAAAGACTTGTGTATCTCAAGATACACATGATTTTCATTAAGAGTATGAAATGTTAAGCATTGTATCTCATGGGAATTAAATAACTTGTACCCAAAGACTATTGTATCTCGAGATACGATAGTCTTCCACTGAAGAAAACCCACCAATCAAATGAAATTTCAATGTTACATTATTGTAACTCAGAATGTGTGTTGTATGGCACAAAATATTAAAGATAGTTAATATTTAGACATTGTGGCTTGTTTCTATTCCTATTAACAAGAAACATGTACAAAAAAATTCAAAATGACTGAGCAGTTATTGTATGAGAAAGTTTTTTGTCTCTCCTGTAAAATTTCAAAAATAAGAGTTACGATAGTCTTTCGCCAAACCCTCGAAATGCTCTATTTATCACAATGGTTTCAAGAAGTGGTTATTACAGAGGGGTAGAAAGGCGTATTTATGGAGGAAAGGGTTAAAGATCTGATGCTACAGTTTCAGCCATGGCCAAAATCTCCTATGTTTATATGCTATTATAAAAATTCATCTAGCAAAATTTCGTATTCATGATGTCATTATTTCATACCTGAATATTTATGATGTAAATGGTTAAGTAGATATGTCATTGCCAAAACTGTATATGAATAAGTATAAGTATAGGTATAGGTATTTATATAAGTATACGTATTTATGGAGGATAGAGTTAATAGTCGGTGCCGTACATGATCATTCATTCATTAAAGGTTTAAACTTATATTCTGTTCTTTTTTCGTATTATAAATCAAATAACACAAAACGTTGTACACATATTTATGTCATAAAACAATGTTTACAACCCATTTTCAAAAGTTTATACATACCGGTATTGAAATAAACAGTATATGGTATCTGAATATTGGTAAATCCTTAGAAATCGCCGACTTTTAGATAGACGGAAAACTTCGTTGATTACACGGAAATCAACGGAAACGTTTGGTCATTTGGAATAAGGCTATGGATATTAACTGGGTTTTCACAACAATAGCTGATATGTGTCTGTAAAACGGGAAAATAATGTGTAATACTTTACCTACATGTACGAGGCAAGTGTCCGTTGGTTACCGAGGGAATAAAAGAACATATTTTTGATACTAACAACATGAAGTTAGTTTCAAGTCGCATATATTCTGATTCTGAAGTTAATTTGTTACGCAAAATTGGCGAAAATATTAGCAGAATACATATATAAACTATTTTTTTCTTCTCCTATTTGTCTTTTTCAGTGTTTATTGTGCTCGTTAACGCCAATGAGTTCCGACTCTTGATGTACCACGCCAGCCGGTTGGGGATGGCCTCTGGGCAGTATGTCTTTATCACAATTCAACTGGCCGAGGTCGCCTGGTGGGGCTCGTACAGAAACTTCCTCCAGGGTATGTTGAGGTTAGATGTACGAGTCATTTCGAGATTTTAACCTTTTACTCCATAAATACGATTTTCTACACCTTTGCAAACAGAGCAGACACAGTTCGGACGGCTCCTATAGTAGCCGTCTGATTAGGATCTGCCCTGTTTGCTTATGATATGATATAGATATGCTTCTACAGTTTCTGCCATGACCAAAACTCTTTTGTTAATGCGCTATTGAAACAAATGGTATACAGTCAAACCTGTTTTATGTGACCTTCACTGGGAGAAAACCAAGAGGGTCACATAAGACAGGTAGTCAATATAATTAAGATTGCTAATGTCATCATTTCTTACATGAATATTCATGTATAGTAGAGGGTTAACTAAACAATATACATGTGAATTAAAAACCCTCTAAACCGGAAATTTAGTAGAGAAGAATTTAGATACTTTTACTTTTAGGCAGGTGGCTGCTTAATGCAGGATGAAAGTCATGCAGAAAGCTCCCAGAGGAGCTTTCTGCATGACTTTTACCCTGCATTAAGTTACCACCTGTCTCCATGACCGATATTTACAAATGTATACTAAATTTAACGTTCGGTTTAGAGGGGGTTTACCGTACCTGTATACCATCCCTTTAACCCATTCCCTCATAGGCTATTTTAGATCCAACCACTTTGAATAAATCTACCGAAAAGGAGGATTTACCTGAGAAAAGGAAAAGTTTAGAATTGTGTAGTTTTGAAACCATTGTGATAAATAGAGCATTTGCTTCTATAGGAGCAAATGCTCTATTTATTACAATTGTTTCATAAAGATATTTTTACAGAGGCATAGAAAGGCGTATGTTTGCAGGAGTTGTTAAAAACGATATCTGCTTAATTTCTTACAATTTTTACTGACCTCCAATTATATCTCAAGCTTTTGGGAAACTGTTGACCGAGTGTCAAACAGCTTGGATCCAGGTACTGAGACGCTGAGTTACTCGGTATCTCATCTTGATCCAAGCTGTTTACAAATGTCAGGTATGTCGCGCTCAGCAGGAAAATGATTAACAAATATCTCAAAAGTGGCATCTTCTTCGATATTCAATGAGATTTCCACGCAAATCCTTTCCAAAATACGATTGAATGTAAAAATGCGTTGATATTGATAGGAATCCGAGTTGAACTTATCGTTAAACCAAATGTACTCTGGGTCTTTCGTACTTTTGATTGTACAGCCACATTTATTTTAACCCATTACTCTATAAATACCCCTTTCTACGCCTTTGCAAGCAGAGTAAACCCAAGTTAGACGGCTCCTGTAGGAACCGTGTGATGAGGATCTGCTCTGTTTGCTTTTGAAATAATATAGATACAGTAAAATATCGATTATTCGAACACGATAATACGTATTATTATCGATCTTTAAGACAGGTGGTAGCTTAATGCATGGTGAAAGTAATGCAGAAAGCTCCTCTAGGAGCTTTCTGCATTACTTTCACCATGCATTAAGCAGCCACCCGCCTAAAAGGGTCGAAATTCTTCCATACAGAAAATTCGAATAATCGAGGTTTTACTGTAATACTCAACAATTTCTAACATTGCCAAAGTTTCATGTGTTCATAATACCATTATAAAAATGAATCTAATTGATATTCATGACGTCATTATTTCTTAAATGAATATTCATGGAGTAGAGGGTTACAATGTAATTAACGACAATCGCTACAACTCGGAGAGCCGAAATTATCACACATTGTAGCATGCAATAATTAACAATGTACTCCATGAATATTCATATTAGAAATACATATAATAACTTCATGAATATTGATTAGATGAATTTTCATATACAGTAAAACCCCGTTAATGCGACCACCTAAAAGAGGTATACAGTAAAACCCCGTTAATGCGACCACCTAAAAGAGGTATACAGTAAAACCCCGCTAATGCGACCACCAAAAAGGGGCAAAAATCTGGGTGACAGAGGCAGGTGGTTGCTTAATGCAGGACGAAAGTTATGCAGAAAGCTCCTATAGGAGCTTTCTGCATAACTTTCGTCCTGCATTAAGCAACCACCTGCTTTAAACGACACCAGTGGTTGTTTATTAAGTGGTCGCATTAGCGGGGTTTCACTGGGTGCTAGATGCAGGTGGTAGCTTAATGCAGGACAAAAGTAGTGCAGAAAGCTGCATAACTTTTTTCCTGCATTAAGCAATCACCTGCTTATAAAGACAGGCATGTTTATTCATTAAGTGGTCGCTACTGTATCTGTAATGTCACATGAACAAAGGATATTTCGGCAAATGCATAAACTGTAGAACCATATCTATATTATTTCATAAGCAATCAGGACATACCCTGATCAGACGGCTCCTACGGGGTCTACTCTGTTTGCAGATGTACTAATGCGTATATATGGAGTAAAGGGTTAAGGCTAACCTACATACAACTGAAAGTGTCCTAGTTCTGATATACGACGTACAAAACTTTTAGTTCGAACTTACGAATGTTGGGTTTTTTTTTCAGCCGTATAGTCTTTAGTACAACATACTTCTGGTTTCTGATCGATCTCGATTGTCCGTGAAGGACGAATAGAGTCGAAGTCAGTCGCCAGTTAACCCTTAACCTGCTATATAAATCGTTGTGTCTGCTAAAACTCTGATCTGAAACATTTTTTACTTATTTTTGGGGAAATCATTGAATGGGTGTCAAACATATTGTATCTTTAAGTTACTCGGCATCTCATCTGGATCCAAAATATGTGCAAACGCGAATCGGATCGCTGTTAGCAGGATAATAATTCAGTTGTGCGTACCGTATCACATGAAAAGTAATTTGTATCATATTGTTTGATCAGCAGTAGCCACTCACGCCCACCTGAAAGTCTCTGTTGGACAAGATGTACTACAAAAAATAGTAATAAAAAAATCGACCACACAAAAGAGGAACTGTCTCTGAGACAGGGGTTAAGTGTCTTAACCCTTTCCTCCATAGGCTATTTTTAGATCCAACCACTTTGAATAAATCTACCGAAAAAGAGCATTAACTAGAGAAAAAGGAACATTTTAGAGTTTGTATTTTGAAACCTATAGGAGCAAATGCTCTATTTAAGTATTTATAACAATGGTTTCAACAGGTGATTTTTACAGACGCGTAGAAATGCGTATTCATGGAGGAAAGGATTAAGCTATATCCGCGCGACCAGATTCGCATTTGCATACAGCTTGGATCCAGATGAGACGCCGAGTAACTCGGCATCTCATCAGGATCAAGACTGTTTGATTCTATGCCAGTTGAGTCAGTTAAACCCTTTCCTTGTTGAGTATTTATTTAAATTTCAAAACCTACTGAATATTCATGGTCAAACAAATTATAATGAAATAAGGAAGGTGGAATATTGTAGCCATTGTTATAAACTAAAGAAACATATCTATCAACTTTCATTATCAAATAGAGCAGACCCTGATCAGACGGCTCTTATAGGAGTCGTGTGCTCTGAGAATACTCTGTTTGCAAATGTGTGGAAAAGCGTTTATATGAAGGAAAGGGTTAAGATCTGGAACAAAACGAAAGAAGGCAAAGTTTTTGCGCAAGATCAGAAGTTGAGTAGGCCTAGACAATACTGATAGAAAGGAGTAAGGATTCATGCACCACACGTATAACATTATGCAAGAAATGTCCCCCCCCCCCGGCCCAACACACACACTACATTAGAACATGTCCTAAGCGGTCATTCAAACAGCAAGTGCACATGGTTGCTTAATGCAGGGCAAAAGTAATACAGAAAGCTCCTATAGGAGTTGTTTGCATTACTTTTGACCTGCATTAAGCTACCACTTGCTTTTTTTATGGGTGCTTAACCCTTTCCTCCATAAATACACCTTTCTACGCCTCTGTAAAAGTCACCTGTTGTAACCATTGTGATAAATTGAGCAGTTGCTCCTATGGGAGCAAATGCTCTTTTTATCACAATGGTTTCAAAATACAAAATTCTAAAATTTCCTTTTCTCTAGTTAATGCTCCTTTTCGGTAGATTTATTCAAAGTGGTTGTATCTAAAACTAGCATATGAGGGAATGGGTTAAGACAGGTTCTACTATAGTTATGCACAGTAGAATATCTCCGTAGTACCCACTTAAAGTAAGTGCCTGCATAATACAGAAAGACAGTGGTGCAGAAAGTCATAGTGAAAGTGTTGCGTTCTGTTTATGCCTGCATCATAGACCTGGAGTTAGACATCCTTTAACTCTTTCCATGTTTAATATTCATGTAAGGAATTATGTCATCTTGAATATTTATTGGCTGGGTTTTTTAAAACTGTCATATGTACTCAGAATAGTTTGGCTCAGCCAGAAATTGAGGATTCAGATCTGGATTATACCATAAGCAAACAGAGCAGACCCTGATCAGACGGCGCCTATAAGAACTGTCTGGTTGGGTCTACTCTGTTTACAACTGCGTGGAAATGAAGGAAAGGGTAAAGTTGTCATAATGCAGAGATTTACTGTACTTTATTAATACTCTTAAGACAATATAGTACAGTAATTTTAGTTAGGATTAGAGTAGAGCTTCGATATCCCGAACTCAGATATCTCAAACTCAATATAACTCGAACTACAAGTTCGGTCCTTCCAACAGTTATGATACAGAATTCCTCTAAAATGTATCACAATACGCATATCTAGAAACAAATGTTACAGCTTAATGCAGGTCTAAAGTAATGCTGAAAGCTCCTACAGGAGCTTTCAGCATTACTTTAGATCTGCATTAAACTGTGACTTTGAGAACTTGTTCAGATTAGAAATATGATAACTCGAACTTAGGTTATACAGAAGTGATCTGTATGGTCCGTGGAAATTCGAGATAGCTCAGTTCAACTGTACAAATTACTCATTCTTACGTCTGGTCCCGGTATTAAACTAACCAGATGACTGAAAAATAACCGCAGACTCAAACAGAAATAATTATAACTACATGCGAAACCCTTCCCAAAACTATATTGTGTAATTATGAATCCCAATTTCATATTTAGCGTCTATTTATGAAATATTTGTATTCCGTCTCGTTGAATAAATTGACGTCTGAAGATTTTCTTTTGTTTCAATTCTCAAAATATTATAGTTTTCTCTTCGGGTTTTTTAAACACTGTCAAGTGAAGATGAGAAGCAGTTTGGATCCAGACCATCACATATTAGGGTGCTAAATCTCAACCATTTGCTCCATGATTATCCATGTAGAAAATAATGACAAAATGAATATTGATTAGATTTATTCTTATAATAGCACATACACACATGAATTTTTGGCAATGATAGAAACCGTAGTATCATAATATATATTATATCATAAGCAAACAGAACAGACCCTGATCAGACGGCCCCTGTAGGAGCCGTCTGATTTGGGTCTACTCTGTTTGTAAAAGGCATAGAAATGCGTATTTATGGAGTTAAGCGTTAACCGACAAACAGAGCAGACCCTGATTAGACGGCTCCTATAGGAGCCGTCTGATCTGAGTCTACTCTGTTTGTAAAAGGCATAGAAGTGCGTATTTATGGACTTAATGGTTAACCGACAACGACTTCAACATAGATAGCGTTAGCTCAAGAAGGATACCATTCATCTTTCAAAATTGGCGCACAAAGACAGTTTTCCTGATTTAGTTAGCGCACGGCTTGAACTCCGCTGTTGAATCCTCAAGCACTTTCCTATTTGCATCCCCCAGTACTGCATTGTTTGCAACATCTAGTACTCATCCGTTTGCAATTGGCAGTATTCCACTGTTTGCCACCTCCATTTCGACACTGTTGCAACCCCCAGAACGCAAGTACAGTATAACCCCTCTAATATGACCACTTTAAATAGAACCATAGCTGCCTTTAGCGGTTGCTTAATGTAGGACGAAAATTATACAGAAAGCTCCTATAGGAGCTTTCTGCATAACTTTCGTCCTACATTAAGCTACCACCTGCCTCTGCCATCCAGAATTATGCCCCTTTTTGGTGGTCGCATTAGAGGTGTTTTACGGTATGTGTATACACTAGAACTCCACTGATTGCCACCTCAAAAATTCTACTGTTTGCAGTTCTCAGAATTCTGTTGTTTGCATCCCCAGAACTCCACTGATTTTAACCCCTAGAATTATGTTGTTTGCAATATCCACACTTAACCCTTTCCTCCATAAATACGCCTTTCTACGCCTCTGTAAAAGTCACTTTATGAAACCATTGTGATAAATAGAGCATTTGCTCCTATAGGAGCAAATGCTCTATTTATTACAATGGTTTCAAGCTACAAAATTCTAAAATTTTACTTTTCTCTAGATAATGCTCCTTTTCGGTAGATTTATTCAAAGTGGATGAATCTAAAAATAGCCTATGGAGGAAAGGGTTAAAGTAAGTGTAACCCCTCACCTCGAAATATCACTAATTGCAACCTCCAGAACTTTAATGTTTGCAACTCAGCCAAAATTCCAGTGTTTGCAACTCCTACAGCACTGCTATTTGCAGCTCCCATAACTCCATCGTTTGCATTCCCCTGTACTTCACGTGTCGCAACTCCCTAAGCCCCTCCTATAACACCACTGTTTGCAGACGCCTAGAACGTCCATGTTTGCAACCCTCAGACCTCCACTGTTTGCATCCCCTAAAACTTCACCTTTTTGCAATAACCAGACGGCATCCTTTCTCTTTGTGCAACTCAAATTTGTATTGTTTTGCCTTTTTTTCAACGCCTACTCCACATTGGTCTAATACTAGGCGGTTAGAACTGGCTTGGGCTTACTGCAGGACAAACACTGTTTTCAATTCTCAATATGCAGTAACCTGTTTAAAGTTGATTTCTGTCCATTTTTGTATAGATCAATCAACACTATACATCCAAATCATTAAAATAATGCTTACAGCCCATTTTCCAACAGTTAATATATATTCAGATAAATATTAACGGCAACTGAATACCGCTAAATCTTAAGAAAACCGCCGACTTTTTAATAGACGGAACACTTCGTCGATTACACGGAAATCAGCGAACACGTTCGACCAATCTCCGATTTCAGAACAACACTATGACTATTAACAGGGTTTTCACAACAATGGTTGGCGTGTGTCAGTCGAAAGAAGAAGTAAAACATAAAAAGAGAATGTCTACTGTGTAATAATTTACCTACATGTACACCAAGTACATCCCGTACTCACACTTGATTTTACGACAGATTCCGTGTGTGACGGATGTGTTTCCGTAGGTTTCCGAGGTTATAAAAGTATCTTTTTTTCGATACTAATAACTCTTTGCTTACCATGTGATTTGACCTTAAGTTAGTTTCAAGTCACACAGATTCTGGTTCTGAAGTTATTGTGTAACGGAAAATTGGCGAAAATATAAGCATCTTACCATATACCTGGCAAGTATTCATGAAAGAAATAATGAAACAGCGAATGTCAATTAGACGAATATTTATTACGGCATCCATGTATTTATACTGGAATTTTTACAATGGCAGAAATAAAACAAGATCTATATTACTCTATTATTAAGCGGTCATTCATGTATTGCTGGAGTGTTAAAAAGCATGTGGTTGCTTAATGCAGGACAAAAGTAATGCAAAAATCTCATATAGGAGCTTTCTGCGTTACCTTTGACCTGCATTAAGCTTCCACATGCCTTACAGACTCATAATTAGACCTCTTTGCATGGCCGCTCAAGACATGTTTTAATGTACTTGGTGTTTTCAAAGGCTTTATTGAACTAGAAATACGTCTTTTCTACACCTTTGCAAACAGAGTAGATCCAGATCAGACGACAGGGGCCGTCTGATCAGGGTCTGCTCTTTTTGCTGATGGAATACTTTAGATATCATTCTACAGTTTCTACCATGGCCATCTATTCCTGTCTTCATCTGCCATTATATAGATTAGTTTAATTAATATTCATGACGTCATTATTTGTTATATAAATATTCATGGAGTAAAGGTTTAAAAGACATCCATATTTACTAACTGATCGCCATAGAGTTGTTTTACTGTAACCGTACTCATATCCACTGAAGTATTGCGTTATCTACTTTGGACATAACAATCTCCTGTTCTGTTGACAAAAACGTGATATATGGCACAATAAATCTCCTTGAAGGTTTCACTGAAGCCGTTTAATGATACAAAATACTTCTATGCAAAACAAAATAATAATTTAGAAGACCTAGTGGTTGATTTCCTATTTATGAACGGAGGAGAATAAAACATTGCGAGCATGACATCTGAGAATATTGTATTTGACATCATCAAGATCTGCACTGTTTGCAATTTTGAGTTGTTTATTTAAAGTACATGTACGTAATCGGTACCAATAATACGTCTTCAGTTTCGAAAAATGTTCTGCATACAGCATCTAATGATTAACCCATTCCCGCATATTGACGCTTCTGTAAAAGTCCCATTGTGAATTCATATTGATAAATAGAGCATTTGCTCCGCATGAGCAAATGTTCTATTTATCACAATGGTTTAAAAACTACACAATTCTGAAACTTTCGTTTTCTCTAGTAAATGCTCCTTTTTGGTATATTTAATCAAAGAGGTTAGGTCTAAAAATGTGTTACCCTTTCCCTCATATTGACGACTCTGTAAAAAATCACTTTGTGAAACCATTGTGATAAATAGAGCATTTGCTCCTATAGGAGCAAATGCTCTATTTATCACAAAGGTTTCAAACTACAAATTCTGAAATGTTCCTTTTCTCTAATTAATGCTCCTTTTCGGTAGATTAATTCAAAGAAGTTGTATCTACAAATAGCCTATGAGGTAATGGATTAAACCGTGGTGTCTGATCAGGTTCTGCACTGTTTGCTACCCACCTGAGTCTAATTTGACGAACCCCAAGCAGTGCAGAACCCAGACCAGTCGCCGCGTAATAAGGCGGCGATCGGTCTGGTTCTGCACTTTTTGCAAAGCCTAATAATTGATTTTCGTATAGCAGGCCAGGGTGTCACAGGGGATAGTGTCATTTGAACATTTGGAAACAGTGTAGACCAAGGTCAGACCCAGAGAAGGAAGTTGGATTTAATAACAGTTTATAGTGTTATAACTCTTAACAATCGTCAGTATATTCTCACCACTGTTGTTAACCCTTTACTCCATAAATACGCCCTTGCAAACAGAGTAGACCCAGATCAGACAGCTCCTATAATAGCCGTCGTCTGATCAGTGTCTGCTCTGTTTCTTTATGGAGCAATATAGATTTCATTCTATAGTTGCTACCAGGGTCGAAACTGTTCTTGTTCTTATACATGTACTATAATATATGTTACACTAATTTAATATTCATACATGTATATACATTTATACATTAACCCTTTCGCTGCCATCAGTTCGAATTATATTATTTTAGGCCCGGCAGAACTTCAGATAAAGGTGTATACCCAAATACTAAAATAGACATTTATTCACCAAACCCTATAATGTGACCACTCTTTAGAATCATCTCTCCGAGTATAGGGTTTGATGGAGAAATAAAGGGATTATCCCTATCGAGACCTTTGATTTTATGGTTAATACTTATCTCTGTAACTGTCTCGATTAAATCATGTCATGGTATTTATTGGTCGTTTGGGATAAAGAGACATTAAGATATTTCCACGAAAAAGCGTAAAACATTTCTAAGATCCGTCACGTTTAGTATACAGAAGAATGTCTTTAGCGGCCATTCATGTATTGAAGTATTGAACAAAGGAGTCTTAAAATCAAAATCACGTGGTTGCTTAACCCATTACAGCATAGGATATTTTAGATCCAACCGCTTTGAATAAATCCACCGAACAGGAGCATTAATTAGAGAAAAGGACAATTTTAGAATTCTGTAATTTGAAACCATCGTGGTAAATTTTTATCACAATGGTTTCAACAGGTGACTTTTGCAGGGGCGTCAAAAGGCTTCAATTTTAAGGAATGTGTTAAATATGCATAGCAAAAATAGTGCATCAAGCTCCTGTTGGATCTTTCAGCATTATTTTTGACCTGCATTAAGCTACCACCTGCTTTAACAGCCCCATAATTATACCTCTTTTTGGATGACCGCTTAACCCTTTACCCAATAGCCTATTTCTAGTTTTGAAGACAGGTGACCACTTAAAGCAGGTTGAAAGTAAAGCAGAATGCGCCTTAATGCGCATTCTGCTTTACTTTCAGCCTGCTTTAAGCTACCACCTCCTAGAATATAGAAACTATTTATGATGCTATATGTTCATTATTTTAAAAAATGGAACTATTTTCTTCAGCGGAGGAATATATTAAACTCGCTTAAAGCCGCTTCTATCAGGTAAAGGGTTAAGACAGGTTCTACTGAGTTAACAAGCAACTCCTAGTTTTCTCGTATTCACATTACATACATGTACATGTATATACAAAACATACAATTACCGGCTTCTGTATAATCTACAATGTAAGTAATAAGCTGATTAGAGACATGTTTAGCTTAATCATATGAAATAGGTACATTGGAAACCAGGCTCTAGTTTCACAAATAAACTTAATTAATTACTCAACTGAATCTGTTATTTTAAAAAAAGAAAAAAACTAATTTCTCGACAGTGTAAATGAACAGTACATCCCCTCTAAAGCGAAATTCTTGTAGAGAAGCAGTTAGATACTTTTAGGCAGATGGCTGCTTAATGCTTAATGCAGAGTAAAAGTCAAGCAGAAAGCACCTAGAGGCGCATTTCGTATGGCTTTCATCCTGCATTAAGCTGCCACATGTCTCCAATACCGATATTTATACTAATTTTAACATCCGATTTAGAGTGGATTTTACTGTAATGTAGTTCATATCAAATATCAGTCTGTTTCTTGCTTAATTAAATTATGCAGACAATTTTGTTTTATAACACCGAATTTAAATCCGTAATAGTGAAGTGGTCATTTTATTTTAGCCCGCTCATTTATTTTGAGTATTTTCAAATCTATTTCTTGATTTAACCCATTTCGTCATGAATATTCATGTAAGAAATAACTACATCGTTGATATTATTTTGATAATGCTCTATAATGATACATGAACACAGGAAAGTTTGGCTATGGCGTAAACTGTAGAATTATATTTACATGTAGAGAGCCGCTAATGCGACCACTTAATGAAGAAACAAGGGAATCCTTATAAACAGGTTGTTGCTTAATGCAGGACAAAAGTAATACAGAAAGCTCCTCTGGGAGCTTTCTGCATTACTTGTGTCCTGCATTAAGCTACAACCTGCATCTAGCTAACATAATTATACCTCTTTTAGGTGGTCGCATTAGCGGGGTGTTACTGTATATTACACCGTAAGCATACAGAACATATCCTGATCTGATGGCTCCTATAGGAGTCGTCAGATTTGGTTCTACTCTGTTTAAAAAGGCGTAGAAAGGCGTGGTTATGGAGTAAAAGGTTAACTTTTTCTCTTTTCTGTAAAATGTGTCAATTATTGTATATCAATATAAGAAGTAAGTGAATATAGATAAGAAAAAATCTATATATTTATATATGAAGGATTAGTTTGTTCAAGCAACATCAGTTGAGCATTTTACTGAGCTGAAATTTAAAGTCGTACGTGACACTAGGACCAGTGTCTAGGTTCACAAACGCGCTTTAGTAACTAGCTTAACTTTTTTGCATGTACAAAATCGTAACATTAAATATGCAGTGTTTTTCGTCCATATAGAACATTTTCCTGTGATTTTTTCAAATGAGTCGCTGAGAAACTCGGAGTCTCGTCGGGATCCAAACTGTTGGTAACTATAGTAATGGTTTTGAAAGAAAATTGGAGAAAATGAATCGAACAAAGATTGTACATAGCAGGCTACATATTTTACAAACGACAATATCTGGCAGCGAAAAGAGTTAACTCTTTTCTTCATACACGTACACACGCCTCTTCACGCTTTTGCATACAATGTAGACCAAAAATCAGGCGGTTCCTCTGTGAGCCAGCTGATCAGTATGAAAGTTTTAACAGATCTGGGTCCATGCTTATAAAGCTTTTAGTTGAGTCTGAGTTTCGTTCTCAAGCGTTTGATTGGTCAGATTTGAGTTCCCAAGCTTTTGATTGGTCAGATTTGAGCCAAAGGCTCAAATCTGACCAATCAAATGCTTGACAACGTTCTCAATGTATGTGTACGTATACATGTATCATTATAAAAAAGATATTCATGATGTCATTATTTCTAACATGAATATTCAACAGGGAAATTATTTAACTCATTTGATTTTAAGTCAAATCTAACCATTTTACAAATATACAGCAAGACCTCCTAAAGGAGCTTTCTGCATGACTTTCACCGTACATTAAGCAGCTGCCTGCATACAAAGAAACAAATTCTTCATTACTAGATCGAGTTTTTACTGTATAATAACAGCGGATATCAGTATCCATGAATTATGTTTTCTTCATCAGGAATCATGGCACACTAGAGGCCATTTTATATTCTTTGTTTGGAGGTGATTCACTGACAGACTCTTTAAACCATTTTCCTGCATACTTTTTATTGCAGATTTCTTCACCTCATAAATAATCATGGACAGAATCAATAACATCTATAGGAGCTTTCTGTTTTACTTTTGACCTGCATAAAACTACCACCTGTCTTACAGACCCATAATTAAACCTGGTTTATGATCGCTTAAGACAGGTTTTACTGTATTCTGAAAATGGAATCGAAAGAAAACATTGCTTCGATAAAATTGATATAGGCCATTACTAAAGTTGCTTTCAAATGCTAAAGCAAACGAACACGTGTGAACTGGTGAACTCTTGTCCTTCTACCCACGACCCCAACTCGCATTTGCATACAGCTTGGATCCAGATGAGACGCCGAGTTACTCAGCGTCTCATCAGGATCCAACCTGTTTGACATTCGGTGAACAGTTCTCCAAAACTTTGATCAATTCAAAGTAGCCAAACCCGCACCAGATCAACATTTGAACAGATATTGGTCGTTGTTGTTGTTGTTTTCACAGCAAGTTAATTGTTAATTTCTACGTCACTGATTTTCTCTAAGGACTGCCCTAATGGAGATTCAACTATTATATATATTTTCCGCTATAGGCGGATTTTTGATATTATTGATGCCCTTTGTAACCAGTTGGGAACCAGGGTTCATGCTTATAAAGCTTTTAGTTGAGCCTGAGATCGTTCTCAAGCTTTTGATTGGCCAGATATGAGCCAAAGGCTCAAATCTGACCAATCAAAAGCTTGCGAACTCAAATCTGACCAATCAAAAGCTTGAGAACGAAACTCAGACTCAACTAAAAGCTTTATAAGCATGGACCCAGATGAGACACAGAGTAACTTCGCGTCTCATCAGGTTCCAAAGTTTTTAACATCCGAATATTTTTTTTTAAAATGTATTTGACGAAAAATTGAACTTTAAAATTTTGAAACAGACGACACTGTTTGCAGACGAAGTTTATTCGGCGGCAAAAGGGATAAACTCTCTCACTGCCAATGTCGCATCTGTGATTACCTATGCAAACAGTTTTGATCCAGATGAGACACCGAGTGGCTCGGTGCCTCATCAGGATCCAGTGACAATGGTTTTTGAAACAAAACTGAAGCAAAAATAAACAATAAAATTTGAAGCAGACGACAAAGTTTGCACACGACAAAATTTAGCAGCGAAAGGATTAAGTAGCTAATGTTTTCCAATCAATTAGCAGTGCAATTAACCATTATCATTCTGTAAAAAAAATATGTCTGCTGAAAAATAATCTGCAGGCATTTTTTCATTTCCATTTAGAGCAAGCTTTTGAAAAAACTATTGACCAAATGTCAATACAAAGTGTCAACACAAAGTGTCAACACTAGTGTTTACAGATTTGATCCTGATGACATGCCGAGCTGTTTGACACCCGATCAATTGTTTCTCATAAGCACTGGGTATTCGGTGTCTTAAACAGATCCTGATGAGATGATTGGTACTCAGTGTCTCATATTGATCCTGATAAGACACTGTCTATTTGGTGTCTCATATTGATCCTGATAAGACACTGTCTACTTGGTGTCTCATATTGATCCTGATAAGACACTGTCTACTTGGTGTCTTATATTGATCCTGATAAGACACTGTCTATTTGGTGTCTTATATTGATCCTGATCGGACACTGTCTATTTGGTGTCTTATATTGATCCTGATCGGACTCTGTGTACTCAGTGTCTCATATTGATCCTGATAAGACACTGTCTACTTGGTGTCTCATATTGACCCTGAGAAGACGCTGTTTACTTGGTGTCTCATATTGATCCTGATAAGACACTGTCTACTTGGTGTCTCATATTGATCTTGATAAGACGCTGTTTACTTGGTGTCTCATATTGATCCTGATAAGACACTGTCTACTTGGTGTCTCATATTGATCCTGATAAGACACTGTCTACTTGGTGTCTCATATTGATCCAACATTATTTACAAAGGTTTATCTCGGCTTATGCAATGGCAGAGAAAGAGTTAACCACTTATCTCACAGACACGCCTTGTTTGAACCAGATGAAATGATTTAAAATAATAAAATGCGATATTTCACGATGTGCGTGAGCGCGAGCGCGTGTGTACGTGTGTTCATGTTTTACCAGTGATTTTATTTGTCGTTCTATCCTTGAAAGCTTCTTTTGCTTTAACATTGCCTATCCTAAACTACTGTAAAGCAGGTCTTAAGCGGCCATCATACAGAGGTCTAAATATAGGTATGTAAGGCAGGTAGCTTAATGCAGGTCAGAAGTAATATACGAGTTTTCTGCATTACTTCTGCTTTGCATTAAGCTACCACCTGGTTTTTTTTTTAAAATAAACCTTGTCAGCAAATGAATGACCGCTTAGAGTATGCTGTACAGAAGATATTGTGGAAAACAACAACCAAATCAAGTTAATTATCTGTTTTCGCGTTACATTTCTTCGTACTATATTTAATGTCATTATTAAATGTATTAACATTTAGCCTGCTATGGGCGGATGAGTGAATACCTATGCAAACAGTTTGGATCCAGATGAGACGTTGAGTAACTCGGCGTCTCATCAGGATCCAAACTGTTTCAGACTCTGATTGTATTTTGGTAGACAATTCGATTATAGCTCGAATTTTGAAAATGTAGCAGGTGAAAAATTATATAAAACATTTTTGCTCAGCAGGCTAAAGGTTAATGAGATCCGTGCTCTGTTGTGGGTTTTTCAATGTAATACTTTTAGAAAGGGGATGCTATTAATATGAAATTATTTAACCAAATACTTTTCAAATGCACTATTCTAAACTTCAAACAGGTCAAGCTTCCCCCTGGATATTCAGGGACTTTTAAAAGAAAAATGTAACATCACAAACAGTGTGGGCCCTGGTGAGCGGTTCCCTGTAGAAATGTAACATCACAAACAGTGTGGGCCCTGGTGAGCGGTTCCCTGTAGAAATGTAACATCACAAACAGTGTGGGCCCTGATGAGCGGTTCCCTGTAGAAATGTAACATCACAAACAGTGTGGGCCCTGGTGAGCGGTTCCCTGTAGAAATGTAACATCACAAACAGTGTGGGCCCTGGTGAGCGGTTCCCTGTAGAAACTGTTTCGACTTGGTCTACACTGTTTGCATGCAAGTGTCATTAGTGACTCGTTTCCCGCACTTAAATAATTAAATTAGTCATTAGAATTTCTCTAAAGCGACCACTTAACCTTTAGCCTGCTGAGCAAATATTGTTTGAAGAAAATGTCATCGATTTCAGTTGTCACTGTTCATTTATCTTGCATTTCTTTTCAACAGTACAGTCAGAGACCTGATGAGACGCCGAGTTACTCGATATCTCATCTGGATCTAAACTGTTTGCAAAGGTAATAACGCATCCACCCGCAGCAGGCTAAAGGTTAATGAATAATAATCGGATGTCGCTTCTTAATGTAGGAAGACAGTAATGCAGGAAGCTCCGATAGGAACATTCGTCCTTTCTTTCATGTAAACAACTTCCCATGCCTTCGCAAACAGAGCAGACCCTGTAGGAGCCGTCTGATCTGTTTGCTTATGAAATAATATTGATCTGATTCCACAGTTCTTGCCAATGCCAAAAATACACATTCACATATGCCATTATTAAATTTCAGTTCATATAATATTCATGATGTCGTCATTTCTTACGTGAATATTAAATCTGGAAAGGGTTTAAGCATTAAGCTACCCTCTACCACTACAAATAACCGGTTACTTAACGCAGAATGTTGGAACTTTTTGCATAACTTTCGTCCTGCATTAAGCTACCATTAATTTTTAATACAGTAAAAACCTGCTAATGCGACCACCTAAAAGAGGTATAATTCTGGGTGCTAGATACAGGTGGTAGCTTAATACAGGACAAAAGTAATGCACAACTTTCTGCATTACTTTTGTCCTGCATTAAGCAACCACCTGGTTATAAAGACAATCATGTTTATTCATTAAGTGGTCGCATTAGAGGGGTTCTACTGTAACAAAAACTAGACATTTCTTTGGGGTTGTCGCTTTATGGGATTTTTACCTACACTACCTACGCAACATTTTGGGGGCCAATCGTATTGCCCGCTCTATGGTATCTGGTCCAAAATAAGCGTCTCAGCGTCTCAACAGAATCCAAACCACCAGCTTTACCTTAATGATCACAAGATAACCTTTTGCTTTAACCCATTCCCTCATAGGCTATTTTTAGATCCAACCGCTTTGAATAAATCTACCGAAAAGGAGCATTAACTAGAGAAAATGAACACTTTAGAATTTTGTGGTTTGAAACCATTGTGATAAATAGAGCATTTGCTCCAATAGGAGCATTTATCACAATGGTTTCAACAGGTGACTTTTACAGAGGCGTAGAAAGGCGTATTTATGGAGGAAAGGGTTAAACCGAACCTTGTATGAAAAATAAGCCCGTCTCAAGCAAAACAAAATGAAGTCGACCCGATCTCAAACATTCCACTGACTGCCCATTTTATAAAACTTTTGAGAAACTTCTGGCTATTGAACATGGGAGTCTCAGAAGGCAGAGGGTTGCTTGATACTGGTAGGGGCTTTTAGCATTACCTTTGACCTACTTTCTGCTAGTACCTGTCTTACAGACCCATAGTCAGACCTCTTTTTGATGGCTATTTAAGACAGGTTCTACTGTATGGTGATCATTCATTCGCCGTTGTCCTACTAACCGCGGCCTGACTCACGTTTGCAAACAGATTGGATCCAGATAAGACACCGTGTAACTCAGCGTTTCCTCAGGACCCAAATCTGTTCGACATTCGGTCAATAGTCAAAATGATCGAATCGGAAGTAGTTAAATTTGAATCAGATCAAACGTTAAAAGTTTTTAACAACGGGATAAAGGTAAAAAAAAACACGATCTACCTCTAACGAACAACTGCGTTCATCTTATCTCTTTCCCTTGTGTAAGCGCATTTTGACGCATTTGCAAACAGAGTAGACCCAGATCAGACGGCTCCTATAGGAGCCGTCTGATCAGGGTCTGCTCTGTTTGCTTAACGTGTAATATAAATCTGATGCTACAGCTTCTGACTAAGGCAAAATGCCCTGTGTTCATGTGCCATTTTTAAAAAAAATCTTATTAATATTCATGACGTCATTAGTTCCTACATGAATATTCATCAGGGAAAGGGCAAAGGTATATATTGTATAAAACTGTTTAATTAAACGCTGTTCTTTATATATATATATATTCGACAGACAACTATAAAAGTTATTATATAGAGTTCAAAGACTGTACGACCCATTCTTTTTTCTTCACAGATGGTCGTAAACTATACCTACTGGAAGACTCCACCAATCATTAGACACACTCGTTATATTTTTTCGATAATACGTACACATTTTATTCTATGGATGACAAATCGCTATATATTCTGTTAAACGTACTCGCTACGAGTATATGAATGGCCAGAAGGCGTAATCGTTGTATTTGTATCTGGATGCCATATTCTTTAGATGACTATAAGACATGTCGCCATATTCTTTAGATGACTATAAGACATGTCGCCATATTCTTTGGATGACAGTAGGGCATGTCGCTATATTCTTTGAACACATCTTTGTCAACAATACCAATCACAACACTGCAGGTACCACGAGGCTGTCCCCAAATTCAGTGGTGTCTGTCGTTATTGTTTGGGGTTCTTTTGAAATTCAAATTGTTGCCTGACGGGTTAGCTAGCTCTTATGACACAAAACTTCAAATTGTCGTTTTTTACCCCTTTTTTTTTAATATGAAGAATTGGGATAAATAATTGCAAATTTCAAAGGAATAAAATGCAGACATAGCACTAGATGTTTTTAACACGAAATACTTGATGTAATTTAGTGGCCGTTATAGAGAGGTTTTACTGTATTAAGGATGGGGATAAATAATTGCAAATTTGAAAGGAATAATCTGCAGACATAGCACTAGATGTTTAGACAAACAGTGAAGTATCTTATTAGATGGCGCCATAAAAAGGTGGTGTCTAATCTAGGAATGCACTGTTTGTTGTTGTGTACAGTTGAACCTCTCTATAACGGCCACTAAATTGTGTTAATTAGTTGGTATTTAGGGCAGGTGGCTGCTTAAAGCTCCTGTAGGAGCGTTCTGTTTTACTTCCACCTTGATTTAAGCAGCCACCTGCCCTAAATACCAACTAATTAACACAATTTAGTGGCCGTTATAGAAAGGTTTTACTGTATTAAGGATGGGGATAAATAATTGTAAATTTCAAAGGAATAAACTGCAAACATAGCACTAGATGTTAGTGAAGTATATGATTAGATGGCGCAATGAAAAGGTGGTGTCTAATCTAGGACTGCACTGTTTGCTGTGGTGTACATGTATGAAGGATTGGGATAAGTAATTGCAAATTTCAAAGGAATAAACTGCAGACATAGCAATAGATGTTTAAACAAACAATGAATGTCTGATTAGATGGCGTCATGAAAACATGGTGCCAAATCTAGGCATGCACTGTTTGTTGGGGTGTATCTTTGCGACATTGGTATTGAAAGAATTAGCCCTTTACTCCATAAATACACCTTTGTATACATTTGCAAACACAGTAGACCCAGATCAGACAGTTCTTATAGGAGCAGTCTGATCATGGTCTGCTCTGCTTGCTTAAGAATATTAAATAATATAGTAATACAGATATGAGTCTACAATTTCTACCATGGCCTTAAATTCTCGTGTCTATGTGCCAATATATAAAACCTAAATTAATTAGTAGCCATGATGTTATTATTTCTTACATGAATATTCATGGAGTAAAGGATTAAAGTGATAGAAAAAGCACTGCTCATGTTACAGGTCATGTTTTGTAACAAACACATTCGTATCAGCATTGATATCTGATGTCTGAATGTTTTAATCTTCATCTGTTTAATGATTGAATGGTTGGCCTTTCTTTCATCATTAATATTAGTAGATATTCGTGTATTAACAACTGATAAATGACGCTGACATTTAGCAGTGACAGGGATGAATTTCCAAGGGCAATGTTTTTTTACAGATTATTTTTAACGTTGAATATTTGATTGTAAGATAGCGTTCATGTTTTCTTAACCCATTCCCTCACATTGACACCCACTGACGCCTCTGTAAACCTCACTTTCTGAAACCATTGTGATAAATAGAGCATTGTCTACAGAGGAGCAAATGCTCTATTTATCACAATGGTTTCAACACTACTCAATTCTAAAAAATTCTTTCCTCTAGTTAATGCTCCTTTTTGGTAGATATATTCAAAGAAGTATAGTCTAAAAATAGCCTATGAGGGAAAGGGTTAACCATGTACCCCATAGATATTCCATTTGACGCATTGATTGCAAACAGAACTGACCCAGATCAGACGGTTCCTATTTGCTCTGTTTGCTTATAATATTATATGAATGAGTCTACAGCCTCTGTCATGGCCAAATAGTCCTGCGTTCATATGCTACTATAAAAACAATACTGCACTTAGTATTCAAGATATCCTTATTTCCTACATGAATATTCATTAGACAACGTGTTGAATAATTTACCAGACCATCTACAGTAAAAGCTTTCCAAACCGAAAATTTAGTGGAGAAGAATTTAGATGCTTTTAGGCAGGTGGATGCTTCATGCAGGATGAAAGTCATGTAGAAAGCTCCTTTGGGAGCTTTCTGCATGACTTTCACCCTGCATTAAGCTACCACCTGTCTTAAAGACATACATTAATACTAATTCAAACGTCCGGTTTAGAGAGGTTTTACTGTAATTGCTAAAACAAACAGGTAAGACTACGATTAAAAGATCCTGTAAAAGCAGTACAGGACAGTTTTTACCGCACCGAACTAGTTACTAAGTGATATTTTTTCAGCGGCTAGCTGTCTATTTTCACTTTTGTTCTAGTTTTCCACCAATGAGAAACTATGTTACATTGTAATTTGCATATGACCTACGAGTATTTAGTAGTAAACGGTATTTTCATTAGTTAATACCTTGACTGGCATACAACCTTTTTATATGCCTCTACACATTGCCAAACTATGTAAAATTCTGATATACAGTCTGCTAACGTGTCGAATTGAATTCAATGCAATAATTAACATAATCACAACACATGTAAGGCATCATGTTACACAGACATGTTCTATAAACTTCTTAGAGTTCAGTCAAAACGCCATATAGTACAGAAAATCATTATTTACGCAGATATTTAGCATGGGACCGAAGACTGTCGACTGTCGAAAGTTCTGTTCTTAAAATTGATTTTAAGACCTGGAAAGTCCCATAAAATCAAAGTACTGATGTACTGATATTTATCACCTCATGGTAATGGTTGCTGAGCAATATTACCAGTTTGTCGAAACCACTATTAAATTTTCAAACTTTTACTATCATTTTGCTATCAATTAATACAACATTTGATAATAAAGTTTACTTTGACGAACAGGTAGTTTGCCGAAACCACCATAATTCACAGGCAGTGCTATAGGAAATAAAGAAGAAGGGTTGTTTAGTATATTAGAGTAGTGGTATTAATAGTATTAATTACTATCCCCGACCACAGCACCGAAGCTCTGGTTGTTGGCCCTCTTTGATATAAAGCTACTTCATGAAGGCTATTGCTACGGCTCTATCACATGGGGCTTGGGCTCATAGACGTAGGTTGAAGTTGCTAACTTTATATTGTTTTAAAAATACATGTAGATTCAGTTAATAATGTCATTAATGATGATGCACACAAGTCGATTAAAGCGTTGATCTAGGCTAAATAAATACCGTTCTTTAAGGAATTACAGACTCTGCACAAACAAAAACTTTATGCTTTAAAGTGTATTCAATTACTTATCTTCATATCAATACAGATATACGCGCGTTCATGTACATTTTATAATAGTTAAAGTAATGAACTAACTTGAGATAGTTTTAAAACATTACTTTGACATCGTACATTTTAAAAGTGATTTCCTATAAAAGCAACTTGAACTATTTCAATAACAGCTTCTTCTACTCAACGTCATTTTCATTGCATGCTTCTCTGCTAGTATAATAACAAGCAACCCTTCACAGATCTAGTTCTCTGTACTAGTAGAATCTCCAAACATTGAAATAAATATTGCAAAGATTGTTTTGTACATTGTGTCAATATTTGAATGCCGCTGAATATCTTTTTTAAAAGATATTTCTTGTTTATAATGACACTATATAGGGAGGTTTTAATAATGGCAGAAATTGTATGATTATGCCCCTTTCCAATAAAACTTCGCTGAGCACGATCTCATACTCCAAGATAATTTATGCTCTGGGGTTTGCACTCGTGAGTTCCATACTCAGTTGGAGCCTATAAATGCATCTTGGGTTTGTACTCTGTAGAGTACAAATCATGGGTATGTTTGGTCTATAAATATCGATCTCGCGTGACATTGCGTGACTAGCAGCCATGAGAACTTGAGAATGAACCAGGGACTACAATAAAATCTTCCAATGCAACCAACAGCCCGGTGGACGCGGTAGAGTGTATAACGCGCTCGACTACAAAAGAGGGGTCCCGGGTTCGATTGCCTGCCGGACCAAGTCCTTCGGATGAGACTGTATAAACCGTGGTCCGATGTTTCAGTGCTTTCACTGGGCATCTAAAAGAACCATAGACACTGTCGATAATAAGAGTAGGGCACTGCGCCCGGGTTTCTCTTTATCCACTCCCCTCTCTCTCTGGCGTCCAAGTAGTCCTTAGTGGACAGAAACGGACGTTATCTACACAAAGAAAGAAACGATCAAGTAGCCCATAGTTGACAGAAACGGACGTTATCTACACAAACAAACAAACAAACGATCAAGTAGCCCATAGTTGACAGAAACGGACGTTATCTACACAACCAAACGAAACAAGTAGCCCATAGTTGGCAGAAACGGACATTAATTAACACAACCAATCAACCAACTAAATCGGAGATCTATCATTGGGTCATAGAAACAGGTGATCGTTTAATGCAAGATGAAAGTTATAACTCATATAGGAGTTGTTTGCATAACGTTCGTCCTGGATAAGCACCCACTTGATTTTAAAGACACCAGCGTTTATTAACTAAGTGTTCGCTTTACCATATATGCTGGTGAAAAGCTTTGATATTTATCGGTATTCCAAAAAGCGCAGCCTCTGTTAATGTTTATTTCTTTTATTTTACAGGTGACTATATGGACGAGGCGTTGAAAGAATCATACGAATGTGCTCTTATTTTGTCGCTCTTGAACCCGGCTGCAAACAATACGGCGTTCACGGACGAATTGAAGATGAGAGCCAGCCGCGACTATAACTACGAATTTGGCCCGGATGAACCTGTATGTAAAATATCATATTTAAATATAAATTCAAATTTTATTCTTTTGGTTAATATTATCACTTTGTATTACAAAACAATTACATTCATTCTACATGTATTTATAGTTGTTTTATCCCAGTTCGTTTTTTACTGGAAAAAGCAACTTCTTCTGACGCCAAATAATGTTCCTCTGCGCACATTGTCGTCTGCTTTAAGTGGCAATGTGGATTTTCCTTCAATTTCGTTTTCAAACCACAAGTAAAGTGTCAAACAGGTTGGATTCCGATAAGACCATTGGTCTCATCTGGATCCAAACTGTTTGCAATGGTAAATTTAGCAAGTCCAATGGATCGTTGTCAAGCGACTGTGGCATCGCAAGAGTTAATTGTTTATGCAAAATTTGATTTATAAAGCTGAGATCCAGATAAGATACATAAATTAAAATATTTTCGAGAATAACTTCTTAATTTCTCCACTAAATTCTATGGTGTGGCCACTCTTTAGAATTGTCTCGAAGAGACGATTCTAGAATGGTCCCAACATAGGTTTTTGGTGGAGAAAACGAAATGACGATTGTAGTACATGAATACGCATCGTTATCTGTAGCTCTGTTAAAGAAAACTATGTTTTTGATAGATACATATATTTGTGTTATTTGTATGATATAAATGTACACGGATATATAGTGACTGTTTGGGTCACATTTCAGGTACATTATTTTCTGACGTCATTTTACGAGGCAGTTCAGTATTTGGGTGCCGCCTACAACAGAAGTTTAGCCGTAAATGGCAATATAAACGATGGATATGAAATAGCTAGAACCTTCTTTGGTTCTTCTTTCCCAGGTACTGTATCAAGATGAATGTATTTCTTGTCTTTCATGCCATGTCTCAAATCAGTCCAAAACTGACTTTGAATTGGATGCTTTATTTCTCAATTCATTTTAGCTTCTCTGTTTTTCGAGCTATTGTCGTAAATCCGGTGTCTGCGCTGTCGTTGAACATTAATGTTGTTTTCGTCGTTGCCTTCGTAAACTTTAACGTTGGCTATTACATTTTTGCTATTCATGCAAATCTTACGAAACTTCACACACCTATTCACCATCACAATGACTACAATATGACAAAGGGTCATGAATCTTTATGGTCTTTTACAAGACTAATACCCCTTTATGGACTTAGGAAATAACAAATTAAAATGCCTAGACTGATGAGCATTGGTACCCGTATGCGGTGCTCCTGTTGTATATAACTTCAATATCCATTTTGTAATACTCCAGAGTTTCTCTAACACGACCACTGTTTTACTTTCAACTTGCTTTAAGCAGTCACCTGTCCTAAATACCAACTAGTTAACACAATTTAGTGGGCCGTTATAGAGAGGGTTTACTCTACTTCCGATTCGCTAAATCTTTTGAGAGACTACTGGGTCCATGCTTATAAAGCTTTTAGTTGAGTCTGAGATCGTTCTCAAGCTTTTGATTGGTCAGATTTGAGCCTTTGGCTCAAATCTGACCAATCAAAAGCTTGAGAACTCAAATCTGACCAATCAAAAGCCTGAGAACGAAACTCAGACTCAACTAAAAGCTTTATAAGCATGGACCCAGATTGCCAACCAAACAGTTTGATCCCCTCATTAGTCACTGAGTAACTCAGTGTCTCATCTGGATCCAAACCGTTTGAAAATGTCAGTCACGATATGTCTATCACGATAAAGGTTGAATTCACGATCTATGTGTGAGAACGTTCTTTCACCTACATGTAATTCTCCTACAGGGTGCTTAAGATTAAGCATATCCTAACGCACGCGTTTTATAAATAATCGACACGTGTTTGATTATGTCTGTATAGGCTATTTTAATTTTGTATGTATATGTCATCCGATTACATTCCAAAGTACAGTTACCCCATTCCCTAACATTGACGCCATTTGACACATGCTCTCATATTGACGCCTTTTGACGTCTCTGTACAAGTCACTCTCTGAAACCATTGTGATAAATAGAGCATTTGCAGATCCATAGGAGCAGATTCTCTATTTATCACAATGGTTTCAAAACTGCACAGTTCTAACATTTCCCTTTTTATATAAAATGCTCCTTTTCGGTATATTTATTCAATGAGGTTGGCTTTAAAAATAGCCTTTGATGAAATGGGTTAAACCTCTCTAAAGCGATTACCCAACATGTCTAATTATATCCCCACAAGCGAGTGTTTGAGGGGGTATACTGGAATCTAGTGATGTGCCGATTAATCGCAGTACTAGGCCATCATGTCGTGTAGGTTCTAACGTGATTATCGACGAATTTAACGACAGGCCGTCGTCAACGATATATACATAACCTAATTGAGAGCATACAGTTTAGCAAACAGTGAAAGCCAGGCGACAGTGCCAAACATCTGATTAGGGTTTTCTATAATGTCATATAGTTTTAAATAACTGAACAGAATCATTTTGTAATCTAAGATTTAAAAAGAGTTTACCCGCATCAAATGTCATATTTAAGACGAAGCGACAGGTCTGGATATACATTGATTGGTGGCCTTTACCTAAACTAAAACAAGCCCGCCATATTAGAATTTAATCTAGAATTTAATCGTGATTTTAATCGATGATCGATCGCGAACATGTGCCGATTATCGAGTAAAAGTTTTGGGTCCGATTCCCAATGCCACTGGAATCACTGCGTCGACCTGTCTGTCATTCGGTCGGCCTGTCTGTCCCGAAAAATAATAATTTCTCTTGTTTAAAGTACGAATGCTGAATTTGGTGTGTGGGGTCAGTGAGAACATCTTGGGATGGCAAGGTGTCGCATACCATTTTCAGGTCTCTGTGACCTTGACCTTTTACCTCTGACCTCAGTTATATAAAAATAATTGTCCGGAGAATATCTCCTATATTACTTGAGGTAGGGATGCCAAATTTTGTATGTGAGTACTTCTTGAGGGAGTATCGCATACTATCTTCAGGTCACTGTGACCTTGACCTTGACCGAATCATATCTCCTATATTATTTGAAGAAGTAATGCCAAACTTGAAGTGTTTCTACATCTTTGGATGGTGGAGTGTCGATTACAGTTTCAGGTCTCTGTTACCTTGACCTTGACTGCTGACCTCAGGTATAGATAAACATTGCCAAGTGCATATCTCCTATATTACTTGATGTAGGAATGCAAATTTGGTTTGTGTGTACATCTTGGGACAGCAGTGTACATACCATTTTCAGGTCTCTGTGACCTTGACATTGACCTCTGACCTGGGCTATAGAAAAAACATTGTCCGGGAGATATCTCCTACACAACCTGAGATAGGAATGCAAAAGTTGGTGTTCGAGTACATCCTGTAATGTCGGAGTGTCACATACAGGTTTCAGGTCTCTGTGGCCTTGACCAATGACCTCAGGTATGGTAAAACCTTATTTGGAGCGTATCTCCTATATTACTTGAGGTAGAAAGACCAAATAAGATGTGTAAGTACATCTTAGCAAAGCGGAGTTTTCATTTTCAGTCTTTGTGGCATTGCCTTGACCTGAGCTATAGAAAAACCTTGTGTATTTCCTTTATTATTTGAGGTAGGAATGCCCAATTTCGTGTGTGAGTACAGGTTGTAATAGCGGAGTGTTTTCATTTCATTGTGATCTTGACCTTGACCGCTGACCTCAGTTTTATAAAACCTTTGTCCGAAGCGTATCTCCCATATTACTTGGGGTAGGAAAGCCAACTTTGGTGTACTATTACATCTTGGGAATTCAGGTCACACTGTGCAACACATATTTCAATGTCATTGCTTTGCTTTTATGCGCATTTGTCACCTACTGCGACATATGTTGTTTTTTTGTTCTGTATGTCCACTTCATTTTGTTGCCATATCCTCAGAGCTTTACTGGAATCATTAACAGTGCACACGTAATTTTTTATGTCTGCAAAATTTATCATGCTCCTTTAAAAATCGATTGAATATATGGTAGATGTGCAAGATGTAATTGTCATTTTTCAATATTTAGCTTACAAAAGTTACCAGCCCATGGGGTTGTGTCAAAGCTGCCGCTCGGGGGTATTCATCACCTTTAGTGCTAGCTCTAGTTGTGTATGTTTAAGACAGCTTGTAGCTAAATACAAGACAAAAGTTATGCAGTAGGCTCCTATATGAGCTTTCTGTATTCATTTTGTCCTGTACTAAGCAACCATCTACTTTTAACCCATTCCCGCATATTGACGACTTTTGACGACTCTGTAAAAATCTCTTTGTGAAACCATTGTGCTAATAGAGCATTTGCTCCTAAAGGAGCAAGTGCTCTATTTATCACAATGGTTTCAAACTACAAAATTCTAAAAATAAATCCTTTTCTGTAGTTAATGCTCCTTTTCGGTAGATTTATTTAAAGAGGTGGGATCTAAAAATAGCCTATGAGGTAAAGGGTTAAATACTCCTTAGACATGTTTATATATCAAGTGGTCGCTTTAGAGCGGCACTACTGTACTCGTTAAAAACGCCCATTAGGCTATTCATTAAGCAAACAATATCTGATGATTCAAGATATGAAATAATAAACTTACTAGTCATTTTCACAAATTGTCTTTTGCAAATGAATTGGAGTATAAAATCGTGACAAAGAAGTGTTATCGTGTTGCCTGAAATATTTATGCAGTAGAACCCGTCTTAAGCGGCCATTTGAAAAGGTATAATTATTGGTATGTAAGGCAGGTTGTGGCTTAATGCAGGTCAAAATCAATGCAAAAAGCTCCTGCAGGAGCTCTCTGCATTATTTGCCCTGCATTAAGCAACAACCTGCTTTTCATGTTCAATAAATTAATGGCCTTTTAAGACAGGTTCTACTGTAGTGCCCTAATTACCCGAAGTACTGAGGCAACGGAAGACTTGGGGGAAATATGGGGAGATTGGGTGTCTGAATACCTTGGGTAACTATGTGACAATGGGTGTCTGAATATTTAGGATAACTATGGGATAATGGGTGTCTGAATATTTAGGATAACTATGGGAAAATGGGTGTCAGAATACTTTGGGTAATTTTAGAATATTGCATGTCCGAATATTTAGGGTGAATATAAGAGAGTGGGTGTCCTAATACTTAGGGTAACTATTGGGGATTAGGTGTCTGAATACCTAGAGTAACTATGGGGGATTGGTTGTCCTGATGCTTAGGGTAACTATGGGGGATTGGTTGTCCTAATGCTTAGGGTAACTATGGGGGATTGGGTGTCTGAATGTGTATGGTAAGTGTGGCAAGTAAAGATTAGTTGCGTACACATGCACATATGTTTATTGTCATAATTTATATTCAGGTTTGAACAAACTGGTAGCAGTAGAGGACTCCGGTACACGAATTGCTGACTTTGAAGTTTTGGATCTGATTGATGCAGAAAAACAACTATTTCAGGTGCTTGCTTTATTACAGCATATATTGCCAAACCGTGTAGCCGACCTATTCTATTTATAGTAGAACTAGTGCGTTCTTGCGCTGGATTATTACAATCTATCATGCATAATTGATGGCCGGTATATCCTATTCTTAATGGCACTATTGCATTCTTGCGCTAGAGTGTTGGATCCTTGCTATTTATAGCAATGTTTTGGCGTTCTTGAGCTAAAGCATTATATCACATCTTGCAAAATTGATTGCCGACCAATTCTATTTATTGCAGTACTAGTGCGTTCTTGCGTTGGATTATTACAATACAATCTTGCAAAAATTATGGCCAACCTATTTTATTCACAGCAGTAGTTTGGCGTTCATGTAAGAAGTAGTGACACGTAAATTTTTTACAACGGTTTTCAAATTCAGCATGTTTTGGTCATGTGTAGAATCACATCTTTATAATTAAATGATTAACCCATTCCCTCATATTGACGACTTTTGACGACTCTGCAGAAGTCACTTTGTGAAACCATTGTGATAAATAGAGCATTTGCTCCTATAGGAGCAAATGCTCTATTTATCACAATGTCATGGTTTCAAACTACAAAATTCTAAACTTTTACTTTTCTCTAGTTAATGCTCCTTTTCGGTAGGTTCAAAGAGGTTGTATCTAAAAATGGCATATGACGTAATGGGTTAAACAGAACAGGAGCCGTCTGAGTCTACGCAAATGTGTTAAAAATGCGTTTGTACGAGTGTAAGGGTTAACCCGCTGTGACAAAAATAATGCCAGTTTCAATTTGGTTCTGGTACAATTATGGCTACCGCCGATTCGATCAAGCTCTTGAGCAACTATTGACCGAGTATCAAATGGCTTGGATCCTGATGAGACGCCGAGTTACTCGGCGTCTCATCAGGATCCAAGCTGTTTGCAAACGCAAGTCAGGTTACGCTCAGCGGTATAAGGAATTAGACTTTGAATGTTGACAATTCAACGTGGATCAGTACGTCATTGTTTAACCCATTTCCTCGGTTGCTAGTTTTAGACCCATATCCACATTTTAGAACCATTACGTCATAGGCTATTAGAAGATCCAACCTCTTTGATTAAATCTACGAAATGAGCAGTTACTGGAGAAAAGAGGAACCATTTTAAAAATATGAAATTTTGAAACCACTGTGATAAATAGAGCATTTGCTCCTATGGAACAAATCCTTCGTTTATCACAATAACTTTAAAAAGTGACTTTTTACAGAGGCATGAAAATGCATCAATATGAGGGAATGGGTTAATAACAAAATCTATTCAGTGTGAAAGGGTACCTTTTTCGAGAGGGTTTGACTGTCAAACAATGCATACCCTATTAACGCTTTCGCTGATGAATATTAATGTAGGGAATAATGACGTCATGAATATTAATAAGATTATTTTTTTATAATGGCATATGAACACAGGACATTTTGGCTCAGACAAAAGCTGTAGAAACATATCTATATTACACCATAAGTAAACAGAGCAGACCTTGATCAGGAGCCGTCTGATCTGGGTCTACACTGTTTGTAAATGCCAGTACTCATTTCTTGCTGTTAAAGGGTAACTATGCACTTTCGCCGCCATGTTGTGTTGTTTGCAAAATGTGTCGTCTGCTTCAATTTTCTTTTCATTTTGTTTCACAAAAATAATCGAAGCATCAAATAATTCGAATCCTGGTCAGATGCCGAGTTACTTGATGCCTGATCTGGATCCAAACTTCTTGCAACGATGATGACAGACTCCTCTATCGCAGCTAAAGAGTGACTGATAAAACCCAACAATTCAAATGGACTAATTGCCGTGTCTAAAAGCAATTGCAGTCAATTTGTATCGTGACCCAAGGGAGACAAATCCGCGCATTTTCGCACTGATCAGATATGAGGAAAGAATAAAATAATTGAATCCATTACGTGAGATTATTCCATATACTGTACAATTAACTATTATCGTGTTAATTGCAATCTGATTTGCATACGCAAACAGCTTGAATCTAGATGAGACGCCGAGTAACTCGGCATCTCATCAGGATCCAAGCTGTTTGACACTCGGTCCCTATATAGTTTCTCAAAGGTTTGGACGAATGGAACGTAAGCAAACGTGTTCCAGATGTTTTAAGTATATTTTTTTTCAACATTACGAGGGTTTGTGAAGCGAGATTCTTGTATAAAGCATGCTGTTGTAGTCCCGATTAGCCATGTATTAAACAAAGAAATTCTCGTGCTCACGCACTGTTGTTGACCGGTTTTAATAATACCTTTGTGGGGCCTAACGTGAATAGTAGACACGAGTGCTACAGCTTTTATAACATTACCCCGGTAACATCATAAATCGAATGAAGCGTCAAAGGAATAGCGTATAACTATGGTTGTATCTTGAACAATTAAATGAACACAGGAAAGTAGAAAAAAGGTTTTATGCAAGAATAGCGATAACACACATTTGTTTCGGGCAATAACATCTGCAGTGTCCCTTGGGGCTATTGTTGCTCTCGCCCTTCGGGCTCGGGACAACAACAGCTGCTCGGGACACTGCAGATGCTATTGCCCGAGAAAACGTGTATTAACAGTCTGATATTCAAATTTACCACGCCTTTCAAACAGAGTAGAGTCAGTAGACCCAGATCAGACGGATCCTATAGGAGCCGTATGATCGGATTCTTCACTGTTTGCGTATTTATAATTATACAATCGAATTCCTGATACATGTCACTTACTACAGTAAAACCTGTATATAACGGCCACTAAATTGTGTTAATTAGTTGGTATTTAGGGCTGGTAGCGGCTTAAAGCAATGTGAAAGTAAAACAGAACGCTCCTATAGGAGCGTTCTGTTTTACTTTCACCTTGCTTTAAGCAGCCACCTGCCTTTAACACAAAATACGTGATGAAATTTAGAGAGGTTTTACTATAGTATAACATGTTCTATCGTGAATAATTGTCACGTGTACTATGGTCCATAAACTATATTTATATTTTTCCTCTTTTAATATTGTCTTATAGAGAGTTGCTATTTTTCTTGGATCTACCTTAAAGTACGAATCTGTCGCTGAAGTGAGGTGGCCAAATGGAGTTCCGGAGGACAAACCCACATGTGGGTTCCAGGGAGAACTGTGTGTTGTTGGTGAGTTGATTCTCAGATTTTCAAACATTCCCTTGAAAAGTTTAGCTTATAAAAGATAGTTAATGAATATCCACGAAGTGGTATATTCGTACATCAATATTCATAAGGGATAGGACTAAATTCTGAAAGTTGGAGATCCTCCGAAAGCCATGTGAAAAGAGAAAAATGCAGACCCGGTTTTATTGAATCTGTTCACAAGTAGTAAATCAAAATGCAACACTACTCACACCCCTAGCACCGGCTTAACCCATTACCTCATAAGCTATTTTTAGATACAGCCTCTTTGAATAAATCTACCGAAAAGGAGCATTAACTAGAGAAAAATATTTTTTTTTACAATTTGTAGTTTGAAACGATTGTGATAAATACAGCATTTGCTACTATAGTAGCAAATCACAATGGTTTCACAAAGTGACTTTTACGGAGTCGTCAAAAGTCGTCAATATGAGGGAATGAGTTAAACGGTATTCAGTTTTCATTATCAATAAGCCATGCTAACGGTCAATGGGTTTTCAAGGAGGACGTTGAACTGTTTAGACCATCTAGCCTGGAAGTTGACTCATATGTGTTGGTACGTGATCTCGGGTACACGAGATGTAATTAAGACTTATAAGTGCGGATTACATGTCTATTACTGATTTGATTGCGTGTCATTCATGAAATAATCCCTCAACCAATGGAAACAGATTTACTCATTCATAGCATGGTTTTTAATATATAAGCAACTAGGTTTCAGAGTACTTAACTATTCTTCTGGGGGTATATAAAAGTATATATTCTAGAAATGAAATTACATGTGATAAATGCAATGGTCTTTTCAATACATATTAGCCCCTGTCAGTGTTGAGTTTTTAAATGGACTATTCCATCATGTCAAGCTAACCATGAATATTCAGTGATTATTTATGGGAAAGTGTAACATGACAAACAGTGCAGACCCTGATGAGAGGGCTCCTCTAGGAGCCCTCTCATCTCGGTCTACAATGTTTGTAAAAGGACATTAGTGACTCGTTTCCCGAACGGAAAAGGGTGATTAAACTTTGAAGCCGTAAATCAATTAATTTCTTGTTAATCCTTATGTGATGGATAATTATGCAAGACTTCGTCCATTATAAATATTAGCTCATTCACTTCTTGTATAAGAATATGAAAACAGCACTGCGTTACCGTGACAAACAATAGAAAATAAGATATATACTGCACATAAGCAAACAGAGCAGACTCTGATTAGCCAGCTCCTACAGGAGTTGTCTATTCTGGGTATATTCTTTTTGTAAAGGTAATTATTATATAGAAATCTACACCTTCTATATCATTGCAAACAGAGTAGATCCAGATCAGACAGTTCCTATAGGAGTTGTAGAATATGTTCCTTATTTTATACGTCTTTTCGCATTGCTACTTTTGCCTTCGAAGATCTCCCAATTTAAGACTATATTGTAACGTCATGTAGACACAACACGAAGCCATGTAGAAATACACATATAGGACCTGTCAAAAACGACAGTTTTAGTCGAAATAAGTTATGTGATAAAAAGAATATGATGCTCGTAGTCACAAACTGACTACACGAAACATATCCGATATACATGGTGGGATTACCTAATATAGAGTTTAGTCATTTCCTTCCTTTAGAATACATCACCGCCGTTTTTAATTCATTTCTGATTGAAAACCAAATTGTTGTCGACATTTATATACATGTATAATTATAAAACCTAATGTCATGGCCCATCTTTCTATAAAGGCCACTCAACCCTTTGCACCATCAGTGCGCCTTTCTACGCCTTTGCAAATAGGCCGTCTGAACAGGGTCTGCTCTATTTGCTTATGGTATAATATACAGTAAAACCCCGCTAATGCTACCACCTAAAAGAGGTATAAGTCTGGGTGCTAGATGCAGGTGATAGCTTAATGCAGGACAAAAGTAAGGCAGAAAGCTCCTAGAGGAGCTTTCTGCATTATTTTTGTCCTGCATTAAGCAACCACCTGCTTATAAAGACACCCATGTTTATTCATTAAGTGGTCGCATTAGATGGGGTTTACTGTAGATATTATTCTACAGTTTCCGCAATGGTCAAAACTTCCTGTGCTTTTTTTTTATCATAACAATAAATTTAATATTCAATATTCATGATGTCATTATTTCTTACATGAATATTCACGGGATAAATGGTTAAAATAGTCTTACTCTGAGTATTTTAATACATGGTGGCTTAATGCGGACATAAATAGAGCAACTTACATGAGTGTTCATTATAAATTGTTTTTATGAAAACGAGTTTACTACAATAATATGACACGAGCATTAGCGAGTGTCATATTCATTATAGTAAACGAGTTTCATGAAAACAATTCGTAATTAACACGAATGTAAGATTCTTTTTATCACATAAGCCATAAAAATACATTCGAAAATGAAACAGGCTATATCTGACGGCTATTTCGGCCAATGCTTATAAACAGAGTAGTAATACAACAGACGATGCACACGGAGAGCTACGATTGGCTAATGTTCAATGAGCACTACGACTGGCTAACGATTGCTAATTTGCATTTTACGGCACTCTGTTACGGCACTCCAACAAGGCAGATTATGTGATAAATTATATTTATAAATCGTAGCGCTAATTTAAGCGTTACCCAATCGTAGCGTTCCATGTGTGTCATCCCTTGTATTACTACGCTGTTTGCAAGCAATGACCGAAACACCCGATTATGTTTTCTTGCATGTGCACTCCGACGGTCAATATCCGGTAGTAGTATCTGGTTGCACTTATTGATCAGAGATATCTCACAATACAAAAGAAATTACGCAAAGTCCAGCCAAACATCAATGCCAATACTAAATAACGACCAGAGACATCAGGCGATTGGAATGCTGAATGCAGGCTCCACAGTAGCCACCGCATCCGAGTTGTTCGGTTGCACTAGCAAGACGATTTAGCGTTTGGAGAGACGTTTCCTGTCGTGCGTTCAGTAAAGAAACCCGGTTGCCAGTTACGGTTTTTACGCTCACTGCTTTACTGAACGATTATTGTTTTCTACTACGTTTTCCAAATGAGGTCGCACTAAAACGCTGACGAATTAGCTGACCGTATAAAATATATATCGTTTAACATTAAATTAACTGCTGACATGCACAAAATAAAGAAGAAATTGTGAAATTGCTGAATGAAGAACATGCCAAAACGTGCTGGTGTGAGATCTGGATCCGATAATTAAACTTTGAATCATTAATGTATTTATCAATGATCTTGCTCCAAACATTAAATATCGTGTTTAGATTTGTTTTAAATTTCGAACTAGGGGAAACGTTCGCCTACATCACCGAAGCGGTAGACCTCGCGTGACGATTGCGGCCGATAATCATTACGTCACCGTGCAACTAACGGAACAGGCGCTTGTCACCATCAGCAACCGGGAAACGACACGGATTTAGTGCATAGACAGTGCCGAATCGTTAGCGGCAAAATGTTGACCCGAGCCGTCCGTATAGAGTACAGACCGTATAAGAATATAAATGTAGAGTTGGTACTTTCTTTTCTATACAGAGCAACACTACTTAAATACTTCAGTTAGTACTTAAATCGTCATTTCTCCACCAAACCCTATGCTGTGACCAGTCTTTAGAATAGTCTCTTCGAGACGATTCTAACGAGTGGTCACAACATAGGGTTTGGTGGAGAAATAAAGAAGTGGTTCTTGAAAATGTTTTGATTTACACTTCGTGTCTGGACCTCTTTATATAGAAAGCTTTCTGCATTACTCTCGTCCAATTTGTTGTGTTGTGCCTGCATTTTAAAGACTTCAGCGTGCATTCATTCAGAGGTCATCCAGTGGAGAGGTTTTATTGTATGAAATACTATTTCAGTTGTCAAGGATCTTGTCACATGGTGGTAAATAAAAATGTGTGTTTGCTTCAACAGAGAAACTGTCAACACTTGCAATCGGTGTTATCATTGGCGCCTGTCTCGTTGTTTCCTTGGTGGTCGTGATAATAGCCCAAATGCTGTACAGGTACTTACAGACTGATGGTCAAATAGCCACATTAACTCCCTTTATCTGATGAGTAGTCATGTATGATATCTATTGCATTTTCTTCTTACTTCCAATTAGAAAATAAAGACCGAGTTTCACACAGCTTGGATACTGGTGAGACACAGAGTCACTAGACTTCTCATCTGGCCCCAAACTGTTTGCAAACGTGTACGTCTTGTCGCGAATAGTGGGAATAAGGGTTAATTAAGTGATCTTAAATCTTCCATTGAAACCTCACATCCTAAGTATATATAGTCTTGAAATTTCATTTTCGCCTGTGTATTAATTTTGATAAACTTATAAATATGTTTCCTATTTGCAACTCGGGATTAATCCTTTGAATGTGAGATACGTGTGTACGTGTATTGGTATTTGCAGACAGTGCATGAGATACGTGTGTACGTGTATTGGTATTTGCAGACAGTGCATGAGACACGTGTGTACGTGTATTGGTATATGCAGACAGTGCAGACCCAGATCAGAGGGTTCTTAGCGGATTCCTCTGATCAGCGTCTGCGCTGTTTATCATTCATATCATACTGAGTGGACTCTATAAACACTGACGGTCTCTTCTACTCTGAACATTCAACATTGGAAGGGTTACTGGTTATTAGAATACAGTAAAACCTCTCTATAACGGCCACTAAATTGTGTTAATTAGTTGGTATTTAGGGCAAGTGGCTGCTTAAAGTAAGATGAAAGTAAAACAGAACGATCTTATAGGAGCGTTCTGTTTTACTTTCACCCTGTTTTACTTTCACCTTGCTTTAAGCAGCCACCTGTTAAACACAAATACTTGATGTAATTTAGTGGCCGTTATAGAGAGGTTTGACTGTATACATTCGTATTTCAAAAACTATAGTAACATTACAAATCCCTATTAACCCTTTCCCCATGAATTTCATGTAAGAAATAATAACATCGTGCATATCTATTTAAATTAATTGTTTCATTAGCACATGGACACATGAAGTTTTAGACATGGCAAAATGTAACTATCACGTCTAATTATATCATAAGCAAAACAAAGCAGACACTGATGCGACTGTTCCTACAGAATCCTTCGAATCTGGGCCTGTTCTGTTTGCAAATGCGTAGAAACGCGTATTTATGGAGTAAATGGTTACTGTCGGTCACAGTCCACTTATTGCAGGTAAAAAGTGACCCTAGTATACATTCCACGGGATTAAACGAGTTTTACTTCTGTTATACTGTAACCAGTTAAGAGTTATAAGTGTTTGCGAGATTTCGTTAAATTAATTTAATTTTTAAAAACATCAGTTTCTTCCTTTTCTTTTTTTATATCTAAAACATAACATTGTCAAACGGTTTACATCTTGTTGAAACATCGTGTTACTCCACATCTCATCTGGATTCAAACTGCTGTTAACTCTTTCGGTGCCAGCTTTCTAATTGCCGTCTGCAATCCAATTTTATTAAGTCATTCGGTAAAAAAAGACATACGATCAATAAATAAAAAATTCAAAGGACTAAAACACAGCTATAGAAATAGGGTTTGAGAAAAAAAGTGAAGTCCTTGATCAGACGCCGCCTTGAAAAGGCGGCATCTGATCTGGAACTGCACTATTTGTCGTGGTGCATTTATATGCGACATTGGCGGTGAAAGGGTTAAAGGTTATCTTGAATATATCCAAAGAATGAAGCTCGAATAGTGTCACACTATATATGACTTTGGCCTTGTCCTTTGGAAGCGTTATCCCTTTACTCCATAGATACGCCGTTTAACTCTTTATTTCATGAATATCCATGAAAGAAATAATAAAGTCATAAATATTAATTAGGTTAATTATTATAATAGCACATGAACAAAGCAACGTGATGGCCATGACATAAACAATAGATTCATATCTATAGCATAACATAAGCAAACAGAGCAGACACTGATCAGACGGCTCCAACAGGGGTCGTCTGATCTGAGTCTACTCTGTTTGCAAAGGCGTAGAATTTCGTATTTATGGAGTAATGGGTTAATGCGTTTGCAAATCTAGAGAACTCCGATCAGATGGCTCCTGTAGGTCTGTCATGTTGGATTATAAAACTATAGAGTCTATTCTGAGTCTACAATGGCAAAACAAGCTAATTAAATATCCGTGCTTACACCATGTCTTACATGAATATTATTTAGTATTAAATAGTGTTGTTGTCTTCCTAAACAGTCGTCGTCGGGCCAATATGGACATGAGATGGCGAGCTTCCTGGCGGGACGTGGATGTCTTCAAGATGTCCGGTAGTATGCAGTCTGGCTTCAGCAAGTCCAAACTAACACTAGACGTCGAGGTAAGAAAGATAAATATAACAGTAATAACAAAGGTTGATAAACATAAGTATAATAACAAGGGGAAAAGGGGTTGATAAACATAAGATAAACATAACAATAATAACAAGAAAAAGTTGATGCATAGCATCAAAGTCGCCGAAAATAATGCTTCAACGTCATATTGTATAAAGAGCAGTATACTAAAGGCAAGCTTTGTACAACAAAACTGTATATACATGTATATCAGGCTTGACATGTGAATGATTAACTGTGAACATTATTTGCACCTATTAGGTACTGTAGTCAAGCCAAAATCAGAGGTATAACTGTTTAGCTGTCATTGTTGAAGCATAGCAAGAAAGGTGCAAGATAGAAAAATAGTTCATTGTTGAAAGTTTGAAAACAATTTGCAGAAATATGCCAAGCATTTGTGGTTAATAAAGAACATCTTATTTGTATAATTACTCGTTATAGTTGCATGAAGGAGACACAATAATACTATGAACACGAGCGTGTGTATAAATTTATAAAAATAGTATACAATATTGAGAATTTGACTAGTTAAATGGGTAAATGAATAACAACACAATAAGAACAAACAATCTATCATTATTAAGAAACAGTATCAAAAATATAACTAAATTCCAGTTGCAATACACATGTATGTCTCTCGGAGTAGGCCTATACTCTGTTTGTTTTTGCACGTTCAGGTTCGCCCAGTTCTCAATTTTGAAGCAGACCGCGCTGTGGATAAAATATAACGTCTGCTGAAATTTGGAGTAATTTTGACTACTTCCGATTCGATCGAGCTTTTCAGAAACCACTGTCTGATCTGGATCTACTTTGTTCGCAAATGTGTTAGCACTTTACTACATAAATACGGATGTTTACGTCTTTGTAAACAGAGTAAACCCAGATCAGACAGCTTCTGTAGGAGTTGTTTGACCCGGGTCTGATCTATTTGCTTATGACATAATACAGATTATTATCATACCACATTTATATAGCGCTCTTTTCACACAGGATATGTGCGTTCAAAAGCGCTTCACATGAATAATTTGCATGTACAAAACACTGAATATATGTTATGCGTATACAGTAAAACCTCTCTATAACGACCACTAAATTGTGTTAATTAGTTGGTATTTAGAGCAGGTGGCTGCTTCAAGCTCCCATAGGAGCGTTCTGTTTTACTTTCACTTTGCTTTAAGCAGCCACCTGCCTTTAACACAAAATAATTGATGTAATTTAGTGGCCGTTATAGAGAGGTTTTACTGTATATAGTATTGAAAACAAATGAAATTTAAGACAGATTAAGACAAATGGAATTTATTTAAGAATCATTAGTAAAACAAACTAATCCTTTCCTGGAAGTTTATATGTCCATAAATCAAGGGAAATAGACGCATACAGTGACTATATTGTGTCAGCCAACTCATATCACAAATACTCAAATGTAACATTATATGTACAGTGTCAGTACATCACACAGTTCTATCGTTTTTTTGTCATGGCCAAGACTTTCTGTGTTAATGTGTCATTATTAAATTCATTGTGCAATTACTACTTACATGACTATTCATGGGGTAACGGATTCATAAACTATTGACCGTCTATTGTTTTGTTTTTGCTACTCTGTTTGCAATGACGTTACGAGGCGTATGTATGGAGTAAAATGTTAATTAAACATGCCGAATTCCTGCTACTTAATATTTTGTCTGTTAATTTCAGAGTGAGTTACGAGAGGATACCGGTCAGTTCCGAGGAATGATCGGTAATTATCAAGGTGCTGTTGTATTCATCCGCCGATACAACATTAAGTCCATTGACATGAGCCAAAGGCATATACGAGAGATGAGACAGGTAATTAAAATAGAATAGAGTTCCTAGAGTTCCTCTAGGAGCTTTCTGCACGACTATCACCCTGCATTAAGCAGCCGCCTGCCTAAAAGTATCTAAATGTTTCTCTACTAGAATTCCGGCTAGAGGGCTTTTACTGTATCTCTGTAACAACTACTATAGAGTGGTCTAAAGCTTACTTTATATTTATGAAAGAAATGATGACATCATAGATATCAATAGTATCATTCAATCCATCTAAAACCTAATCACTATTGATATCGCGTAAAAAGGACAAATCTATGTACCCTCCGTACTTATGCTGCAAGAACAAATTCTTGAAGTGGAATCGCATAATCCTCTCAAATAACGGTAGCTGGAACACTCATATCGAATATATTAAATCAAAGGCATCGACTCGAATTAATATAATGCGCAAACAGACAATCCCGTGAAATAATTGTCTTTCATAAGACCACCATTGGAGTATGCGGGTGTTAATTGGGATAATTGTTCAAATCAAGATAAATTCGACCTTGATAAAATACAACATGGAGCTGCTAGAACATTTACAGGAGCCACTAAATTGATATCCATTAAGGAATTGAATAAAGAAGTATGATCATGGGAATCACTTGAAACCACCTGCTTATAAAGACAGATATGTTTATTCATTAAATGGTCGCATTAGAGGGGTTCTACTGTATGTCTAAAGTAAATTAATTTTAACAACGGCACATTGACACGGGATTTTTGACTGTAACCATATCTAAATTATTTGATAAGCAAACAGAACAGACCCTGATCAGACGGCTCCCATGAGTTCCAAACGTGTCCAAATGCATCTCCATGAAGTAAATGATTTAACAACCACCCAAGTCCAACTTGTGGTTCTTAGTTTCTTACCGTTTTTCAGATGTATAATCTACGGCACAGTAACCTGGAAACCTTCATAGGAGCGTGTGTAGAGCCGGGTAACATCGCCGTCCTGTCGGAGGTGTGTCCCAGGGGCAGTTTAATGGTATGTGTCATATACGTTTGTCTGCAAGGCAACAATGAGTAATTTATTTCCAAAAATTCAATCGTACTGTTTCATTAAGTTCAAAGGCATCGGAGCCCAAAATATTCGAAATGGGACATTTAAGTTTACCGCTATCTTTTTGTCACACATTATTTGAAAAATAAAGAACTCAAGAACGCATATTTTTGTTGTTTTAAATTTTGTTTTGTTTTGTTTTCATTTTCTTTTGTTTGGTGGTGGTGTTGGTAAAGTGTTTTCCTTTGTCTTGACTTAAGACGCTGAATATCATTTATCATTGTAACTAACCTGTCGTGTTTTCAGAATGGAAAACGTTACGAACAGCTGCCAACAGTTACGAGCGTTATTCTTAAAACGCAGGACTGTTACTCATATTGAAGGTCAGCGGTTTGGTATGCCACATTGTGTTGTCTTTTACAGGATATTATTGCCAATGATGGTATCGACTTGGACTGGACCTTTAGGAACTCGCTCATCAATGACATCGTGCAGGTTAGTGCTATCAAGTACAGGGTTAATAATTGTATGATATATTTACCCATTACCTCATATGCTATTTTTAGACCCAACCTCTTCCCAAATCTACAGAAAAGGAGCATTTACTAGAGAAAAGGAAATTTTTAGAATTTTGTAGTTTGAAACCTTTGTGATAAATAGAGCATTTGCTCCTATAGGAGCAAATGCTCTATTTATCACAATGGTTTCACAAAGTGATTTTTACAGAGTCGTCAAATGCCGTCAATATAAGAAAATGGGTTAAAATCTATATTTCTGGACAGACTCGTCTAATATATGTCAAACCTCTCTACAACAGCCACTCAAACTCTTGGTCTTAGATTCAGTTTGTATACATAGCTGAATGCTGCTACAGTTAACTCTCGTTACAACGACCATGCTCGTTCCCACAGAAAGTGTTGTTGTATTGCAAATGTCGTTGTAATAAACATTTAGTTATACAGCCACACCCCTTTAAACCAGACATTCAAATAGCATCAGTGCCAGTCTGTAAGATATGTAGAAACTTGATGCAGGGTGAAATGCAAGCAGAAAGCTCCCCTGCCTGAAACGATCTAAATTCTTTACTAAAATGTCGGTTAAGAGAGGGTTTTACGGTGTGTATATGTTTTCAAAAGTCGTGCCAGTACAGTAAAACCTCTCAATAACGGCCACACAATTACATCAAGTATTTTTTGTTAAAAGCAGGTGGCTCCTTAAAGCAAGGTGAAAGTAAAACAGAACGCTCCTATAGGAGCGTTCTGTTTTACTTTCACCATGCTTTCAGCAATCACCTGCCCAAAATACCAACTAATTAACACAATTTAGTGGCCGTTATAGAGAGGTTTAACTGTATATGAATATTCCGTTATATTGATTGTCGTCATAACGAGTCTTCAATGTATTTGATTTTTCTGCAATCTGAATCTTGTTACCACCAACCCAATGTTCATTTATTAAACCATTCATTCCCGCTTTCCATAAATGGGACATAGGCAAACGGTGTAGACCCAGAACAGAGGGATCCTGAAGGAGTCCTGTGATCAGTGACTGCACCTTTTGCTCAATTGATATTAGTGGTTTATATCAGTAAATATATGTTTTACTCTGTACCCTTAACATGAAAATGGATATGTCCAAAATAAAATAGATTTATCGTAAATAATATAAGAGTATATAGGTTAGCCCTTACCATGTTCAATATTCAAGTACGAAATAATGACATCATGGATATTTATTAACCGAATGTTTAGACTCTAAAAAGGGATCTGTTTACATTGTCGAAACTGAAGAATCAGATCTATATCATCATCATCATCATGTCATAAGCAAACGGAGTCGACTCTGGTCAGAAGGCTCCTACAGGAGCCGTCTGAGCTGGGCCTACTCTTTTTTCAAAGGTGTTTAAAAGGCGTTTGTGTGAAGGATGTGGATATTTAGGTTAGTGATATATTCATATTATATAAGAGTTTGAATGTTCTTCTGCAGGGAATGCGGTATCTTCATGAGAGTGACGTAAAAATCCATGGCCGACTGAATAGTTCCAATTGTGTGGTAGACAGTCGCTTCATGCTCAAAATCAAAGGATTCGGACCAAAATGTTTCATAGAAATGAAATACAAGGCCGCATCCAATGTCACGATGAACTATTCTAGTAAGTCAGTAAAAAGTTTGTTTAAACTTTAACCCTTTACTCCGTTTAAAATTTAACCATTTACTCCATAGATATGCCTTTCTATGACTTTGCAAATAGGGAAAACCCAGATCAGACGGCTCCTATTGGAGCCGTCAGATCAGGGTCTGCTCTGTTTGCTTATAATAAAATATACTATAGATATAATTTTACAGTTTCTCGCCGAATATTCACTTTTGTATGTGTTATTACAACAATTAATCTAATCAATGTTCCCCAGGTCACTATATCTTATATGAATATTCATAGAGTAAAGGATTAACTTAGCAGAATGTGCAATTTTGTAGGACCTTTCGATATACAATGTATAGAAAAAATACGAGCAGAGTTCTGAGAAAAGTTCTGATTCTGATGAGAGGTGGAGTTAGTTACTCGGAGTCTCATCTAGATCAGTCTGAACTTCCGTAGCATACTAAAAGCTGCAGTAAACCCCCTCTAGTGCGACCACTCAAAAGAGGTATAATGCTGCGTGTTAACCCTTCGCTTGCTATTCACGTCAATATACCTACCTGTAAATAGTGAAGACCCAGATGAGACAGCTCCTGAAGGAGCTGTCTCATCAGGGTCTGCACTATTTACAGGTTGATTGTGCAACCAGTGCACTCCACAGCAGTGATCGCACAGCGATATGCTTGTACACAGTGAAGATATATGTAATTATACAACATGAGGCATGGGTAAAGAAGGAGAAATGTATTTTTAACATTCAGCATGCGAACGGTTAATGGCAGGTGGTAGCTTCATGCAGGACGAAACGTTACGTTTGTCATGGACTAACCCATTCCCTGGTATTAACGACTTTTGACGACTCTGTAAAAGTTACTTTGGGAAACCATTGTGATAAAAAGAGCATTTGCTCCTATAGGAGCAAATGCTCTTTTTATCACAATGGTTTCAAACTAAGAAAATCTAATTTTTTCCTTTTTTCTAGTTAATGCTCCATTTCGGTATATTTATTCAAAGAGGTTGTATCTAAAATAGCCTATGTGGGAAAGGGTTAAGCATTAAGTTGTTTGTAGTTTTGTTGGGGTTTTGTACATGGACACGAACTAGCTATGGAAATTGTGAAAGAAACTGTTACTCTTCTTCAGAGTTGCTCTGGACGGCTCCGGAAGAGCTTGGGAAGATTGGTTGGTCCGCCGGAACTCAGAAGAGCGATGTATATAGTTTCGCCATCATTCTACACGAGATTATCAACCGAAGTGAACCGTATGACTCATTCAGCCAAACCGCTGAAGGTAAGAAACATCACCATTGCCACAGTAGAGTGTGAATACAGTTAAACCTCGTGAACCTGAATGGATTGTAAAGAAGAATTAGGAGGCTGGTCAATGAAAGGTCATACGGAAAGTTCCTATACGGGAGCTTTCTATATGACATTTACCCTGCATTAAGCTATTGCGACCAGTTAGGGGATAACCACGACGCTCTATGAGAGCAGGTCGAGGACTGAGTGCATGACAGTAACTTGTATTATTAGCTCGTCTGTTTCCGAAGAAAAAAAGCGAGCTATTGTCCTCCAGCGTTAGACTGTTGTCTTAGCCATCGTTGTAGTCGTCGTTGTTGTCC